>CAWUFW010015482.1:0-358892 GCA_963921515.1 Calotriton arnoldi | reverse complement strand
GTGGTGTTTCAGGGTTTAGGGCAGTGCAGTGGTGTTCGGGCAGTGTAGGGAGTCGTGCTGGGGCTGGTGTTTCAGGGTTTAGGGCAGTGCAGTGGTGTTCGGGCAGTGTAGGGGTCGTGCTGGGGCTGGTGTTTCAGGGTTTTGGGCAGAGCAGTGGTGTTCGGGCAGTGTAGGGGGTCGTGCTGAGGGTGGTGTTTCAGGGTTTAGAGCAGTGCAGTGGTGTTCGGGCAGTGTAGGGGTCTTGCTGGGGGTGGTGTTTCAGGATTTAGGGCAGTGCAGTGGTGTTCGGGCAGTGTAGGGGGTCATGCTGGGGGTGGTGTTTCAGGGTTTAGGGCAGTGCAGTGGTGTTCGGGCAGTGTAGGGGGTCTTGCTGGGGGTGGTGTTTCAGGGTTTAGGGCAGTGCAGTGGTGTTCGGGCAGTGTAGGGGGTCTTGCTGGGGGTAGTGTTTCAGGGTTTAGGGCGGTGCAGTGGTGTTCGGTGCAGTGTAAGGGGGTCGTGCTGGGGGTGGTGTTTCAGGGTTTAGGGCAGTGCAGTAGTGTTCGGGCAGTGTAGGATGTCGTGCAGGGGTGGTGTTTCAGGGTTTAGGGCAGTGCAGTGGTGTTCTGGCAGTGTAGGGTGTCATGCTGGGGCTGGGGTTTCAGGGTTTAGGGCAGTACAGTGGTGTTCGGGCAGTGTAGGGGGTCGTGCAGGGGCTGGTGTTTCAGGGTAGTGCAGTGGTGTTCGGGCAGTGTAGGGGGTCGTGCTGGGGCTGGTGTTTCAGGGTTTAGGGCAGTGCAGTGGTGTTCGGGCAGTGTAGGGGGTCTTGCTGGGGGTGATGTTTCAGGGTTTAGGGCAGTGGTGTTCGGGCAGTGTAGGGGTCTTGCTGGGGGTGATGTTTCAGGGTTTAGGGCAGTGCAGTGGTGTTCGGGCAGTGTAGGGGGTCTTGCTGGGGGTAGTGTTTCAGGGTTTAGGGCAGTGCAGTGGTGTTCGTGCAGTATAGGGGGTCGTGCTGGGGATGGTGTTTCTGGGTTTAGGGCAGTGCAGTAGTGTTCGAGCAGTGTAGGGGGTTGTGCAGGGGGTGGTGTTTCAGGGTTTAGGGCAGTGCAGTGGTGTTCGGGCAGTGTAGGGGGTCGCGCTGGGGGTGGTGTTTCAGGGTTTAGGGCAGTGCAGTGGTGTTCGGGCAGTGTAGGGGGTCATGCACGGGGTGGTGTTTCAGGGTTTAGGGCAGTGCAGTGGTGTTCGGGCAGTGTAGGGTGTTGTGCTGGGGCTGGTGTTTCAGGGTTCAGGGCAGTGCAGTGGTGTTCAGGCAGTGTAGGGGGTCGTGCTGAGGCTGGTGTTTCACGGTTTAGGGCAGTGCAGTGGTGTTCGGGCAGTGTAGGGGGTCGTGCTGGGGCTGGTGTTTCAGGGTTTAGGGCAGTGCAGTGGTGTTCGGGCAGTGTAGGCGGTCGTGCTGGGGCTGGTGTTTCAGGGTTTAGGGCAGTGCAGTGGTGTTCGGGCAGTGTAGGGGGTCGTGCTGGGGCTGGTGTTTCAGGGTTTAGGGCAGTGCAGTGGTGCTCGGGCAGTGTAGGGGGTCGTGCTGGGGGTGATGTTTCAGGGTTTAGGGTAGTGCAGTGGTGTTCGGGCAGTGTAGGGGGTCGTGCAGGGGCTGGTGTTTCAAGGTTTAGGGCAGTGCAGTGGTGTTCGGGCAGTGTAGGGGGTCATGCTGGGGGTAGTGTTTCAGGGTTTAGGGCAGTGCAGTGGTGTTCGGGCAGTGTAGGGGGTCGTGCTTGGGGTGGTGTTTCAGGGTTTAGGTCAGTGGTGTTCGGGCAGTGTAGGGGGTCTTGCTGGGGGTGATGTTTCAGGGTTTAGGGCAGTGCAGTGGTGTTCGGGCAGTGTAGGGGGTCTTGCTGGGGGTAGTGTTTCAGGCTTTAGGGCAGTGCAGTGGTGTTCGGGCAGTGTAGGGGGTCATGCTGGGGGTGGTGTTTCAGGGTTTAGGGCAGTGCAGTGGTGTTCGGGCAGTTTAGGGGGTCGTGCTGGGGGTAGTGTTTTAGGGTTTAGGGTAGTGCAGTGGTGCTTGTGTAGTGTAGGGGGTCGTGCTGGGGGTAGTGTTTTAGGGTTTAGGGTAGTGCAGTGGTGTTTGTGTAGTGTAGGGGGTCATGTTTTAGGGTAGTGCAGTGGTGTCTGGGTAGTGTAGGGGGTCGTGCTGGTGGTAGTGTTTTAGGATTTAGGTTAGTGCAGTGGTGTTTGGGTAGTGTAGGGGGTCGTGCTGGGGGTAGTGTTTTAGGGTTTAGGATAGTGCAGTGGTGCTTGTGTAGTGTAGGGGGTCGTGCTGGGGGTAGTGTTTTAGGGTTTAAGGTAGTGCAGTGGTGTTTTTGTAGTGTAGGGGGTCATGTTTTAAGATGCAATGCTCCAATACCTGACCAGTCTGCACTACATAAAACTGCAAAAAACTCAAAATAAAAAGTGTTTTGCACACTTTTGTCATTGGGCTATATGTGGGCTACATCTGGGTAATATTTGTGCTACATTTGGGCTCTTTTTTCACTGGTGGCCATCTTGGAAGACTTCTTTGTTATGAAGTTTCCTAATTTCTTCATTTACTGCAGTCTTCTCAGTAGGAAATGCTTTCAGTTTTTTACTTTGATTCCATCAAGAAGGCATTCAGATGTGTCTCACATCTGCCATAAATTCAGAATGTTAGCACTCTAGTTGCTCATTAGATCACTGGAGTAAAGCTACTGCTCACCAGGGAGTTAACTGGTAGTCTGCTGCTGGTATTGAAAGTGATTGTTTCAGTCTGCATGCCAGAATTTTCTAATGAAATAG
This sequence comes from Calotriton arnoldi, assembly GCA_963921515.1. Lineage (NCBI taxonomy): Eukaryota > Metazoa > Chordata > Amphibia > Caudata > Salamandridae > Calotriton > Calotriton arnoldi. The sequence goes on along the minus strand of CAWUFW010015482.1, from coordinate 356,108 downwards.
AAGAGGATATGAGATCTCACTTAAAACATGCCCTAATTTTTCTTTCTGCAGCACTAACCATAATTTCTATTTCAAAAAGAACCCCTCATTTTGTTCCTTTTTAAATTAAATGTTTTAAGTGTTACCGGTTTATTCCAATCAAGATGGCTTCAGGTGTGCCATACTTTTGTCATAAGTAAGGCTGTTAGCGCTCTAGTTGTTCTTTAGAACACTCTGGGAAGCTGCAGTAGAACACAAAGGCATCAACTGGCAGGCTGCTCCTGTTGAAATATAACAGGAAGATATTTGAGATCACACTTGAAATATGTCCTAATTTTTCTTTCTACAGCACTAACCATAATTTCTATGACAAAATGAACCCCCTCATTTTGTTCCTTTTTAAATTAAATGTTTTAAGTGTTACCAGTTTATTCCAATCAAGATGGCTTCAGGTGTGCCATACTTTTGTCATAAGTAAGGCTGTTAGCACTCTAGTTGTTCTTTAGAACACTCTGGGAAGCTGCAGTAGAACACAAAGGCATCAACTGGCAGGCTGCTCCTGTTGAAATATAACAGGAAGATATTTGAGATCACACTTGAAACATGTCCTAATTTTTCTTTCTACAGCACTAACCATAATTTCTATGACAAAATGAAGCCCATCATTTTGTTCCTTTTTAAATTAAATTGTTTAAGTGTTACCAGTTTATTCCAATCAAGATGGCTTCAGGTGTGCCATACTTTTGTCATAAGTAAGGCTGTTAGCACTCTAGTTGTTCTTTAGAACACTCTGGGAAGCTGCAGTAGAACACAAAGGAATCAACTGACAGTCTCTGCCCTTGTTGGATGTACATGTTTTACTGAGAATGTCAGACTTCATTCTCACATGAGTGAGAAAGATAATGTGAATTTACAGAAAATATGCTCTCATTTTAGCTTCTGGAGCACCTTCCAAACCTCCATGGGACAAGCATGAGAAAATAGTGATCTCTCAAACATGATTCATGATATCCCAGCAGAAGGTTTTTCACATGGTAAAATCACCTTAGAATACACCACAATTCCTAAAATTAGTATGGTACCATCAACAAATAAATTCTAATGTAACTAAAGCCTGTTATCACCCTTTATAGTTCTCCTTTTGGTGACCCTCAAAATCTTCTATTCACTACAATGCATTTCAATGAGGTACTATCATTTATATTGGTCCCAAGATGGCTGCCAGCAATTCCAGGATGAAGTGCTGACAGCCAATCAGATCTCACGATGACATGTGTGGTTAGGCTCCGCCCAGATATATATGTGACTTTACTTTTGATTTTCTCAGGAACTACTGAACGGATTTACACCATTTAAGCAAAAGGCACGACACTGAACCAAGGGCTACCTCTTTGCCAAATTTGGTGTAATTCCGTTCAGCAGTTCGGGCTGTAGCTGCGACTAAAGGTTCCTATGGAAAAATGAATGGGGAAAACGCGTTTTGGGACCCCCCTTTTTCTCGGCCCCCGCTTGACGTATCACCCCGAGACTTTCAGGATAGGAGCGGACCGGAGCGCCCCAACAAGTTGGAAACTTTCGCGAAGATTCGTCAACCGGCGCCAACGTTATTTCAAATAGAATGTCGCGGATTTCCTATTTATAATAGGTTTTAACTATAACTATCTACTGGCGACCGCCAGTAGATAATATATATATATGTATATATATATATATATATATATATATATATATATATATATTCACTGAAAAAACCATAGGTTTCAGGGGCGTTATAGTTAGTTGGACATTTCACTCGTACAAAACCATAGAAATTCCCCGTTATAGTTAGTTCAGCTAACTATAACTCGCGCGCCCGCAATGCACTGCTGATGACGTCACATATTACATCACTCATGACATGGTCAGTGACATCACTCATGACATCACTGATGACATCTCAAATGACATCACCGATGACATCACTCATGACATCATCCTTGTGATAGTGGCAGACCTCCTCTCACCCTAATATAACCTTTGATACACACACTCAAAAATACAAACTAACATTTTCAAAACAATGGACATACCAATACCAGTTACAACACACCTATTCAGTAATTCCAAGATCTACACACACATCCACTCATTCACCAACAGTCCCTATACAGTCACTCATACATGTACTCACTCATCATATGTACTCATACACCTATACATCCTGTTACACACCGCCACTCATCCATAGAGTTACTCACACACATAGTCACACATGCAAACAAAGTATCAAACATCCATTTACTTGCATATACAGTTATACACACACTACCACACTTACTTCTACAGAAACTTACACATACTTACTCTCTTAAACAATCACTTATAGAAACACCTACTTATTTGTACAGGAACTCTTCCAATCTCTCACTCTCACATATACTCACTTATATACACCAATACTCACATATACTAGTTTAAAACATATGTAGTTACTCATAAAGACACTATTGAGACAGTCATTCACTCACTAACACACCCATACACATACTCATCCACCTATACAGTCCTGCACACATGCTGTCTTCAACACATACAAACAGTGAGTCACTCATTCATGCATCTATGCACTAAGTAATACCCCCACCGAACCATACAGACACTCAGACACTCATACTGATACTCAAAAAACCAACTAATAACCCATATAGACACTCATGTAGCTACTCACCAACCCATGCAGCCACTTATACACAAAGTGAGAGACTGATACAGATATTTTCATATTTAAACATTACTCACTAACCCATGTATTCACTAAGATACACTTAGTCAGTTATACAATCAATTTTACAAAAAAATTCATCCATTTAGACACTTATATACCCATTTATTCTTCCATCGACCTTGAGATATACATATATAAAACATATTTAATTTTCAGAAAAACACACATTCACTGGATGATGTCATCAGTGATGTCATCAGTGATGTCATTTGAGATGTCATCTGTGATGTCATGAGTGATGTCACTGACCATGTCATGAGTGATGTAATATGTGACGTCATCAGCAGTGCATTGCGGGCGCGCGAGTTATAGTTAGCTGAACTAACTATAACTGGGGAATTTCTATGGTTTTGTACGAGTGAAATGTCCAACTAACTATAACGCCCCTGAAACCTATGGTTTTTTCAGTGAATTTCTAAGGTTTTTAAATGCTAATTTCTAACTATAACGTGCCTGAAACCTATGGTTTTTTCAGTGAATTTCTAAGGTTTTTAAATGCTAATTTCTAACTATAACGTGCCTGAAACCTATGGTTTTTTCAGTGAATATATATATATTTATTATACTATGTATACATGTGAAAATGTCTCGGTCTCCTGTTTTCCTCGGTGGCACGGAAAAAATGGGTGGAACTGACGTCAGCACGCCGACGAGGTCCTCTTATGGCTCCGATGACGTCATACGGTGTCGCGAGCGGAGCCGTGCTCGTTGACGTGGGAGAGCTAGGAAAGAATTTCCGTGGAATGCTGGTGCAGGGGATATTCACCTAAGTGTTCAGGCTAGTCCTTTGGGAGCAACTGTTTATGTTGCCACTCCAGAAACCGAAACCAGTGATCCGAGGGCAGAGGCCCTGCAGATGGCACACGAGGTGGGGTGCCCAGTCGTGTGCACCGGCGGGGCAGCGAGTGACAAGCACCACAACCCACAAAAAAGGTAACGAGGGCACTGAATAACACAGGATCTTCTCTTTGTATCTGGCAGGAACAACGAAGTTAAAATGCCCTAGTACCAAAATGTAGAATTAGTGCTACAACGGTCTTCAAGAGGACCTGCGATGCCGCTTCTGCCTCCCGTACCCTGGAGGCGGCACATGGGTCACGCGGTACGGTCATACTGCGGTGGGACGCACACTCGTTGACCTCTCATGGCACTGCTCCACACTTCAGGGAGGACGCTTTCCATTAGCTATGTTTTCTGATGACATGTCGCGCCGGCCCCGTCCAACAACAGAACTCCTTTAGATCCAAACAGACTCTTCCACTCTCTCACCGGAAGTGAAACCAGGCCACGCGGACACTTTCACAATACAACAGCCGGAAATGCACTTTTCGGTAAAAAACCACATTCCTTCCTCCTAATTAATCAAATAAACGTCTCACTGAAGAACAGGGGCCAGCTTCGATCGGTAAACAGCCGTTACAACGACTTTTTACTTTGCAATACCATTACAACGCATGCATTACCACGCATGCGTTGTACATCACGAAGTCATTACTACGCATTTTTTAGAACGCATGGTCATTTACCACGCATGCCTTTACAACGAATTTTGTTGTAAAGGTATGTATGGTAAATGACCATGCGTTCTAAAACATGTAGACGATCCATGTCGTTGTAAGGAAACAGAGGCTGTTCCGTTTCCTCACAACGACGTGCACCGCCCCTCAGAGATGACGTGAAGCAGGAACCACGAGGAGAGAGGAACCATGAGGAGTGAGAGGTAAGGGGGATTGGGCATGGGGTGGGGGTTTCTTTTCTAGGGTTTAGGGTAGTGCAGTGGTGTTTGGGTGGTGTAGGGGGTCGTGCTGGGGGTAGTGTTTTAGGGTTTAGGGTAGTGCAGTGGTGTTTGGGTAGTGTAGGGGGTCGTGCTGGGGGTAGTGTTTTAGGGTTTAGGGTAGTGCAGTAGTGTAGGGGGTCGTGCTGGGGGTAGTGTTTTAGGGTTTAGGGTAGTGCAGTGGTGTATGGGTAGTGTAGGGGGTCATGCTGGTGGTAGTGTTTTAGGGTTTAGGGTAGTGCAGTGGTGTTTGAGTAGTGTAGGGGGTCATGCTGGGGGTAGTGTTTTATGGTTTAGGGTAGTGCAGTGGTGTTTGGGTAGTGTAGGGGGTCATGCTGGGGGTAGTATTTAGGGTTTAGGGTAGTGCAGTGGTGTTTGGGTAGTGTAGGGAGTCGTGCTGGGGGTAGTGTTTTAGGGTTTAGGGTAGTGCAGTGGTGTTTGGGTAGTGTAGGGAGTCGTGCTGGGGGTAGTGTTTTAGGGTTTATGTTAGTGCAGTGGTGTTTGGGTAGTGTAGGGGGTAGTGCTGGGGTAGTGTTTTAGGGTTTAGGGCAGTGCAGTGGTGTTTGTGTAGTGAAGGGGGTCATGCTGTGGGTAGTGTTTTAGGGTTTAGGGTAGTGCAGTCATGTTTGTGTAGTGTAGGGGGTCGTGTTTTAGGGTATAGGGTAGTGCAGTGGTGTTTGGGTAGTGTAGGGGGTCATGCTGGGGTTAGTGTTTTAGGGTTTAGGGTAGTGCAGTGGTGTGTGGGTAGTGTAGGGGGTCGTGCTGGGGGTAGTGTTTTAGGGTTTAGGGTAGTGCAGTGGCGTTTGTGTAGTGTGGGAGGTCATGCTGGGGGTATATTTAGGGTTTAGTGTAGTGCAGTGGTGTTTGGGTAGTGTAGGGAGTCGTGCTGGGGTAGTGTTTTAGGGTTTAGGGTAGTGCAGTGGTGTTTGGGTAGTGTAGGGAGTCGTGCTGGTGGTAGTGTTTTAGGGTTTAGGGTAGTGCAGTTATGTTTGGGTAGTGTAGGGTGTCGTGCTGGGGGTAGTGTTTTAGGGTTTAGGGTAGTGCAGTGGTGTTTGGGTAGTGGAGGGGTAGTGTTTTAGGGTTTAGGGTAGTGCGCCCAACCAGCCACAATATCCGTGGACAAAGGGGATCCTGACTCTTTGGAACGCTCCGTCAATTGAATAATTTGGGTCAAGGGCCCTACCACGTCCAAGACCTATCAATTCCTTTCTTGGGATCCCTCATATACTTGGAGAAAAAGGTACATAGTTTCTCATCAATTTCAGGCGTGTGTGCCACCTTCCCCTTCAGTGAGGGCCTGGGGCATTCTCCCCTCATCCTATTCCTGACCTCCCTTTCAAGGGGTTGATGGATTTTCCCCACCACATACTCTGCCACTTTGGCGTCAGGTGTCCACTCTGCCGACCTAGGATGGTAAATTTGGGTAGGCTCGAACATGTCCGAGTGGACCCCGTCCCCAACCGGGGACTGAGAGGAGTGGGACTCTGGACGCCAGGGACGCCCGAGTCCTTATCCTCATCGGAGGAGAAATCGTCCTCCGATACACCCTCTCCCTCTAAGGGAAACCCGCCGTCGGGGTCTACAATAGTGGTGACAGTGTCGCAATTTTCTCCGGGCCCCTCCTCCTCCCGGCAGGGTGCATGTTTTAGCGTTCGCGCACTCTTGAGGAAGGTCTCCGTAAGTTTATCAAATCCTTCCAAGTGCCCCGCGTTATGCTTAACGGCCCTTTTATTCCCCATCTGGGAGCTACTTGGACCCGCCACCACCAGATCTGGGTCACTGAACACCCCAGGGATGCTTTTCGCCAGCTTATCAACCTGATCCCTAAGAGGAGCCAGCGCCCTAGAAATAGCCAGAGAGAGGGCTTGGTCCACTGCTGGAGGGAGAAGTTGGGGGCCATTCCTCCTCCACTTCCTGGTAGGAGGAGTAAAAATGGTCTTCTGGAGAAGACATGATAGCAGAGGGTGTGAGCACAGAACAAATGCCCTTAAAATCCTTAAGACAGCCCCCTCGCCGGTGCTCCAACAGCTGGGCTTTCCCCGAAGCTGTTATAAGAATAGACTGAGGCGCAATACCAATTACCACCACCAGGTGGCGCTGGTCACTAACGTGGCCGTGTGGGGAAATCACCGCGTAGCGGTGTCAAAATTAGGCGAGGGTTGGTCGGGAATCAAGCGGACACTAAAGGAGTGACCGGATTCCCAAACGCGCGTAAAGACCAGCGGGAGCGCTCGACGGAGCTGCCTCGCTCGGACCAGACGCGCCTGACAGGATCTCACCGCGCGCAGAGCACACAGCGGGAGAAACTGCGAGGGGAGAACGCGCTCGGGCAAGAGCCTGCTGCGCAGGGAATATGAAACAATACCAAGGCAATAATGCTAATAACGTGCACAAGAAACCGCTATACAAACAGCAACAACGTCAGATTAAGCCAAGAATGTAAGGAATGCACTTAACTGACGAGCAGTGAAGAAAGAGGAAGCGGAAGGGACGTCACAATATTATATACGATGGACTGTGATATGATTGGACTATAGTTGCCTTGGAGACTACCCCCTAATGGTTCATGGGTTGTGTAGTCTTTTGTTTAATGATTGTTGTGTTACGTTTTCTTTGAACTGCTATGCAAATAAAGTGAGGAAAGATATGCATAATCCTCGCCTCCGTCCTGCCATAGAATTCATTAAACTTTATTTGATCTGATTTAGAAACATAGATCATAAAAGTGTACATAAAAACAGTAAATCCTCTTTCCTAATACAATACAGTGAGAATTAATTAAAACCAGTAGGTAAAAACGGGTGTTACAAAGCCCGGTTCAGAGCAACTTCAGGTTAACAGAATCGTAAAGTTCAATGTTTCGCAAGATCAATCTCATGTACTTCGTGCAAAATACGCAATAAGGGGTCCAAGTAAGATGTAACGCTCCAATACCTGACCAGTTTGCACTATATAAAACTGCAGAAAAACTAAAAATAAAAAGTGTTTTGCACACTTCTGTCATTGGGCTATATGTGGGCTACATCTGGGTGATATTTGTGCTACATTTGGGCTCTTTTTTCTCTGGTGGCCATCTTGGGAGACTTATTTGTTATGAAGTTTCCTAATTTCGTCATTTACTGCAGTCTCCTCAGTAGGAAATGCTTTCAGTTTTTTACTTTGATTCCATCAAGAAGGCATTCAGATGTGTCACACATTTGCCATAAATTCAGAATGTTAGCACTCTAGTTGTTCATTAGATCACTGTAGTAAAGCTACTGCTCACCAGGGAGTTAACTGGAAGTCTACTGCTGGTATTGAAAGTGATTGTTTCAGTCTGCATGTCAGAATTTTCTAATGAAATAGAAGAGGATTTGAGATCTCACTTAAAACATGCCCTAAATTTTCTTTCTGCAGCACTAACCATAATTTCTATGGCAAAATGAACCCCCTCATTTTGTTCCTTTTTAAATTAAATGTTTTAAGTGTTACCAGTTTATTCCAATCAAGATGGCTTCAGGTGTGCCATACTTTTGTCATAAGTAAGACTGTTAGCGCTCTAGTTGTTCTTTAGAACACTCTGGGAAGCTGCAGTAGAACACAAAGGCATCAACTGACAGGCTGCTCCTGTTGAAATATAACAGGAAGATATTTGAGATCTCACTTAAAACATGTCCTAATTTTTCTTTCTACAGCACTAACCATAATTTCTATGACAAAATGAACCCCCTCATTTTGTTCCTTTTTAAATTAAATGTTTTAAGAGTTACCAGTTTATTCCAATCAAGATGGCTTCAGGTGTGCCATAATTTTGTCATAAGTAAGACTGTTAGCGCTCTAGTTGTTCTTTAGAACACTCTGGGAAGCTGCAGTAGAACACAAAGGCATCAACTGACAGGCTGCTCCTGTTGAAATATAACAGGAAGATATTTGAGATCACACTTGAAACATGTCCTAATTTTTCTTTCTACAGCACTAACCATAATTTCTATGACAAAATGAACCCCATCATTTTGTTCCTTTTTAAATTAAATGTTTTAAGTGTTACCAGTTTATTCCAATCAAGATGGCTTCAGGTGTGCCATACTTTTGTCATAAGTAAGGCTGTTAGCACTCTAGTTGTTCTTTAGAACACTCTGGGAAGCTGCAGTAGAACACAAAGGCATCAACTGACAGGCTGCTCCTGTTGAAATATAACAGGAAGATATTTGAGATCTCACTTAAAACATGTCCTAATTTTTCTTTCTACAGCACTAACCATAATTTCTATGGCAAAATGAACCCCCTCATTTTGTTCCTTTTTAAATTAAATGTTTTAAGTGTTACCAGTTTATTCCAATCAAGATGGCTTCAGGTGTGCCATACTTTTGTCATAAGTAAGACTGTTAGCTCTCTAGTTGTTCTTTAGAACACTCTGGTAAGCTGCAGTAGAACACAAAGGCATCAACTGACAGGCTGCTCCTGTTGAAATATAACAGGAAGATATTTGAGATCTCACTTAAAACATGTCCTAATTTTTCTTTCTACAGCACTAACCATAATTTCTATGACAAAATGAACCCCCTCATTTTGTTCCTTTTTAAATTAAATGTTTTAAGAGTTACCAGTTTATTCCAATCAAGATGGCTTCAGGTGTGCCATAATTTTGTCATAAGTAAGACTGTTAGCGCTCTAGTTGTTCTTTAGAACACTCTGGGAAGCTGCAGTAGAACACAAAGGCATCAACTGACAGGCTGCTCCTGTTGAAATATAACAGGAAGATATTTGAGATCACACTTGAAACATGTCCTAATTTTTCTTTCTACAGCACTAACCATAATTTCTATGACAAAATGAACCCCATCATTTTGTTCCTTTTTAAATTAAATGTTTTAAGTATTACCAGTTTATTCCAATCAAGATGGCTTCAGGTGTGCCATACTTTTGTCATAAGTAAGGCTGTTAGCACTCTAGTTGTTCTTTAGAACACTCTGGGAAGCTGCAGTAGAACACAAAGGAATCAACTGACAGTCTCTGCCCTTGTTGGATGTACATGTTTTACTGAGAATGTCAGACTTCATTCTCACATGACTGAGAAAGATAATGTGAATTTACAGAAAATATGCTCTCATTTTAGCTTCTGGAGCACCTTCCAAAACTGTATGGGACAAGCATGTGAAAATAGTTTTCTCTCAAACATGATTCATGATATCCCAGCAGACGGTTTTTCACAGGGTAAAATCACCTTAGAACACACCACAATTCCTGAAATTAGTATGGTACCATCAACAAATGAATTCTAATGTAACTAAATCTGTTATCACCCTTTATAGTTCTCCTTTTGGTAACCCTCAAAATCTTCGATTCACTACAATGCATTTCAATGGGGTACTATAATTTATATTGGTCCCAAGATGGCTGCCAGCAATTCCAGGATGAAGTGCTGATAGCCAATCAGATCTCACGATGACATGTGTGGTTAGGCTCCGCCCAGATATATATGTGTTTTCTTTTTCAAATTTCTCAGGAACTACTGAACGGATTTACACCATTTAACCAAAAGGCACGACTCTGAACCAAGGGCTACCTTTTTGCCAAATTTGGTGTAATTCTTTTCAGCAGTTCGGGCTGTAGCTGCGATGAAAGGTTCCTATGGAAAATTGCATGGGGAAAACACGTTTTGGGACCCCCCTTTTTTCTCGGCCCCCACTTGACGAATCATCCCGAGACTTTCAGGATAGGAGCGGACCGGAGCGCCCCACGAGTTTTGAAAATTTCGCGAAGATTCGTCAACCGGCTCCAAAGTTATTTCAAATAGAATGTTGCTGATTTCCTATGGAAAATAGGTCCTAACTATAACTATCTACTGGTGACCGCCAGTAGATAATATATGTGTGTGTGTGTGTGTGTGCGTATATATATATATCACTGAAAAAACCACAGGTTTCAGGGACGTTATAGTTAGTTGGACATTTCACTTGTAGAAAACCAGAGAAATTCGGCCGTTATAGTTAGTTGAGCTAACTATAACTCGCACCCCCGCAATGCACTGCTAATGACGTCACATATTACATCACTCATGACATGGTCAGTGACATCACTGGTGACATCACTGATGACATCTTAAATGACATCACTCATGACATCATCCAGTGACTAAGTGTTTCTGAAAAGTTTAAGAATGTTATCTATATATACACCAAGGTGTATTCGAAGAATGAGTGGGTGTATGAGTGTCTGTATGGATGATTTTGTGGGTGCGTGTCTGACTGTATAAGTGAGTGATTAAACGTGTCTTAGTGAATGCATGGGTGAATGACTAATCTGTATGAATGTCTGTATCAGTCTGTCAGTTGGTGTGTAAGTGGCTGCATGGGTTGGTGACTAGCTACATGAGTGTCTATATGAGTTATTGATTGGTTGTCTGAGTACCTGTATGGATGCTTGAGTGTCTGTGTGGTTGTGTGGGGGGATGTAACTCCCTGCATGGATGTGTGAGTGGGTGATTTAGTGGGTTTATGGGTTCATGAGTGCATCTGCGAGGGGCTGTAGGGTGAACCACAAAAGTCACTAAACTAGCCTGTGCTTATCCCTCTGGTAGCTTTGCACAAAAGCAGTCAAGCTGAACTTAGAGGCCCTCTGCTTAATAGTTATGTAGCACAGAAACAGTAATAACATGAAAATATAACAGAAGAAAAATCCCAAACCAATCTAGAAAACTGCAATACATTTTAATAAATACAATATCACCAAAAGGCAAATATTCAATCAGTAGAACTGGAGATATGCAAATTAAAATGTTTTAGGTAAGCATAGCGCCTAAAAGCACAAAGCACCATTCGCGGTTATCTGGAGTAAACTCACACGTTCAGGCTGACTGAGATGTAGAGTGAGATGGATGCAGAGACCAGGTTAGACCCACTAAAATAATTGCCTTCTCAAAGTCTGGTGTGTAGAGTCTAGTTCGCAGTGGAGGAGGCCGCGAGGAGCAGTGAGAGCATAGCCGATGGTCGTCAGTGTAGTGCAAAGAATAGGCCTGGCATCGCGGACGTTGTCGCTTAAGCGAGAAGATCCAATTGGGCATTGTGAAAGGTCGTTGCTGGAGGTTCGCGTTGGCGGTAATCACATGCTGTTGTTTCTGTAGTGCTAATTGCTGATTTTGTGTTACCCATCGTCACGGGTGGTCACTGTAGCATGAAGCGGCGGGCTCACTTCTCATTAAGGAAGATTTTAAATTACAATTCATTTGAGTCCAAACTTGACATCCCCATCTGTTCCCAATCAAAAGTTAGCACTCATTAAATGCAATAAGGTAACCCAATGTTATCCAAAGGGAGAGATAGGCCTTACAGTAGTGAAAACTGAATTTAGAAGTTTTTCACTACCAGAACATGTAAACTTTAAAAACACATGTCCTTCTTTTTGAATACAATGGATGCTGATCTATGGGCTGTTTAGGGCCTACCTTGGGGGGAGAGTTATAGTTATGATTAGACCTGGCAATACTTTTATTTTGCCATGACGAACTGGCCTTTTAACACTGCACTACAGCTGCAATGGCAAGCCTGAGACATTTTAAAAAAATGCTTCTTTAGTGTGGGTCACAATGAGAGCTGCAGGCCCACTAGTAGCATTTAATTTACAGGCCCAGGATACATGTACTACCATATACTACGGACTTGGAAGTAAATTAAGTGTGCCAATCAGGTGCAGGCTAATTATACTATGTTTTAGGGAGACAGCACAAGCACTTTAGCATTGGTTAGCAGTGGAAAAGTGTATAAAGTCCTAATGACAACAAAAACAAATTCAGAAAACAGGATGGGTGAATGGAAAAAGTTTGGGGATGAACTTGCAGAGAGGGCCAGGTCCAACAATACCTCCTTGTCATCTTGAGCTCCACTGTTTGTCTGTTTCGTGAACTATTCAGTGGGCTTCAATGACATTGATCGTCAGCTACTATAAGATAAACTAACAGGATGGGGATGATCACCTCCTCTAGTTAAAGCCATCTAGGCCCTTTTACTCTGAGCCCTGGATGAAAGTTAAAATCGGTCTAGGAAACAATATTTCTGAAAGCATAAGCATGAACAGGGGACTCAAACTGGTTTGTACGCTCCACCCGTTATTTGATTTCCACATTGCGAACTTAAGTGAAGCTCTGTCTAGAGCAACGTCCTTCCCCTCCCAGGATCAGTCTGCATAAAGTTCAGACAGTCCAGTATGCTGATGACTTGGTAACCCTGAACAAACAGAAGTGGCCTTAAAACGTGCCTTGGACCAAATACACATTTACAATCTCCACAACAAACTGTTGTCAAGCGTCTCCAAAACTAAGGTGACAGTGTTTGGAAAGTATGACAACAAAACCAAAAAACGCAAATGGTTATTAGGCATTGTTAGGCTAGGATGTACATCTACATATAATTACTTAGGGTTCTGGTTATCTAATACTAGTGAATCATTCACACACCTAACACAAATGTAAAAAAGAGAATAGACTAATGCTAGCTCTTTGTAAGTTAAACACTCAACTTTACAGTCCCATAGCAGAAGAAATGTTAAAGGTTATGCAGCTACAGTTCGTTCAACATTAGCATACGGTCACCAGGTCTTTCCCTCACTTCTATTACCAACCTTAAATAAAGTACAGTGCAAGTTATACAGAAGGATTTTTACCTACCATAATTTGCTCCTTGTTCCCAGACATGTCTTGAATTTGGTTTGCTGAGTTCGGGCTTCGCCTGAAAATCCGCTTTTATAAAATAGCAGCATCTAGTTATGCTTGCCAAACTAGACTCCTTAAAGATGGGTTACCATAGATGTTCAAGGCTAACAAGAATCCATGGTAAACATACATAACCTCAGCCATTGCAGACCTCAAGATACTCATGCTCTCAGAAGACGATACTGTGTACAAAGATCTCTCCTACACTGTAATAAAATCAAACTAAAGAGCCAGTCACTTACTATAATTCAAGAACACAGGCCTGTACCATCTTGTAGGGTTAGGCAACGTGAAGCCTATTATTTCCTCTTATTATTTAAGCTCAAAGCAGTGTTACACGGGGGAGTCAATTAGCCTGTCCTGCAGACCGAAAATATTGGGTGCCTGATTTATGGTACTACCCTTTAAAGAAACCAGACTAAGCTTGAGAAACTTTGTATCCACATGCCCCAAATGCAGATTCTTTAACTACAGGAATTAATCAGTTCAATTCCTGATGTGCTGCTGTATTGAATTTAATTATGAAAGCTGTACAATCCTTAAACCCATTTTGTTTGCAAACTGGATTTTTACATGTGTTGAGACACTAAAATGTTGCCTTGACACGAGTAACACACCTGATATTGCTAGTGAAGCAAAATTGCTAGCCTTTGGCCCACAACTATCAATATTTCACACAATGCAATGCAGCACGCCACTTTGCTGTGCTGCATGAAAGGGAGAGGGAAGGAATGCGCAATATTTTACATTATACGGCGCATTCCTGCTCTCTGCCTGCACTGGCACTCAAACTGTTGCCTAGCGGCAACGCAGGCACCCTTGCACCCATGCAAGCGTGCTAGCATTGTAGGCAAGATTATTTTTCTGCAGGAAGGTGCACCTTCCTGCACAAAAACACTCCTCAGAATAATTTTTCTCTTTCTAAGTGTGCTGCATTCCCAGGTCTACCTGTGATGGTAAATCTGGGAATGTGTCAGAATGCATGAGTGGATGTGTGGGAACAACCAAACTCCACCCATGGCATTCCTCCCTGCCGCAGAGTAACGCAAGACAGCGGTTTGGGCTGCCTTGCGTGACTCCAGATTTATCAAAGCAGTGAGTTGAAGTGCACTCCTTTTCATCATTATTTCATCATTTTGATCATTTGATGCATGCATCCCGGTAACGCGGTCCGCCCTACGGCCACGTGACTCTGAACCAAGGGCTACCTTTTTGCCAAATTTGGTGTAATTCTTTTCAGCAGTTCGGGCTGTAGCTGCGATGAAAGGTTCCTATGGAAAATTGCATGGGGAAAACACGTTTGGGACCCCCTTTTCTCGGCCCCACTTGACGAATCATCCCGAGACTTTCAGGATAGGAGCGATCGGAGCGCCCCACGAGTTTTGAAAATTTCGCTAAGATTCGTCAACCGGCACCAAAGTTATTTCAAATAGAATGTTGAGGATTTCCTATGGAAAATAGGTCCTAACTATAACTATCTACTGGCGACCGCCAGTAGATAATATATATTACCTACTGGCGGTCGCCAGTAGGTAGTTATAGTTAGGACCTAGTTTCCATAGGAAAAGTGTTTTTTGATTTGCCAATAACTTTGGCGCCGGTTGACGAATCATCGCGAAATTTTCGAAACTAGTGGGGCGCTCCGGTCAGCTCCTGTCATGAAAGTTTCGGGGTGATTCGTCAAGCGGGGGCCGAGAAAAAAGGGGGGTCCCAAAACGCGTTTTCCCCATGTTAATTTTCATAGGAAACTTTAGACAAAGCTACAGCCTTAACTGCTGAACGGAATTACACCAAATTTGGCAAAAAGGTAGCGCTTGGTTCAGAAAGCAAACTTTTTTTTAAATGGTGTAAATCCGTTCAGTAGTTCCTGAGAAATTTAAAAAAGAATAATATCGATATCTGAGAACCGAGGAAGGTTTGCGAACCCTCCCGGGCACGAGCTTCACTCTGATTTGCTGCCAACACTCCAAACCAGGAAGTGTTGGCAGCCATCTTGTGACTCGGTAACTGAGTCACAAGAAAAGAGTGGAAAAAAGGTTGAAAAAGAAGTAAAGGGGGCAGGGTAGAAACACCCTGACCCCCTAGGCCTGCTCAGGGGGTCCCACAAGGCCCTGGGGACCACCACCTCCCCGGGGCTTTGCCAAGTAACGCGGGGGGCACGAGCCCCCCCCGCAGCCCCAGGGACCGCCACCTCCCCGGGTCTCTGTTTGTATTTTTATAAAATGTGTTTGGGGATGCTCGAGCCCCCCCACACGTCCCGTGGACCACCACCTCCCCGGGGCACCAAATATTCAAATATGGGGGTCCGTTACGGACCCCCGGCCCCGGGCACCACCACCTCGCTTTAGAAAAGAAGTGAGGGGGCCGCGCGGCCCCCCCCTGGAGCTTTTGATGGCCCTGGGGACCGCCACCGCCCAGGGCCGGCTCCTGCAATGTCCCGGGGTGCCCACCCCGGGACATTGCTGTTTGCTATGGCAGGGCGGGAGCCGTGCGGCTCCCGCCCTGTCATAGCAAACTCTGCTTTGCTTCATTGAAGCGAGAGCAAGAAAACCTGCTCTCGCTTCAAAGAAGCAAAGCAGGATTGCTTATGAGCAAGGGGAGCTGCATGTCAGCAGCTCCCCTTGCTCAAAAGCAAATCCGGCTCCCGCAGGAGGCGGGGAGCCGGGGGGACCGTGGGGGCATTGGGGCTCCCCCACGGTCCCCAAAGCAAATGGCCGGCCCCGGGGAGGGGGTCCCCGGGGCCAGGAGGGGCCCGGGAGGGGGCCACGCAGCCCCCTCCATGTTAATTTTTTTTAAAAATGGCCGGGCCCCGGGGGATGGGGTCCCAGGGGCCAGAAATGGCCCAAGGGAGGGGGGCCATGCAGCCCTCCTCCCCGCAAATATAGAACATTTTTTTTTTTTAAACCAGGCCAGGCCCCGGGGGATGGGGTCCCCGGGGCCAATAGTGGCCCAGGGAAGGGGGGCCACGCGGCCCCCTTCCCGTTTGTTTAAAAAAAAAAAAAATGCTCAGGCCCCGGGGGATGGGGTCCCCGGGGCCAAAAGTGGCCAAGGGAAGGGGGGCCATGCAGCCCCCCTCCCATAAAATAAGACATAAAAAAAGAAAAAAGAAACCGGCAACTCGTCGCAGTCCCCGCCCCCTCCCTGCAGCACTCTGCAAACGCGCCCCCTGGCGCGTTCTAAGGTGGGGGATTAAGTCCCCTTGAATACTGATGGTCTCTGGGGGCCAAGTAGCCCACCAGGTACCTTCAGTAAGCGCCACAGAGCTGCGTTGCAGAGAGGTGGTCTGAAGCCACGCCCCTTTTTACACCTCTCTGCAACGCAGCTCTGTGGCGCTTACTGGAGGTACCTGGTGGGCTAGTTGGCCCCCAGGGACCCTCAAGATTCAAGGGGACTTAATCCCCCAAGTTACAATGCGCCAGGGGGAGCGTTTGCACAGTGGTGCAGGGAGGGGGCGGGCCTGATATAACAAGTGTGCAAACCGCCCCCTGGCGCGTTGTAAATTGGGGGATACATACACTCACACACCGCCACTCATTCAGAGACTTACTCACACATCTACTCAGTCATGCAAAGAATCAATCACACCCATTTACTCACCTATAAAATTATACACAGACCACCTAATTTATACAAATACTAACACATACTTACTCTCTTATACAATCACTGCTACAAGCACACACTCATCCATACAGCCACTCTCACAATCACTCTCACGTATAGCCATTTATATACTCCAACACTCACATATACTGCATTTCACATATGTAGTTACTCACACATGTACCACTGAGCCATCAATTCACTGACCAACACACCCATACACACACTCACCCACCCATACAGCCCTTCACAGATGCAGTCTTTAACTCATACACCCAGTGAATCACCCACTCACAAATCTATGCACAGTCACCCACCCACTCAAACAGACACTCGGCACCCATACAGATACTCAGACAACCAATCAACCCATATAGACAGTCATCTAGCTACTCACCAACCCATGCAGCCATTTATACACCAACTGACAGACTGATAGACATTTACACAGTTTACTCACTAACCCATGCATTCAGTAAGATACGCTTAATCAGTCACTTATACAATCAGTCACGCACCTACTAAATCATCCATTCAGATACTTATACACCCACTCATTCTTCAATACACCTTGGCATATATATATATAAAACATTTAAACTTTACAGAAACACACATTCACTGAATGATGTCATCAGTGATGTCATCAGTGATGTCATTTGAGATGTCATGAGTGATGTCGTCAGTGATGTCACTGACCATGTCATGAGTGATGTAATATATGACGTCATCAGCAGTGCTTTGCGGGGGCGCGAGTTATAGTTATGTCTACTAACTATAACTCCCGAATTTCTGTGGTTTTGTACGAGTGAAATGTCCAACTAACTATAACGTCCCTGAAACCTGTGTTTTTTTTGTGAATTTCTAAGGTTTTTTAAATGCTCATTTCTAACTATAACGTCCTTGAAACCTATGGTTTTTTCAGTGAATATATATATACACACACATACATACATACATACACATATTATCTACTGGCGGTCGCCAGTAGATAGTTATAGTTAGGACCTATTTTCCATAGGAAATCCGCGACATTCTATTTGAAATAACTCTTGCGTCGGTTGGACGAATCTTCGCGAACTTTTCAAACTTTATGGCCCGCTCCGGTCCGCTCCTACCCTGAAAGTCTCAGGGTGATTCGTCAAGCGGGAGCCGAGAAAAGGGGGTCCCAAAACGTGTTTTCCCCATTCATTTTCCCATAGGAAACTTTAGACACGGCTACAGCCCGAACTGCTGAACGGAATTACACCAAATTTGGCAAAGAGGTAGTTCTTGGTTCAGAAAGAACCCTTTTGTTAAATGGTGTAAATCCGTTCAGTAGTTGCGGAGAAATTAAAAAAATAAGAGTCAAAAAATCAATTTCCCATAGGAAACTTTATGCAAGGCCACAGCCCGAACTGCTGAACGGAATTACACCAAATTTGGCAAAGAGGTAGTTCTTGGTTCAAAAGAACCCTTTTTGTTAAATGGTGTAAATCCGTTCAGTAGTTGCTGAGAAAATCAAAAGTAAAAACCATACTAATTTCAGGAATTGTGGTGTGTTCTAAGGTGATTTTACCCTGTGAAAATCCTTCTGCTGGGATATCATGAATCATGTTTGAGAGAAAACTATTTTCACATGCTTGTCCCATACAGTTTTGGAAGGTGCCCCAGAAGCTAAAATGAGAGCATATTTTCTGTAAATTCACATTATCTTTCTCAGTCATGTGAGAATGAAGTCTGACATTCTCAGTAAAACATGTACATCCAACAAGGGCAGAGACTGTCAGTTGATTCCTTTGAGTTCTACTGCAGCTTCCCAGAGTGTTCAAAAGAACAACTAGAGTGCTAATAGCCTTACTTATGACAAAAGTATGGCACACCTGAAGCCATCTTGATTGGAATAAACTGGTAACACTTAAAACATTTAATTTAAAAAGGAACAAAATGATGGGGTTCATTTTGTCATAGAAATTATGGTTAGTGCTGTAGAAAGAAAAATTAGGACATGTTTCAAGTGTGATCTCAAATATCTTCCTGTTATATTTCAACAGGAGCAGCCTGTCAGTTGATGCCTTTGTGTTCTACTGCAGCTTCCCAGAGTGTTCTAAAGAACAACTAGAGCGCGAACAGTCTTACTTATGACAAAAGTATGGCACACCTGAAGCCATCTTGATTGGAATAAACTGGTAACACTTAAAACATTTAATTTAAAAAGGAACAAAATGATGGGGTTCATTTTGTCATAGAAATTATGGTTAGTGCTGTAGAAAGAAAAATTAGGACATGTTTCAAGTGTGATCTCAAATATCTTCCTGTTATATTTCAACAGGAGCAGCCTGTCAGTTGATGCCTTTGTGTTCTACTGCAGCTTCCCAGAGTGTTCTAAAGAACAACTAGAGCGCTAACAGTCTTACTTATGACAAAAGTATGGCACACCTGAAGCCATCTTGATTGGAATAAACTGGTAAAACTTAAAACATTTAATTTAAAAAGGAACAAAATGAGGGGGTTCATTTTGCCATAGAAATTATGGTTAGTGCTGTAGAAAGAAAAATTAGGACATGTTTTAAGTGAGATCTCAAATATCTTCCTGTTATATTTCAACAGGAGCAGCCTGTCAGTTGATGCCTTTGTGTTCTACTGCAGCTTCCCAGAGTGTTCTAAAGAACAACTAGAGTGCTAACAGCCTTACTTATGACAAAAGTATGGCACACCTGAAGCCATCTTGATTGGAATAAACTGGTAACACTTAAAACATTTAATTTAAAAAGGAACAAAATGAGGGGGTTCATTTTGCCATAGAAATTATGGTTAGTGCTGCAAAAAGAAAATTTTGTGCATGTTTTAAGTGAGATCTCAAATCCTCTTCTATTTCATTAGCAAATTCTGACATGCAGACTGAAACAATCACTTTCAATACCAGCAGTAGACTTCCAGTTAACTCCTTGGTGAGCAGTAGCTTTACTACAGTGATCTAATGAACAACTAGATTAATAACATTCTGAATTTATGGCAAATGTGTGACACATCTGAATGCCTTCTTGATGGAATCAAAGTAAAAACTGAAAGCATTTCCTACTGAGGAGACTGCAGTAAATGAGGAAATTAGGAAACTTCATAACAAAGAAGTCTTCCAAGATGGCCACCAGTGGAAAAAGAGCCCAAATGTAGCACAAATATTACCCAGATGTAGCCCACATATAGCCCAATGACAAAAGTGTGCAAAACACTTTTTATTTTTAGTTTTTTTGCAGTTTTATGTAGTGCAGACTGGTCAGGTATTGGAGCGTTGCATCTTAAAACATGACCCCACTACACTACAAAAACACCACTGCACTACCCTAAACCCTAAAACACTACCCCAGCACGACCCCCTACACTACACAAGCACCACTGCACTATCCTAAACCCTAAAACACTACCCCCAGCATGACCCCCTTCACTACACAAACACCACTGCACTACCCTAAACCCTAAAACACTACCCCAACACCACTGCACTAACCTAAATCCTAAAACACTACCCCCAGCACGACCCCCTACACTACCCAAACACCACTGCACTACCCTAAAACATGACCCCCTACACTACACAAACACCACTGCACTACCCTAAACCCTAAAACACTACCCCCAGCACGACCCCTACACTACACAAGCACCACTGCACTACCCTAAACCCTAAAACACTGCCCCCAGCACGACCCCCTACACTACACAAACACCACTGTAAGACCTTAAACCCTAAAACACTACCCCAGCACGACCCCCTACACTGCCCGAACACCACTGCACTGCCCTAAACCCTGAAACACATACCCTAGCACGACCCCCTACACTGCCCGAACACCACTGCACTGCCCTAAACCCTGAAACACCACCCCTTCACGACCCCCTACACTGCCCGAACACCACTGCACTGCCCTAAACCCTGAAACACCACCCCCAGCATGACCCCTACACTGCCCGAACACCACTGCACTGCCCTAAACCCTGAAACACTACCCCAGCAAGACCTCCTACACTGCCCGAACACCACTCCACTGCCCTAAACCCTGAAACATCACCCCCAGCAAGACCCCTACACTGCCCGAACACCACTGCCCTAAACCCTGAAACACCACCCACAGCACGACCCCCTACACTGCCCGAACACCACTGCACTGCCCTAAACCCTGAAACACCACCCCCAGCACGACCCCTACACTGCCCGAACACCACTGCACTGCCCTAAACCCTGAAACACCACCCCCTGCACGACCCCCTACACTGCCCGAACACTACTGCACTGCCCTAAACCCTGAAACACCATCCCCAGCACGACCCCCTACACTGCACGAACACCACTGCACTGCCCTAAACCCTGAAACACTACCCCCAGCAAGACCCCCTACACTGCCCGAACACCACTGCACTGCCCTAAACCCTGAAACACCACCCCCAGCAAGACCCCTACACTGCCCGAACACCACTGCCCTAAATCCTGAAACACCACCCCCAGCAAGACCCCTACACTGCCCGAACACCACTGCACTGCCCTAAACCCTGAAACACCAGCCCCAGCATGACCCCTACACTGCCCGAACACCACTGCACTGCCCTAAACCCTGAAACACCACCCCCTGCACAACCCCCTACACTGCCCGAACACCACTGCACTGCCCTAAACCCTGAAACACCACCCCCAGCACGACCCCCTACACTGCCCGAACACCACTGCACTGCCCTAAACCCTGAAACACCACCCCCTGCACGATCCCCTACACTGCCCGAACACTACTGCACTGCCCTAAACCCTGAAACACCACCCCCAGCATGACCCCCTACACTGCACGAACACCACTGCACTGCCCTAAACCCCGAAACACTACCCCCAGCAAGACCCCCTACACTGCCCGAACACCACTGCCCTAAACCCTGAAACACCACCCCCAGCAAGACCCCTACACTGCCCGTACACCACTGCACTGCCCTAAACCCTGAAACACCACCCCCAGCATGACCCCTACACTGCCCGAACACCACTGCATGCCCTAAACCCTGAAACACCACCCCCAGCACGACCCCCTACACTGCCCGAACACCACTGCACTGCCCTAAACCATGAAACACCACCCCCAGCACGACCTTCTACACTGCCCGAACACCACTGCACTGCCCTAAACCCTGAAACACCAGCCCCAGCACAACCCCGTACACTGCCCGAACACCACTGCACTGCCCTAAACCCTGAAACACCAGCCCCAGCACGACCGCCTACACTGCCCGAAAACCACTGCACTGCCCTAAACCCTGAAACACCAGCCCCAGCAAGACCCCCTACACTGCCCGAACACCACTGCACTGCCCTAAACCCTGAAACACCACCCCTGCACGACCCCCTACTCTGCCCGAACACCACTGCACTGCCCTAAACCCTGAAACACCACCCCTCAGCACGACACCCTACACTGCCCGAACACCACTGCACTGCCCTAAACCCTGAAACACCACCCCCAGCACGACCCCCTACACTGCCCGAACACCACTGCACTGCCCTAAACCCTGAAACACCACCCCTGCACGACCTCCTACACTGCCGGAACACCACTGCACTGCCCTAAACCCTGAAACACCACCCCCAGCACGACCCCCTACACTGCCCGAACACCACTGCACTGCCCTAAACCCTGAAACATCAACCCCAGCAAGACCCCCTACACTGCCTGAACACCACTGCCCTAAACCCTGAACCACCCCCTACACTGCACGAACACCACTGCACTGCCCTAAACCCTGAAACACCACCTCCAGCAAAACCCCCTACACTGCCTGAACACCATTGCTCTGCCCTAAATCCTGAAACACTAGCCCAACATGACCCCCTACACTGCCCAAACACCACTGCACTGCCCTAAACCTTGAAACACCACCCCCAGCACGACCCCCTACACTGCCCGAACACCACTGCACTGCCCTAAACCCTGAAACACCAGCCCCAGCAAGACCCCCTACACTGCCCGAACACCACTGCACTGCCCTAGACTCTGAAACACCAGCCCCAGCAAGACCCCTACACTGCCCGAACACCACTGCACTGCCCTAAACCCTGAAACACCAGCCCCAGCATGACCCCCTACACTGCCCGAACACCACTGCACTGCCCTAAACCCTGAAACACCAGCCCCAGAACGACCACCTACACTGCCCGAACACCACTGCACTGCCCTAAACCCTGAAACACCAGCCACAGCACGACCCCCTACACTGCCCGAACACCACTGCACTGCCCTAAACCCTGAAACACCAGCCCCAGCACGACCCCCTACACTGCCCGAACACCACTGTACTGCCCTAAACCCTGAAACACCAGCCCCAGCACGACCCCCTACAATGCCCGAACACCACTGCACTGCCCTAAACCCTGAAACACCACCCCCTGCATGACCCCCTACACTGCCCGGACACCACTGCACTGCCCTAAACCCTGAATCACCACCCCCTGCAGCACCCCCTACACTGCCCGAACACCACTGCACTGCCCTAAACCCTGAAACACCACCCCCTGCACCGCCCCTACACTGCCCGAACACCACTGCACTGCCCTAAACCCTGAAACACCACCCCCAGCACGACCCCTTTACTGCTCGAACACCACTGCACTGCCCCAAACCCTGAAACACCACCCCAGCACGACCCCCTACACTGCCCGAACACCACTGCCCTAAACCCTGAAACACCACCCCCTGCACGACCCCCTACACTGCCCGAACACCACTGCACTGCCCTAGACTCTGAAACACCAGCCCCAGCAAGACCCTCTACACTGCCCGAACACCACTGCACTGCCCTAAACCCTGAAACACCAGCCCCAGCATGACCCCCTACACTGCCCGAACACCACTGCACTGCCCTAAACCCTGAAACACCAGCCCCAGAACGACCACCTACACTGCCCGAACACCACTGCACTGCCCTAAACCCTGAAACACCAGCCACAGCACGACCCCCTACACTGCCCGAACACCACTGCACTGCCCTAAACCCTGAAACACCAGCCCCAGCACGACCCCCTACACTGCCCGAACACCACTGTACTGCCCTAAACCCTGAAACACCAGCCCCAGCACGACCCCCTACAATGCCCGAACACCACTGCACTGCCCTAAACCCTGAAACACCACCCCTGCATGACCCCCTACACTGCCCGGACACCACTGCACTGCCCTAAACCCTGAATCACCACCCCCTGCAGCACCCCCTACACTGCCCGAACACCACTGCACTGCCCTAAACCCTGAAACACCACCCCTGCACCGCCCCCTACACTGCCCGAACACCACTGCACTGCCCTAAACCCTGAAACACCACCCCCAGCACGACCCCCTTTACTGCTCGAACACCACTGCACTGCCCCAAACCCTGAAACACCACCCCCAGCACGACCCCCTACACTGCCCGAACACCACTGCCCTAAACCCTGAAACACCACCCCCTGCACGACCCCCTACACTGCCCGAACACCACTTCACTGCCCTAAACCCTGAAACACCACCCCCTACACTGCCCGAACACCACTGCACTGTCCTAAACCCTGAATCACCACCCCCAGGGCGACCCCCTACACTGCCCGAACACCACTGCACTACCCTAAACCCTAAAACACGACCTCCTACACTACACAAACACCACTGCACTACCCTAGACCCTAAATCACTACCCCTACACTACACAAACACCACTGCACTACCCTAAACCCTAAAACACTACCCCCAGCAGTACCCCTACACTACCCAAACACCACTGCACTACCCTAAATCACTACCCCCAGCACGACCCCCTACACTACCCAAACACCACTGCACTACCCTAAACCCTAAAACACTACCCCCAGCACGACCCCTACACTACCCAAACACCACTGCACTACCCTAAACCCTAAAACACTCCCCCAGCACGACTCCCTACACTACCCAAACACCACTGCACTACCCTAAACCCTAAATCTACCCCCAGCATGACCCCCTACACTACACAAACACCACTGCACTACCCTAAACCCTAAAACACTACCCCCAGCACGACCCTCTTCACTACCTAAACACAACTGCACAATTTGTTACAGGCGTTGCAACGCAGGCCTGTGGTGCTTACTGGAAGTACCTAGTGGGCTAGTTGGGCCCTAGGGACCCTCAGGATTCAAGGTGACCTAATCCCCCAACTTAAAACGCACCACGGGGCGCGTTTGCACAGTGGTGAAGGGAGGGGCGGGGCCTCAGGTGACATGTGCGCAAACACGCCCTGTGGTGCGTTTTAAGTTGGGGAATTAATTCCCTTTGAATCCTGAGGGACCCTGGGGGCCAACTAGCCCACCAGGTACCTTCAGTAAGCACAACAGAGTTGCGTTGCAGAGAGGTGAAAAAGGTGCGTGGCCTCGGAACGCCTCTCTGCAACTCAGCTCTGTGGTCCTAACTGTAGGTACCTGGGGGCTAGTTGGGCCCCAGGGACCCTCAGAATTCAAGGGGACTTAATCCTGCAACTTAAAACGCGCCACGGGGTGCGTTTGCACACATGTCACCTCAGGCCCCCCTCCCTTCACCACTGTGCAAACGCGCCCTGTAGCTCGTTTTAAGAGGTAGTTTTAATCCCCCTGCCCTATTATGTACTAGGGACTTGCAGAGGAGGTCATGCTAATCACAGGGGTACCCCAACGCATAGTGTTCCCTAGTGTATGTAGGTGTTTTCACTGTATTCTAAGTGTCTTTTAGCATAGCACTGGCTCTGGTTAGTCAGAGTCAGTTACCACCAGTACCCGTCTGAAAAGTTGTGGGCACAGGATGATTTTGCAACAAGGCCTCTTTCTGCTCCTCTGTTGGTTCTTTCTGCACATCTTTTGCTTCTTTCTGTGCGTTTTTCTTCTTTCTTCACATGTCCTACCTCTGTAGGCATAGTTAGAAACTAGCATTTAAAAAACCTTTGAAATTCACTTAAAAATCATAGGTTTCAGGCACGTTATAGTTAGAAATTAGCATTTAAAAAACCTTTGAAATTCACTGAAAAAACCATAGGTTTCAGACACGTTATAGTTAGAAATTAGCATTTAAAAACCTTTGAAATTCACTGAAAAAAACCATAGGTTTTAGGGACAGTTATAGTTAGTTGGACATTTCACTCGTACAAAACCATAGAAATTCCCCGTTATAGTTAGTTCAGCTAACTATAACTCGCGCCCCATAATGCACTGCTGATGACGTCACATATTACATCACTCATGACATGGTCAGTGACATCACTCATGACATCACTGATGACATCTCAAATGACATCACTGATGACATCATCCATGTGATAATTTCATGCATCTTCTCACACCCTAATATAACTTTTGATACACCCACTCTAAATTACAGACTGCCATTCTCAAAACCATAGACACTCCAACACCAAAAACTACATACCCACTCACTGATTCTTAGGTCTACACACACATCCACTCACTCACCCGTACAGTCACTCATACTTAGTCACTCAGTACAGGACTATCATATGCACTCATACACCTATATAAACACTCACACACACGCCACTCATCCATAGAGGTACTCACACACCTAGTCAGTCATGCAAAAACTTAATCACACACCCATTTACTCACCTATACAGTTATACACACACCAGCTCACTTACTCATACAAATACTAGCACATTCTTACACTCTTATACAATCACTGATACAAGTACACACTCATCCATACAGCCACTCTCACAATCACAAACTCTCACTTATAGCCATTTATATACTCCAACACACATATATACTGCCTTTCACATATGTAGTTACTCACACATGTACCACTGAGATATACATTCAATCACTAACACACCCATACACACACTCACCCACCCATACAGTCCATCACAGATGCACTCTTGAAACCATGCACCCAGTGAATCACCAACTCACACATCTATGCACAGAGTCACACACACCCCACCCACACAACACTCAGGCACCCATACAGATACTCAGACAATCAATCAATAACCCATGTAGACACTCATGTAGCTATTCAGAAAGCCATGCAGCCGCTTACAAACCAACAGACAGACGGATACAGACATTCACACAGTTTAGTCACTAACCCATGCATTCAGTAAGATACATTTAATCACTCACTTGTAGAGTCAGTCACTCACGTACTAAATCATCCATTCAGACACTTATACACCCACTCATTCTTCAATACGCCTTTCCCTATATATATTAAACATATTTAAACTTTACAGAAACACACAGTCACTGGATGATGTCATCAGTGATGTCATTTGAGATGTCATCAGTGATGTCACTGACCATGTCATGAGTGATGTAATATGTGACGTCATCAGCAGTGCATTGCGGGCGCGAGTTATAGTTAGCTGAACTAACTATAACGGGGAATTTCTATGGTTTTGTACGAGTGAAATGTCCAACTAACTATAACTGTCCCTAAAACCTATGGTTTTTTCAGTGAATATATATATATATATATTCACTGAAAAACCATAGGTTTTAGGGACAGTTATAGTTAGTTGGACATTGCACTCGTACAAAACCCGTGAAATTCCCTGTTATAGTTAGTTCAGCTAACTATAACTCGCGCCCGGCAATGCACTGCTGATGACGTCACATATTACATCACTCATGACATGGTCAGTGACATCACTGATGACATCACTGATGACATCTCAAATGACATCACTGATGACATCACTGATGACATCATCCAGTGACTGTGTGTTTCTGTAAAGTTTAAATATGTTTAATATATATAGGGAAAGGCGTATTGAAGAATGAGTGGGTGTATAAGTGTCTGAATGGATGATTTAGTACGTGAGTGACTGACTCTACAAGTGAGTGATTAAACGTATCTTACTGAATGCATGGGTTAGTGACCAAACTGTGTGAATGTCTGTATCCGTCTGTTTGTTGGTGTGTAAGTGGATGCATGGATTTGCGAATAGCTACATGAGTGTCTATATGGGTTATTGATTGGTTCTCTGAGTATCTGTATGGCTGCCTGAGTGTTTGTGTGGGTGGGGTGTGTGTGACTCTATACATAGATGTGTGAGTGGGTGATTCACTGGGTGCATGATTTCAAGAGTGCATCTGTGATGGACTGCTTGGGTGGGTGAGTGTGTGTATGGGTGTGTTAGTGAGTGAATGTATATCTCAGTGGTACATGTGCAAGTAACTACATATGTAAAAGGCAGTATATATGTGTGTTAGAGTATTTAAATGGCTATAAGTGAGAGTGTGTTATTGTGAGAGTGGCTGTATGGATGCGTGTGTGCTTGTATCAGTTATTGTATAAGAGCGTAAGAATGTGCTAGTATTTGTATGAGTAAGTGAGCTGGTGTGTGTATAACTGTATAGGTGAGTAAATGGGTGTGTGATAAATTTTTGCATGACTGACTAGGTGTGTGAGTACCTCTATGGATGAGTGGCGGTGTGTGAGTGTTTATATAGGTGTATGAGTGCATATGATAGTCCTGTACTGAGTGACTGTAAGTATGAGTGACTGTACAGGTGAGTGAGTGGATGTGTGTGTAGACCTAAGAATCAGTGAGTGGGTATGTAGTTTTTGGTGTTGGAGTGTCTATGGTTTTGAGAATGGCAGTCTGTAATTTAGAGTGGGTGTATCAAAAGTTATATTAGGGTGTGAGAAGATGCATGAAATTATCACATGGATGATGTCATCAGTGATGTCATTTGAGATGTCATCAGTGATGTCATCAGTGATGTCACTGACCATGTCATGAGTGATGTAATATGTGACGTCATCAGCAGTGCATTGCGGGCGCGAGTTATAGTTAGCTGAACTAACTATAACAGGGGAATTTCACGGGTTTTGTACGAGTGCAATGTCCAACTAACTATAACTGTCCCTAAAACCTATGGTTTTTTCAGTGAATTTCAAAGGTTTTTTAAATGCTAATTTCTAACTATAACGTGCCTGAAACCTATGGTTTTTTCAGTGAATTTCAAAGGTTTTTAAATGCTAATTTCTAACTATAACGTGCCTGAAACCTATGGTTTTTCAGTGAATTTCAAAGGTTTTTTAAATGCTAATTTCTAACTATAACGTGCCTGAAACCTATGATTTTTTAAGTGAATTTCAAAGGTTTTTTAAATGCTAGTTTCTAACTATGCCAACAGAGGTAGGACATGTGAAGAAAGAAGAAAAACGCACAGAAAGAAGCAAAAGATGTGCAGAAAGAACCAACAGAGGAGCAGAAAGAGGCCTTGTTGCAAAATCATCCTGTGCCCACAACTTTTTCAGACGGGTACTGGTGGTAACTGACTCTGACTAACCAGAGCCAGTGCGCGTTTGCACAGTGGTGAAGGGAGGGGGGGCCTGAGGTGACATGTGTGCAAACGCGCCCCATGGCGCGTTTTAAGTTGCGGGATTAAGTCCCCTTGAATCCTGAGAGTCCCTGGGGCCCAACCAGCCCACCAGGTACTTCCAGTAAGCACCACAGGCCTGCGTTGCAACGCCTGTAACAAATTGTGCAGCTGTGTTTAGGTAGTGAAGAGGGTCGTGCTGGGGGTAGTGTTTTAGGGTTTAGGGTAGTGCAGTGGTGTTTGTGTAGTGTAGGGGTCATGCTGGGGTTAGATTTAGGGTTTAGGGTAGTGCAGTGGTGTTTGTGTAGTGTAGGGGGTCATGCTGGGGGTAGATTTAGGGTTTAGGGTTGTGCGGTGGTGTTTGTGTAGTGTAGGGAGTCGTCCTGGGGGGAGTGTTTTAGGGTTTAGGGTAGTACAGTGGTGTTTGGGTAGTGTAGGGGGTCGTGCTGGGGTTAGTGTTTTAGGGTTTAGGGTAGTGCAGTGGTGTTTGGGTAGTGTAGGGGGTCGTGCTGGGGAGTGTTTTAGGGTTTAGGGCAGTGCAGTGGTGTTCGGGTAGTGTAGGGGTCGTGCTGGGGGAGTGTTTTAGGGTTTAGGGCAGTGCAGTCGTGTTCGGGTAGTGTAGGGGTCGTGCTGCGGGGAGTATTTTAGGGTTTAGGGTAGTGCAGTGGTGTTCGGGTAGTGTAGGGGTCATGCTGGGGGTAGTGTTCTAGGGTTTAGGGCAGTGCAGTGGTGTTCGGGCAGTGTAGGGGTCGTGCTGGGGGTGGTGTTTTAGGGTTTAGGGTAGTGCAGTGGTGTTCGGGCAGTGTAGGGGGTCGTGCTGGGGGTGGTGTTTCAGGGTTTAGGGCAGTGCAGTGGTGTTCAGGCAGTGTAGGGGGTCATGCAGGGGGTGGTGTTTCAGGCTTTAGGGCAGTGCAGTGGTGTTCGGGCAGTGTAGGGGTCGTGCAGGGGTAGTGTTTTAGGGTTTAGGGCAGTGGTGTTCGGGCAGTGTAGGGGTCATGCTGGGGGTGGTGTTTCAGGGTTTGGGGCAGTGCAGTGGTGTTCGAGCAGTAAAGGGGGTCATGCTGGGGTGGTGTTTCAAGGTTTAGGGCAGTGCAGTGGTGTTCGGGCAGTGTAGGGGTGGTGCAGGGGGTGGTGTTTCAGGGTTTAGGGCAGTGCAGTGGTGTTCGGGCAGTGTAGGGGTCGTGCAGGGGTGGTGTTTCAGGGTTTAGGGCAGTGCAGTGGTGTTCGGGCAGTGTAGGGGCGGTGCAGGGGTGGTGTTTCAGGGTTTAGGGCAGTACAGTGGTGTTCGGGCATTGTAGGGGGTGGTGCTGGGGCTGGTGTTTCAGGGTTTAGGGCAGTGCAGTGGTGTTCGGGCAGTGTAGGGGTGGTGCTGGGGCTGGTGTTTCAGGGTTTAGGGCAGTGCAGTGGTGTTCGGGCAGTGTAGGGGTCA
The DNA here is from genome assembly GCA_963921515.1 of Calotriton arnoldi. Taxonomy (NCBI): domain Eukaryota; kingdom Metazoa; phylum Chordata; class Amphibia; order Caudata; family Salamandridae; genus Calotriton; species Calotriton arnoldi. The sequence goes on along the minus strand of CAWUFW010015482.1, from coordinate 325,527 downwards.
TGCTGGGGCTGGTGTTTCAGGGTTTAGGGCAGTGCAGTGGTGTTCGGGCAGTGTAGGGGTCTTGCTGGGGCTGGTGTTTCAGAGTCTAGGGCAATGCAGTGGTGTTCGGGCAGTGTAGGGGTCTTGCTGGGGCTGGTGTTTCAGGGTTTAGGGCAGTGCAGTGGTGTTCGGGCATTGTAGGGGTCGTGCTGGGGCTGGTGTTTCAGGTTTAGGGCAGTGCAGTGGTGTTCGGGCAGTGTAGGGAGTCGTGCTGGGGCTGGTGTTTCAGGGTTTAGGGCAGAGCAATGGTGCTCAGGCAGTGTAGGGGGTTGTGCTGGGGTGATGTTTCAGGGTTTAGGGCAGTGCAGTGGTGTTCGGGCAGTGTAGGGGGTCGTGAAGGGGGTGGTGTTTCAGGGTTTAGGGCAGTGCAGTGGTGTTCGGGCAGTGTAGGGGTCGTGCTGGGGGTAGTGTTTTAGGGTTTAGGGTAGTGCAGTGGTGCTTGTGTAGTGTAGGGGGTCGTGCTGGGGTAGTGTTTTAGGGTTTAGGGTAGTGCAGTGGTGTTTGTGTAGTGTAGGGGTCATGTTTTAGGGTAGTGCAGTGGTGTTTGGGTAGTGTAGGGGTTCATGCTGGGGGTAGAGTTTTAGGATTTAGGTTAGTGCAGTGGTGTTTGGGTAGTGTAGAGGGTCGTGCTGGGGGTAGTGTTTTAGGGTTTAGGGTAGTGCAGTGGTGTTTGTGTAGTATAGGGGTCGTGCTGGGGTAGTGTTTTAGGGTTTAGGGTAGTGCAGTGGTGCTTGTGTAGTGTAGGGGGTCGTGCTGGGGTAGTGTTTTAGGGTTTAGGGTAGTGCAGTGGTGTTTGTGTAGTGTAGGGGGTCATGTTTTAGGGTAGTGCAGTGGTGTTTGGGTAGTGTAGGGGTCATGCTGGGGTAGTGTTTTAGGATTTAGGTTAGTGCAGTGGTGTTTGGGTAGTGTAGGGGTCGTGCTGGGGGTAGTGTTTTAGGGTTTAGGGTAGTGCAGTGGTGCTTGTGTAGTGTAGGGGGTCGTGCTGGGGGTAGTGTTTTAGGGTTTAGGTAGTGCAGTGGTGTTTGTGTAGTGTAGGGGGTCATGTTTAGGGTAGTGCAGTGGTGTTTGGGTAGTGTAGGGGTCGTGCTGGTGGTAGTGTTTTAGGATTTAGGTTAGTGCAGTGGTGTTTGGGTAGTGTAGGGGTCGTGCTGGGGTAGTGTTTTAGGGTTTAGGATAGTGCAGTGGTGCTTGTGTAGTGTAGGGGTCGTGCTGGGGGTAGTGTTTTAGGGTTTAAGGTAGTGCAGTGGTGTTTTGTAGTGTAGGGGGTCATGTTTTAAGATGCAATGCTCCAATACCTGACCAGTCTGCACTACATAAAACAGCAAAAACTAAAAATAAAAGTGTTTTGCACACTTTTGTCATTGGGCTATATGTGGGCTACATCTGGGTAATATTTGTGCTACATTTGGGCTCTTTTTTCACTGGTGGCCATCTTGGAAGACTTCTTTGTTATGAAGTTTCCTAATTTCTTCATTTACTGCAGTCTCCTCCGTAGGAAATGCTTTCAGTTTTTTACTTTGATTCCATCAAGAAGGCATTCAGATGTGTCTCACATCTGCCATAAATTCAGAATGTTAGCACTCTAGTTGCTCATTAGATCACTGGAGTAAAGCTACTGCTCACCAGGGAGTTAACTGGTAGTCTGCTGCTGGTATTGAAAGTGATTGTTTCAGTCTGCATGTCAGAATTTTCTAATGAAATAGAAGAGGATTTGAGATCTCACTTAAAACATGCCCTAATTTTTCTTTCTGCAGCACTAACCATAATTTCTATTTAAAAGAACCCCTCATTTTGTTCCTTTTTAAATTAAATGTTTTAAGTGTTACCGGTTTATTCCAATCAAGATGGCTTCAGGTGTGCCATACTTTTGTCATAAGTAAGGCTGTTAGCGCTCTAGTTGTTCTTTAGAACACTCTGGGAAGCTGCAGTAGAACACAAAGGCATCAACTGACAGGCTGCTCCTGTTGAAATATAACAGGAAGATATTTGAGATCACACTTGAAACATGTCCTAATCTTTTCTTTCTACAGCACTAACCATAATTTCTATGACAAAATGAACCCCATCATTTTGTTCCTTTTTAAATTAAATGTTTTAAGTGTTACCAGTTTATTCCAATCAAGATGGCTTCAGGTGTGCCATACTTTTGTCATAAGTAAGGCTGTTAGCACTCTAGTTGTTCTTTAGAATACTCTGGGAAGCTGCAGTAGAACACAAAGGAATCAACTGACAGTCTCTGCCCTTGTTGGATGTACATGTTTTACTGAGAATGTCAGACTTCATTCTCACATGAGTGAGAAAGATAATGTGAATTTACAGAAAATATGCTTTCATTTTAGCTTCTGGAGCACCTTCCAAACCTCCATGGGACAAGCATGAGAAAATAGTGTTCTCTCAAACATGATTCATGATATCCCAGCAGAAGGTTTTTCACATGGTAAAATCACCTTGGAATACACCACAATTCCTAAAATTAGTCTGGTACCGTCAACAAATAAATTCTAATGTAACTAAAGCCTGTTATCACCCTTTATAGTTCTCCTTTTGGTGACCCTCAAAATCTTCTATTCACTACAATGCATTTCAATGAGGTACTATCATTTATATTGGTCCCAAGATGGCTGCCAGAAATTCCAGGATGAAGTGCTGACAGCCAATCAGATCTCACGATGACATGTGTGGTTAGGCTCCGCCCAGATATATATGTGATATACTTTTGATTTTCTCAGGAACTACTGAACGGATTTACACCATTTAAGCAAAAGGCACGACACTGAACCAAGGGCTACCTCTTTGCCAAATTTGGTGTAATTCCGTTCAGCAGTTCGGGCTGTAGCTGCGACTAAAGGTTCCTTTGGAAAATGAATGGGGAAAACACGTTTTGGGACCCCCTTTTTCTCGGCCCCGCTTGACGTATCACCCGAGACTTTCAGGATAGGAGCGGACCGGAGCGCCCCAACAAGTTGGAAACTTTCGCATAGATTCGTTAACCGGCGCCAACGTTATTTCAAATAGAATGTCGCGGATTTCCTATGGATAATAGGTTTTAACTATAACTATCTACTGGCGACCGCCAGTAGATAATATATATATACATACATGCAGCTACTCAAACAGAAAGACTCCTATCCTTTGGGATCCGGATTTCTGCTCTGACTGACAGTTATTTTCTTGTGATCATATATATATATATATATATATATATATATTATCTACTGGCGGTCGCCAGTAGATAGTTATAGTTAGGACCTATTTTCCATAGGAAATCCGCGACATTCTATTTGAAATAACTCTTGCGTCGGTTGACGAATCTTCGCGAAATTTTCAAACTTTATGGCCCGCTCCGGTCCGCTCCTACCCTGAAAATCTCAGGGTGATTCGTCAAGCGGGGCCGAGAAAAAGGGGGTCCCAAAACGTGTTTTCCCCATTTATTTTCCCATAGGAAACTTTAGACACGGCTACAGCCCGAACTGCTGAACGGAATTACACCAAATTTGGCAAAGAGGTAGTTCTTGGTTCAGAAAGAACCCTTTTGTTAAATGGTGTAAATCCGTTCAGTAGTTGCGGAGAAATTAAAAAAATAAGAGTCAAAAAATCAATTTCCCATAGGAAACTTTATGCAAGGCTACAGCCCGAACTGCTGAACGGAATTACACCAAATTTGGCAAAGAGGTAGTTCTTGGTTCAAAAAGAACCCTTTTGTTAAATGGTGTAAATGCGTTCAGTAGTTGCTGAGAAAATCAAAAGTAAAAACACATATATATCTGGGCGGAGCCTAACCACACATGTCATCGTGAGATCTGATTGGCTGTCAGCACTTCATCCTGGAATTGCTGGCAGCCATCTTGAGACCAATATAAATGATAGTACCCCATTGAAATGCATTGTAGTGAATCGAAGATTTTGAGGGTTACCAAAAGGAGAACTATAAAGGGTGATAACAGACTTTAGTTACATTAGAATTCATTTGTTGATGGTACCATACTAATTTCAGGAATTGTGGTGTGTTCTAAGGTGATTTTACCCTGTGAAAAACCTTCTGCTGGGATATCATGAATCATGTTTGAGAGAAAACTATTTTCACATGCTTGTCCCATACAGTTTTGGAAGGTGCTCCAGAAGCTAAAATGAGAGCATATTTTCTGTAAATTCACATTATCTTTCTCAGTCATGTGAGAATGAAGTCTGACATTCTCAGTAAAACATGTACATCCAACAAGGGCAGAGACTGTCAGTTGATTCCTTTGTGTTCTACTGCAGCTTCCCAGAGTGTTCTAAAGAACAACTAGAGTACTAACAGTGTTACTTATGACAAAAGTATGGCACACCTGAAGCCATCTTGATTGGAATAAACTGGTAACACTTAAAACATTTAATTTAAAAAGGAACAAAATGATGGGGTTCATCTTGTCATAGAAATTATGGTTAGTGCTCTGGAAAGAAAAATTAGGACATGTTTCAAGTGTGATCTCAAATATCTTCCTGTTATATTTCAACAGGAGCAGCCTGTCAGTTGATGCCTTTGTGTTCTACTGCAGCTTCCCAGAGTGTTCTAAAGAACAACTAGAGCGCTAACAGTCTTACTTATGACAAAAGTATGGCACACCTGAAGCCATCTTGATTGGAATAAACTGGTAACACTTAAAACATTTAATTTAAAAAGGAACAAAATGAGGGGGTTCATTTTGCCATAGAAATTATGGTTAGTGCTGCAAAAGAAAATTTAGTGCATGTTTTAAGTGAAATCTCAAATCCTCTTCTATTTCATTAGAAAATTCTGACATGCAGACTGAAACAATCACTTTCAATACCAGCAGTAGACTTCCAGTTAACTCCTTGGTGAGCAGTAGCTTTACTACAGTGATCTAATGAACAACTAGAGTAATAACATTCTGAATTTATGGCAAATGTGTGACACATCTGAATGCCTTCAAAGTAAAAACTGAAAGCATTTCCTACTGAGGAGACTGCAGTAAATGAGGAAATTAGGAAACTTCATAACAAAGAAGTCTTCCAAGATGGCCACCAGTGAAAAAAGAGCCCAAATGTAGCACAAATATTACCCAGATGTAGCCCACATATAGCCCAATGACAAAAGTGTGCAAACCACTTTTTATTTTTAGTTTTTTGCAGTTTTATGTAGTGCAGACTGGTCAGGTATTGGAGCGTTGCATCTTAAAACATGACCCCCTACACTACAAAAACACCACTGCACTACCCTAAACCCTAAAACACTACCCCAGCACGACCCCCTACACTACACAAGCACCACTGCACTATCCTAAACCCTAAAACACTACCCCCAGCATGACCCCCTACACTACACAAACACCACTGCACTACCCTAAACCCTAAAACACTACCCCAACACCACTGCACTAACCTAAATCCTAAAACACTACCCCCAGCACGACCCCCTACACTACCCAAACACCACTGCACTACCCTAAAACATGACCCCTACACTACACAAACACCACTGCACTACCCTAAACCCTAAAACACTACCCCCAGCACAACCCCCTACACTACACAAGCACCACTGCACTACCCTAAACCCTAAAACACTACCCCCAGCACGACCCCCTACACTACACAAACACCACTGCACTACCTTACACCCTAAAACACTACCCCCAGCACGACCCCCTACACTACCCAAACACCACTGCACTAACCTAAATGCTAAAACACTACCCCCAGCACGACCCCCTACACTACCCAAACACCACTGCACTACCCTAAAACATGACCCCCTACACTACACAAACACCACTGCACTACCCTAACCCTAAAACACTACCCCCAGCACGACCCCCTACACTACACAAGCACCACTGCACTACCCTAAACCCTAAAACACTACCCGCAGCACGACCCCCTACACTGCCCGAACACCACTGCACTGCCCTAAACCCTGAAACACCAGCCCCTGCACGACCCCCTACACTGCCCGAACACCACTGCACTGCCCTAAACCCTGAAACACATACCCTAGCACGACCCCCTACACTGCCCGAACACCACTGCACTGCCCTAAACCCTGAAACACCACCCCTTCACGACCCCCTACACTGCCCGAACACCACTGCACTGCCCTAAACCCTGAAACACCACCCCCAGTATGACCCCTACACTGCCCGAACACCACTGCACTGCCCTAAACCCTGAAACACTACCCCCAGCAAGACCTCCTACACTGCCCGAACACCACTGCACTGCCCTAAACCCTGAAACATCACCCCCAGCAAGACCCCCTACACTGCCCGAACACCACTGCCCTAAACCCTGAAACACCACCCCCAGCACGACCCCCTACACTGCCCGAACACCACTGCACTGCCCTAAACCCTGAAACACCACCCCCAGCACGACCCCCTACACTGCCCGAACACCACTGCACTGCCCTAAACCCTGAAACACCACCCCCTGCACGACCCCCTACACTGCCCGAACACTACTGCACTGCCCTAAACCCTGAAACACCATCCCCAGCACGACCCCCTACACTGCACGAACACCACTGCACTGCCCTAAACCCTGAAACACTACCCCCAGCAAGACCCCCTACACTGCCCGAACACCACTGCACTGCCCTAAACCCTGAAACATCACCCCCAGCAAGACCCCCTACACTGCCCGAACACCACTGCCCTAAACCCTGAAACACCACCCCCAGCAAGACCCCCTACACTGCCCGAACACCACTGCACTTGCCCTAAACCCTGAAACACCAGCCCCAGCACGACCCCTACACTGTCCGAACACCACTGCACTGCCCTAAACCCTGAAACACCACCCCTGCACGACCCCTACACTGCCCGAACACCACTGCACTGCCCTAAACCCTGAAACACCACCCCCAGCACGACCCCCTACACTGCCCGAACACCACTGCACTGCCCTAAACCCTGAAACACCACCCCCTGCACGATCCCCTACACTGCCCGAACACTACTGCACTGCCCTAAACCCTGAAACACCACCCCCAGCACGACCCCCTACACTGCATGAACACCACTGCACTGCCCTAAACCCCGAAACACTACCCCCAGCAAGACCCCCTACACTGCACGAACACCACTGCCCTACCACCCCCAGCAAGACCCCCTACACTGCCCGTACACCACTGCACTGCCCTAAACCCTGAAACACCACCCCCAGCATGACCCCCTACAATGCCCGAACACCACTGCACTGCCCTAAACCCTGAAACACCACCCCCAGCACGACCCCCTACACTTCCCGAACACCACTGCACTGCCCTAAACCATGAAACACCAGCCCCAGCACGACCCCCTACACTGCCCGAACACCACTGCACTGCTCTAAACCCTGAAACACCACCCCCAGCACGACCCCCTACACTGCCCGAACACCACTGCACTGCCCTAAACCCTGAAACACCAGCCCCAGCACGACCGCCTACACTGCCCGAAAACCACTGCACTGCCCTAAACCCTGAAACACCAGCCCCAGCACGACCCCCTACACTGCCCGAACACCACTGCACTACCCTAAACCCTCAAACACCAGCCCCAGCACGACCCCCTACACTGCCCGAACACCACTGCACTAAAGCCTGAAACACCACCCCCAGCAAGACCACCTACACTGGCTGAACACCACTGCACTGCCCTAAACCCTGAAACACCACCCCCTGCACGACCCCCTACACTGCCCAAACACCACTGCACTGCCCTAAACCCTGAAACACCACCCCCTGCACGACCCCCTACACTGCCCAAACACCACTGCACTGCCCTAAACCCTGAAACACCACCCCTCAGCACGACACCCTACACTGCCCGAACACCACTGCACTGCCCTAAACCCTGAAACACCACCCCCAGCACGACCCCCTACACTGCCCGAACACCACTGCACTGCCCTAAACCCTGAAACACCACCCCCAGCGCGACCCCCTACACTGCCCGAAGACCACTGCACTGCCCTAAACCCTGAAACATCAACCCCAGCAAGACCCCATACACTGCCTGAACACCACTGCCCTAAACCCTGAAACACCACCCTCTACACTGCACGAACACCACTGCACTGCCCTAAACCCTGAAACACCACCTCCAGCAAAACCCCTACACTGCCTGAACACCATTGCTCTGCCCTAAATCCTGAAACACTAGCCCCAGCACGACCCCCTACACTGCCCAAACACCACTGCACTGCCCTAAACCCTGAAACACCAGCCCCAGCACGACCCCCTACACTGCCCGAACACCACTGCACTGCCCTAAACCCTGAAACACCAGCCCCAGCAAGACCCCCTACACTGCCCGAACACCACTGCACTGCCCTAAACCCTGAAACACCAGCCCCAGCATGACCCCCTACACTGCCCGAACACCACTGCACTGCCCTAAACCCTGAAACACCAGCCCCAGCACGACCACCTACACTGCCCGAACACCACTGCACTGCCCTAAACCCTGAAACACCAGCCCCAGCACAACCCCCTACACTGCCCGAACACCACTGCACTGCCCTAAACCCTGAAACACCAGCCCCAGCACGACCCCCTACACTGCCCGAACACCACTGCACTGCCCTAAACCCTGAAACACCAGCCCCAGCATGACCCCCTACACTGCCCGAGCACCACTGCACTGCCCTAAACCCTGAAACACCAGCCCCAGCACGACCACCTACACTGCCCGAACACCACTGCACTGCCCTAAACCCTGAAACACCAGCCCCAGCACAACCCCCTACACTGCCCGAACACCACGGCACTGCCCTAAACCCTGAAACACCAGCCCCAGCACGACCCCCTACACTGCCCGAACACCACTGTACTGCCCTAAACCCTGAAACACCAGCCCCAGCACGACCCCCTACACTGCCCGAACACCACTGCACTGCCCTAAACCCTGAAACACCACCCCCTGCATGACCCCCTACACTGCCCGAACACCACTGCACTGCCCTAAACCCTGAAACACCACCCCTGCAGCACCCCCTACACTGCCCGAACACCACTGCACTGCCCTAAACCCTGAGACACCACCCCTGCACCGTCCCTACACTACCCGAACACCACTGCACTGCCCTAAACCCTGAAACACCACCCCCAGCACGACCCCCTTTACTGCTCGAACACCACTGCACTGCCCCAAACCCTGAAACACCACCCCCAGCACGACCCCCTACACTGCCCGAACACCACTGCCCTAAACCCTGAAACACCCCCCTGCACGACCCCCTACACTGCCCGAACACCACTGCACTGCCCTAAACCCTGAAACACCACCACCTACACTGCCCGAACACCACTGCACTGCCCTAAACCCTGAAACACCACCCCCAGCACGACCCCCTACACTGCCCGAACACCACTGCACTGCCCTAAACCCTAAAACACCACCCCCAGCATTACCCCCTACACTGCCCAAACACGACTGCACTGCCCTAAACCCTCAAACACTTCCCCAGTACGACCCCCTACACTACCCGAACACCACTGCACTGCCCTAAACCCTAAAACACTCCCCCAGCACGACCCCCTACACTACCCGAACACCACTGCACTGCCCTAAACCCTAAAACACTCCCCCAGCACGACCCCCTACACTACCCAAACACCACTGCACTGCCCTAAACCCTAAAACACTACCCCCGCATGACCCCCTACACTACCCAAACACCAATGCACTACCCTAATCCCTAAAACACTACCCCCGCATGACCCCCTACACTACCCTAAACCCTAAAACACTACCCCCGCACGACTCCCTACACTACCCAAAGACCACTGCACTACCCTAAACCCTAAAACACGACCTCCTACACTACACAAACACCACTGCACTACCCTAAACCCTAAAACACTACCCCTACACTACACAAACACCACTGCACTACCCTAAACCCTAAAAAACTACCCCAGCACGAACCACTACACGACCCAAACACCACTGCACTACCCTAAACCCTAAAAACTACCCCCAGCAGTATCCCTACACTACCCAAACACCACTGCACTACCCTAAACCCTAAAACACTACCCCCAACAGTACCCCCTACACTACCCAAACACCACTGCACTACCCTAAATCACTACCCCCAGCATGACCCCTACACTACCCAAACACCACTGCACTACCCTAAACCCTAAAACACTACCCCCAGCACGACCCCCTACACTACCCAAACACCACTGCACTACCCTAAACCCTAAAACACTCCCCCAGCACGACTCCCTACACTACCCAAACACCACTGCACTACCCTAAACCCTAAATCTACCCCCAGCATGACCCCCTACACTACACAAACACCACTGCACTACCCTAAACCCTAAAACACTACCCCAGCACGACCCTCTTCACTACCTAAACACAACTGCACAATTTGTTACAGGCGTTGCAACGCAGGCCTGTGGTGCTTACTGGAAGTACCTAGTGGGCTAGTTGGGCCCCAGGGACCCTCAGGATTCAAGGTGACCTAATCCCCCAACTTAAAACGCACCACGGGGCGCGTTTGCACAGTGGTGAAGGGAGGGGCGGGGCCTCAGGTGACGTGCGCAAACACGCCCTGTGGTGCGTTTTAAGTTGGGGAATTAATTCCCTTTGAATCCTGAGGGACCCTGGGGGCCAACTAGCCCACCAGGTACCTTCAGTAAGCACAACAGAGTTGCGTTGCAGAGAGGTGAAAAAGGTGCATGGCCTCGGAACGCCTCTCTGCAACTCAGCTCTGTGGTCCGAACTGTAGGTACCTGGGGGGCTAGTTGGGCCCCAGGGACCCTCAGAATTCAAGGGGGCTTAATCCGCAACTTAAAACGCGCCACGGGGTGCGTTTGCACACGTCACCTCAGGCCCCCTCCCTTCACCACTGTGCAAACGCGCCCTGTAGCGCGTTTTAAGAGGTAGTTTTAATCCCCTGCCCTATTATGTACTAGGGACTTGCAGAGGAGGTCATGCTAATCACAGGGGTACCCCAACGCATAGTGTTCCCTAGTGTATCTAGGTGTTTTCACTGTATTCTAAGTGTCTTTTAGCATAGCACTGGCTCTGGTTAGTCAGAGTCAGTTACCACCAGTACCCGTCTGAAAAGTTGTGGGCACAGGATGATTTTGCAACAAGGCCTCTTTCTGCTCCTCTGTTGGTTCTTTCTGCACATCTTTTGCTTCTTTCTGTGCGTTTTTCTTCTTTCTTCACATGTCCTACCTCTGTAGGCATAGTTAGAAACTAGCATTTAAAAAACCTTTGAAATTCACTTAAAAAATCATAGGTTTCAGGCACGTTATAGTTAGAAATTAGCATTTAAAAAACCTTTGAAATTCACTGAAAAAACTATAGGTTTCAGACACGTTATAGTTAGAAATTAGCATTTAAAAAACCTTTGAAATTCACTGAAAAAACCATAGGTTTTAGGGACAGTTATAGTTAGTTGGACATTTCACTCGTACAAAACCATAGAAATTCCCCCGTTATAGTTAGTTCAGCTAACTATAACTCAGCGCCCCGCAATGCACTGCTGATGACGTCACATATTACATCACTCATGACATGGTCAGTGACATCACTGATGACATCTCAAATGACATCACTGATGACATCATCCATGTGATAATTTCATGCATCTTCTCACACCCTAATATAACTTTTGATACACCCACTCTAAATTACAGACTGCCATTCTCAAAACCATAGACACTCCAACACCAAAAACTACATACCCACTCACTGATTCTTAGGTCTACACACACATCCACTCACTCACCCGTACAGTCACTCATACTTAGTCACTCAGTACAGGACTATCATATGCACTCATACACCTATATAAACACTCACACACCGCCACTCATCCATAGAGGTACTCACACACCTAGTCAGTCATGCAAAAAACTTAATCACACACCCATTTACTCACCTATACAGTTATACACACGCCAGCTCACTTACTCATACAAATACTAGCACATTCTTACGCTCTTATACAATCACTGATACAAGTACACACTCATCCATACAGCCACTCTCACAATCACACACTCTCACTTATAGCCATTTATATACTCCAACACACATATATACTGCCTTTCACATATGTAATTACTCACACATGTACCACTGAGATATACATTCAATCACTAACACACCCATACACACACTCACCCACCCATACAGTCCATCACAGATGCACTCTTGAAACCATGCACCCAGTGAATCACCAACTCACACATCTATGCACAGAGTCACACACACCCCACCCACACAAACACTCAGGCACCCATACAGATACTCAGACAATCAATCAATAACCCATGTAGACACTCATGTAGCTATTCAGAAAGCCATGCAGCCGCTTACAAACCAACAGACAGACGGATACAGACATTCACACAGTTTAGTCACTAACCCATGCATTCAGTAAGATACATTTAATCACTCACTTGTAGAGTCAGTCACTCACGTACTAAATCATCCATTCAGACACTTATACACCCACTCATTCTTCAATACGCCTTTCCCTATATATATTAAACATATTTAAACTTTACAGAAACACACAGTCACTGGATGATGTCATCAGTGATGTCATCAGTGATGTCATTTGAGATGTCATCAGTGATGTCATCAGTGATGTCACTGACAATGTCATGAGTGATGTAATATGTGACGTCATCAGCAGTGCATTGCGGGGCGCGAGTTATAGTTAGCTGAACTAACTATAACGGGGAATTTCTATGGTTTTGTACGAGTGAAATGTCCAACTAACTATAACTGTCCCTAAAACCTATGGTTTTTTCAGTGAATATATATATATATAGTGAAAAAAACAAAAGAATAAACGTTAAAGAGACATTAGTGAAAATTTCAGTTAAAAACAACCATTTTAAACTAACAAAACCACTGAAATCACCAGTTATCGTTATCTCAAGCAACTGTACCTGGTGCCTTAAAAAATGTAACTCGCACCCCGCCATGCACAGTGCTGTGATCAAAGATATAATTTCAGTGATGTTATCAATGATGTCATAGAACATGTTATGAGTGGTGTAATATGTGAGGTAATTAGCAGTGCATGGTGAGAGTGCAAGGCATAGTTACTTTAGGGCACGAATGGTGTTTGGGTCACGTGCATGGCCAACTGTCACATAACAATATAAAGGGTTTCATTATAAGTAAGGCCCTAAACCAAACCTCTTGCAGGTCTGCAACCTACCTAAAACAACACAGCCATTTAGCAATAACTATAATCTGATGTACTTCCATGTATATACATAGTACTGATTATTAATAATCACTGTCTTATAATAATGCATTCTTCTGCAAAACAACCATAAACATGTATTGAATTTTTCTTTAACTTTCTTCAAGCCACAAAATGTGGTCATAAAGCTAATCACAAGGGGTCCCCGCCCTCCAGCTGAAGAGCATGCAGCTTCAGCTCGAAGTGCTTTAAAAACAATGGTAAGCTCTCCTGGGGTCACACATTTAATGACCCAGGAGCCTTACAGATTTTTTAAATCTTGAGGGTGGGGCTGCTGTGCTCCCTGCGGCCCCCCCCCCCCCACAACACATTTTACATGTTTGTGGTGCACCATGCCAGATTGAGACACTACCAAACAAGGAAAAATAGAAAAATATGCAAATTAGGCCTTGAAGGGCATTATTTTGAATCATATTTTGAGTGTCCCAGTCCCAACCAGGACACCAACAATTTATATGTAGTTTGAGGCTGGCGGGAGAGCTACACGGCCCCCGAGGTCCCTGCCATCTCCTCAGCCAGCACCCATATTGAGTACCGACCGGAGCCATCCCTTTTTAGGTCTCGCCTACGCAGCGCGCATGCGCTGCATAGGAGGGCCTTTAGCCGTCGCTCTGCTCATTTTGAAGCACACACTCATGCTTGTGGCAGCATCCACCTTGCGGGAGCGAGCAGGGGCGCACCACAAGCACGAGTGCAGTGCTTGAAAATGAGCAGACTGTGGGCGCATGCACGCACTACTCCCGGGCTCACCTCCTGCTCCCCTCTCTCTCACGCGCGCGCACCACTCACGGGCTGTGTATTTTCAGCCAGCGCTTCCCAGGACAGTACTTGGTTTCCTGCTTGTTTTGAAAGTAGGCACGCATGAAGTCAACAACATACAAAGAGCACATTTATTTTCTTATTTTTCAGCCAGCTCTTCCCAGGACAGTACTTGGTTTCCTGCTTGTTTTGAAAGTAGGCACGCATGCAGTCAGCAACATACAAAGAGCACATTTATTTTCTTATTTTTCAGCCAGCGCTTCCCAGGACAGTACTTGGTTTCCTGCTTGTTTTGAAAGTAGGCACGCACGCAGTCAGCAACATACAAAGAGCACATTTATTTTCTTATTTTTCAGCCAGCGCTTCCCAGGACAGTACTTGGTTTCCTGCTTGTTTTGAAAGTAGGCACGCACGCAGTCAGCAACATACAAAGAGCACATTTATTTTCTTATTTTTCAGCCAGCGCTTCCCAGGACAGTACTTGGTTTCCTGCTTGTTTTGAAAGTAGGCACGCATGAAGTCAGCAACCTACAAAGAGCACATTTATTTTCTTATCAAGACGCCATTTGCATTGTACGGCTCCTCTCTACTCACATGAACCCTGATGTCTCTGACATTATTGGCATATCGCTCACAGCCATCCCCCCTCTTTGCTTGGGGCAGTTCTTCGAAGCCCCCTACCTTCCTTTTCAAACGACCGATCAAAACCTGCACACGTTTCTTCAAAATCCTTGCTTTTCTGTGCTTGATACTCTGAGCATGATGCGAAATCCCTACCAGTGCTCTCTTGCAATTTGCTACTTTGTAAAGCAGGCTTGTTTTATGGGTTCCGAAAATCAATTAAGACATCTTTAACAAAATTAAATCCCTACCTGTAAAGTAGTTCCGTTGGTTAATGCTTCTGTGGCAGAAGCGTGTCTGCAACTTGAAACCTTGCCTCTCCACTTTTTCAGAGGTCACTAAACTGAGAAATATTGGGTAGGCTACATCTCTGTACTTTACACCACTACAAAGACTCTACTGTCAAGTGCTATGTTGCTGGGCTGATGCGTGGAAAGCATTTGTTGTTCCAAAGCCTGTGAGTCACAAAACCGAAAGGCATTGAGAATGCAAATGAGCAAGGCCCAGTGCACTAAAGGCAGTATGGGAGTCATAACCGCCAAAATACCTTTTGGAGATCAATTCTAATTGCAAAGAGGAGGGGCATGAAAGGGATGTCTTCCTATCTTATTGTGGGGTCTCAATGTTATGTACCGATGTGCTGTGCCTACAACTGTCATCACAAATCCAGCGACAAGTGGCAGGTTACCAACCCCTAGCTTCTGACGATCACCCATTCACAAAGTGTTCCAGCTTCCAGCTTGTGAGTGGTGGCGGCGGATCAAGGGGGAAGCGGGGAGGGAGCAGACACTGGTCTGGGTGTAAAATGCCTCCTGCTTCATACATTTTAATGAGGCTTTATGCGTTGTGCGCTGCTGCGAGTGTACATCTTGCAATGCAACTGATCGGTAAATCCTTTGTATCATAAAATGAAGGTCAGGCTTCAAACCAGCTGGGGAAATCACTGACTGCTTTACGACCTATTGTTTATACATCAGGCCCCAGAAGAGCAGACATTTATGGATATCAATACATTTTGATTCAACAATATGGTGTATAATGAAAACGGAGTACAAAGTATCATTAACGTCAAAGAGTACATGGTCTTGCTGAAGTTCTGCATACTTTTAGAATGCTGGATTTATTATATTTTTAGTTTAGAACGTTTGGTTGCGTTAATGGGAAACAGAGTCAGTAGAATGGTGTGGGCAATCTGCTAATGTCTATGGTAGATCGAAATCTGGCTTTGATTTGTCTTCAGAAATTATGTTTTCGCTTATCAGTTCTGTGTATCCTCGATGGTTCATTCCAGAGACCTCACAATTGAGAAATACTTGTCCCTCATGCTGTTTTTTTATCCATTTAACAGCAGAATTATCCTTACCAAGTATATAATGGAGCATTCACCAAACTGCACACCTTTATGACTCTGTCCCCGATATGTCCTCATCCTCTTTAATGAACTTTTGTTCCTTGCTCTGAATAATATTTGAGCATGTACCTGGCCAGATGTTTACAGCTTCTCAGATCCTCACATATTGCCCGGGCTGGGCTTTGCTTATCATCCCACTTTAACATATCACTCATTCTCTGTAACCTGCCCTACTGAAAGCTGATTTATTCTGTAACATTACCTTTCATTACCTCTCGGACATTCTTACTTACATGACATTTCTGATTATATCCGTACGTTAACAAGCCTTCCACACATAATCCAGCGCAACCATGAAATACTGCGCATTTCCTATATCTAAAGAGATACACTATAGCAACCACTGCACAGTGAATGAGGAGGCCTTCCAGTCGTAAAGCACTCCAAGACCCTCATTCTGGGCAGAAAGATGAGTTACCACCATAAAAGCGCCACAAGGATGTTTACCATACCATATGTAATAATACTGAGCAGATTTTCAAGGAAACATTCCACAACGTCATTCTGGCAAGACTTGGTGCCAGGGCAAAGGCCTGGTATTATTAAACAAGCATTGGCATAGCCAATAGGTCTCGTCTTTGGAACCTTATAAGTGTTTAGCCAGGCAACAGTTGATGTTGTTGCACCAAGGATATTGTGCTGCATAACTAAATACTTATAAGGCCCCAAAGGCGAGACCTATTGGCTATGCCAATGCTTGTTTTTATTGCCGTAGCAGCGAGGGAATCCCATTTTCGCATTCTGTAGCGTTTTGTACGTTTTTGGTGGTGGGTGGCCGGGTGCCCATCCTGGCTACCCACAGTTATTCTTCTGTTGGGGGCAGCAACCCCTGCCAGATCCCCTGCCTGCACCAATCAACATGCAGTAGAAGCTGGCTACATTTGTTTGCTCTTGCCCGGTGGAAGCAGCCTTTCATTGCTCTCACCAGGCGAAAGCGAGCCTGTATTCCCTGTCACCAAGAGTGTGGACAGGGAGTTGAAGTTCTCCCTGCCCGTGCACATGCGGGCAGAGAACTGCAGTGTCCTGGTGGATGTGGTCCCCGAGCACTGCTGCCATCAGGCCCCAGGGAACGATGTCCTTGGGCCACTGGTTGGCTTGGAAAAATCGGGCCTCACGTCCCCTCCTCCCAAAAATATTCTTGCCCGGCGGATGGGGTCCCAGGGCCTTCAAGGGGCTCAGGGAGGAGGGCCATATGCATTGTTCCTCTAAACAATGCAATAGGTCCCATGGGATGGGATCCCTGAGCCATTCATAAGCGTCAGGAAAGGGGGCAGCATGCCCTCCTCCCCTAAATAATGCAATTGACATTGGGGGAGTGTGTCCCAGGGGCCTTAAAATGGCTCAGGGAAGGCGGTTGCACACTCCACTCCACCACAAGTTTCCGTTGCCACGATCCCCTGGTCCTGCCAAAAACATAATTTATTTTTTTACACAGGGACAACACTCTCCTCCTAGTCACCAGGCAATGTGATTTTGCCTTGCTGCACAAATTTAACCCCTTGAATCCTGGTTTTGATTAAATACATTTTGGTACACATGTAAAGATGTGGATAAACTATATATGCAGATGGTTGAGTATCCTACATTATTTAATAACTTTGTTGAGGGAGGTGGGGGGCATCATGACCCACTCAAGACTTTATTTCTCATGTGTCAGTGCCCCTTCTCACACTCAACCATAGTAATACATGAAGGCTTAGCAAAGGCTCCGCCTCCACACGGAATGGCTCATAGACGTCATTTAGGGGTCACAGTTGCGACCCCTACGTTGTCCTTTGCGACCCCTAGGACTGCTTTAGCGAACCCCGGGAACAGAGGTTGTGTTATCAGTACCAAAACAGCCCTTGAAAAATGCACTCACTCCATCCCTATGACGAGCGAACCATGCAGATTATACCTGTCCTACAAAAGCGTGCCAAATTCAAGGCAAAAACTGACCTGTAAAAAGAAATGGCTAAGCCTCAAGGTAGACAAAGAACAGCTCTTCTGCTTAGCTGATTGCAGCTCCAGCTCGGGCTGCAGAGACCGCATTGCAATCAGTCAGCTCACCACTGTGTTTTCCAAGCATTGTCTGCGTGTCTGTGTATTGCTCCTTCCCGCCAGCTGATTCATTCAGTGAGGGTGGGACATGCCGCTCTGGAAGCACACAAGCTACTTCCAACTGTTACTCCATGCAGTATCTCCCTGCTTGGCTTAGCACTCTGATTGTGGTGACAATGTTGTGCTGCAGCTGGGATCCAGGTTATACCTGCAACACATCTACCTTATATCAGCTGGCAGACTCCCCCCACCTAAGCAACTGACAGCTGTGACACCTACAGGCCCCAAGTAAACTGAAAGTCTGGTACCAGAATAAAAAAAAAAGTGTGTACTTCTGAGCCTTGTTTTTGAGTTCATTGTCTGGAGGGTGGGTGGGGGAACTCCCGCTGCTGTGCTAGTCTCCATTTGTGCCTGAAACAGCACTGAGAGAAACCACATGCAAACCTGACAGACAACATGGTCCCACCCTGCCCTTTCTTGCTGCCAGCGATCTACCTTGGCCTGCATAGATTATCACATGATTTTGTGCCACTTTCAGGAAAAATATAAGCAGCAGTGACAAAATGGGCCTCATTCTGTGGCCGCCATGTAAACTACTCATATGTTTCTGTGGCTATTATTGGATGTGTACACCTTTTCTTTTGCCATATCCTTCTGATCGATCATAAGCTCGCAAGTGTTTTGTAGCTATTTCCTTTACATCACATGCTTGATTTTGTTTTGGTTATCTGAGAAAGAATAACTTATAGCTGAGTCAGTAGTGAAACTGTAGAAAGTCTGGGGAGCCGCCCCCTGGTGCCAGCGCGGAGCCATTTCCTAGGTTTAGGCACAAATTCTTTGAAAACAGTAAGCAAGCAAATAAACATCTCAGACAAGACATTTGTTTTTTTAAAGTCCAGAGTGTGAAACTATATCCAGACATGTGAAAACATGCACGAAACATGTATGCCATACGAACACCGTGTATCAGAAAAAAAGTATTCATGTACAAAAAGCATAAAAGTCACACACATAGTAACGTAAATACACATGGCATATAGAATCACAATTATAATGGATAGGTTTCTTTTTTATTCACTGATGCTACAAGTAAAATACTTGACAAACCCAAGAACTGAATGAGTAGAAAGAGTGGTTGACACCGAGGTTATCTTATAGTTTTCAAGCAATACTGTATTAAACTGTCTCAAGAAGATTGGTCACAGGTTTATAAGAAGGTCCAGATCCATGCCCACTTCTCAGGTTAATCTGGATTCATCGCTTATATTACATTCATCATTTTTGGATGCAAATGCATGCTCCACAACTGAATTGATTCTGACTCTTTTAGACATAGCTTGGACACCCAAAGTTATTAAGTATAGCGTTTATCTGCTCCCGTAGCCCGTCCTAATGGGCTGAGGGGCCACACCCCCTCACCTTTTATCCACTATAAAGAATGCCTGTCAGGCTGAGCAAAGGTCAGCCTGAGAACCACTCTTTATTTTCAGGTCAGGCAGCCGAATGTATGACGTTACTACGCATACATTCTCCACGCATGGCTTTACAACGTGGTCGTTACAACGACCGTGTTGTTACCACGCGTGCCATTACATCGCAAGTCGTAACAACGACTTGCTGTAGGGGGGCGCGCTGGACTTAGGAATAGTATTAATTACTATTCCCACTCTAGTTTGTGCAACTGCAGGGAAGGTGTTGGATTTAAAATCCAACACATTCCCTGTTGTTGCACGCCCTACAGCAAGTCGTTGTTACGACTTGCAATGTAATGGCACGCGTGGTAACAGCGCGGTCATTGTAACAACCGCGTTGTAAGGCCATGCGTTGTGGAAACAGCGTTGTAAATGCTGTTTCCCCAGGCAGCCAGGAGCTAGACACACGCAGGCTCCTTGCTGCCTGAGCTGAACTTTGCTGGGCTGAAGAAATCACCGCTCCTGTGGACAAGACATTTTCAACCTGGCAAAGCACCTCAAGGCCCTCCCCCTTGTGATGTGGGGGGAGCGTCACTGAGTGCCTCAGACCTGGGCGCTTCAGTTCTAAGTCCTTTAGTGCTCAGTGGTGAGTGTCGATCACTGACACCTCAGCACTGAGTGGGGTGGGGTCAGCAGTCTCACTGACCCCATCCCACTCTGTGACGAATGAGGGACTGCTGCCTTCCCTCATTGGCTGATCTAATGTCAGCCAATGAAAAAAGACAGCAGTCCCAACCCTCCTGGGACCTTCAAGGCTTGAGACTACTGCCTTCCCTCACTGTCTGACCTTAGGGAAGCCAATGAGGAAGGCTGCAGTCCAACCCTTGTTGGATCTCCGAGGCAGAGCCGCGCAGGTAAGTATGATTTTATTTTTCATGTTTGGTGCGTGCATGCATGCATGAATATATGGGAGTGAGTGTTGTGAATTGATGTGTATGTGCGCACACGTGTGAATGCATGATTGTGAGTGAGTGTTTATGTGTGCATTTGTGCCCCAACTGCCATCCCTCCATGCTAATAGTACAGGCCGCCACTGGGTATCTGTGATCTGAGCATATCCAGACTCAAACCTTGCAGGGACTCCTGTAACAGCTCCTGAATTGTCTGCTGCCTGTTTCTGGGCTGCGACCCTATAAGTTAATTGAATGCACGAGAAGCCAACTCCTTTAAATAATTCTTGTGGTCAGTCTGCAAAGCTTTCCTTTGTCTATAGGATACCTATTTGGAACTCCTTTTGCATCGTTGACTCCCACCACACATGGCAGCACTGCAGGCTCCCATGCACATCAGACACACAACTTGTCAAGGATTCACATGTTAGCACTACTCAGCCTCCTTGTTGATTTGTTTGGAAACCAGTTCACAGATCACTCACAAAGGGTGCATGAAACTGGGAGGTACTCTCTTTCCCAATATTGCCCTTAATATTCCAGAAGCAGAATGTCATTCACCAGCAAACGGCATGATGATGCAGCAATGCCTATATTGACTCTCTGCCTATATAGATACAGTATTATTGAAAGAAAGGGAAGCCTAATGGAGCACTGAAACTTTTAAAGACCATAGCTGCGGATGCATGGTTAGAATCCATTCATACGAGGAGGATTCCCGTCTTTCCATGCACAATTTAGCATTTGTCTCACTGGTCCACTGATTGAAATTTCACTTTCCGCTTTTAGACTTGAAAAAACATTATGAGTGCACAATACATATGAGTGCACACCAATCATATGTGACAGGGACTGAAACATCTCAACCGGATATACTAAATAGCAAGAAGACGTGGGAACAAGATCTAACTTCTTATATAGCCCAAACCAAAGTGAGGAGCAACGGAGAACTGTAAATTCAGTGTTGCACACAGTCATTTCACACAAAACCAACAGACATCTAAAAAAGCCAGAATTATATGTTATGTGTATTTACATAGCACACAACTCACCCAGGAGGGTATCAAGCTATGGAGCTGGAGCTATAAAGGCCAAACCAGGGTCGGGGCTAGGTGAAGAGCCAGGTTTTCAGTTTCTTGCAGAATTCAAGAACTGAGGGGGTCCTTCTGATATGCAGGCCCATGTTGTTCCAGGCTTTAGGAGAAAGGTACTAGGAGGCACGACTGCCGGATCTGGTTCTGAGTATGTGTGAGGTGTGTGCGAGTAGGAGTCCGGTTGAGTTGAGGTGTCTGGTAGGTTAGTGTAAGTTAAGGTAGTTGTTGAGGTACATGAGGCCAATGTTGTGTAAGATTTTGAATGTGTGCGTGACGAATTTGAAGAGCGCCTGTTTGTGGAATGGGAGCCAGTGGAGGTCTTTTTGAGGTCAAGGTGATGAGAGTACAGGCTGGAAGGTTGAGCCTGGCCACCAAGTTTTGTATGGTCTGGAGTCTTCTGGTAAGTTGAGGGTTAATTCCAAAATAGAGTGGACTGCCGTAGTCCAACTTGCTGGTGATGAGGGCTTGGGTGACAGTTCTGTGAGTGTTGGTGGGCAGCCATTTGAAGATCTTCTATGAGATTGTGAATTAAAAATTACTAAGGTCTGTGATCTTCAGAGGACCTGATTCACTCACTTTCTTCCCTTCACCTGACTTTGCTCTGCAGCCTATCACTTTGCTACCCACTTCGTTCCCCATCTTTCTGAAATCCTCCCTCTACATATCTCACCCACCATCTTTTCTCTTTAGCATAGTCTTTTCACTCTCACCTTTTGCACACACATACTTTAATCTCCTCCACTTCACCACTCCATATACATACAATCCACCTACTTACGTGTAAGCATTTTCTTTTCTTTGACACTGTCAATATGTTGGCAACTCTGTATCTCCTTCGCAGACTTTCTCAGAAAATCATTGCAATTGGCAAATATGTGACATTGCTCTGTGTTCTGAATAGAGGCCAAGGACGGGATAGACATATTTATATATTATTTATTTATATATTTGAACACCTTTAGGACCCACTGACAGGCACTGTGAGCAACTCGCATATCCTTCACCCTCAGCTCTTTTGTTGTCAGTCGAACCTCTTTATGGATGCCCACCTACAATCTGACCTCACCCAGATACCTGGAGATGACTCAGTTCGAAGTATGCACTACACAAAAGTCATGTGCCATAAAACAAAACTACAGAAATACATTTGGTGAAAGCAAAAGTACTCTTAGGAAATACAAGATGAAGTAAAACTTTGAAATGTAAATAGGGACTGTTGAGTCTTTTGCCTATTTAGGACATTAACATAAAGGTCCTGTAGGGCCATTTCAAAGTGCCTTATTAACTATCCTGTTTGTCAATAATCTCATGGACTACGGCTAGTTGGGAATAACTTGGCTGCTAATATTTGTTTTAAAAAAAATATCTGAGACCAGTTCATGGGTCTAGTAGATAATGCAAGTCATTACACCCCTGGCCCGGCAACATTGCTACAATTGCCCTATGATGCTTCAGGGGTTCGAATAGATGGGGTACGAAAGGTGAGATAGTCGTACCCAACGGCTGACTATGTTGGTATTGTAACCTGGAATGTCAGAGGTCTCAGAAGTTACACTAAGCACAACAGAGCTTACTCATTTTTGAAGCATCACCAAATTCGAATAGCCTGTTTACAGGAGACACATCTAATGGGAGACGAGATACACAAATTATCGAAAAAATGGAGGGGGCAACTCTTCACGGCAACGTATTCATCCTATGCACGGGGGAGCCATAGGGGTGACTCCAGTGGTTCAGTTTTGTCATTCCTACAGTGAAGCGGATGTAAAGGGCCGTTATCTATTGCTTCAGGGTAAACTTGACGGGGAGGACATTACCATACTGCACACATATGGCCCGAACAATGATGATTCTCATTTTTTTGACAATATGCAGGCCTTGTTGTAGGGGAGTGTTGGGGCCCCCATAATCTGGGCAGGGGACCTCAACTGTATCCTATATGGGTACAGAGATAAGTACCCTCCCCGTTTGGGCACGAAACCTCAGATGACAGGGTCACTACTTAGGGTTATGGACAATCTAGGCTTTATAGATAGCTGGCGTACACTTAACCCAAGTTCGAATGAATTTACATGCTGTTCATTGACACATGACCGTCGATTGGACCGACTGTTATTGGCGGGAATGGATTGAGAGATGATTCATACAGTGGAACACCTGGGGAGATTTCTGTCAGGTCATGCACCAGTACTGTTGCGCCTCCGCTGGGGCAGAGGTGCGCTTGTGGTGCGGAGTTGGTGCATGCCCTCTAATCTACTGACTGATTCTGCAAGTCAGGAGACTTTGGCAACAGTCATACATGAATATTTGGAGGGGAATTGAGGCACCACTGCGTCCAGGAACACGGAGTGGGATGCACTTAAGGCGGTAGTGTGCGGTGCGTCAGAAGTTGCAGGTGGACATCGCTGCTGGGCAAAACTAGATTGGCCGAGCTCCAGGTGGGGGAAGCATTATCAAAGGAGTTACGGACAAACAAACTGGGCATCCAGCGCACCTTAGGTGAAAATTGGGAAATACCTTGACCATCACACACTAACTGCATATCGTTGGCATATGCATAGGGAGGGCGACAAGGCTGGGCGGCTGCTAGCCTGGATATTAAAACGTGAATGTGAGGTCCCGCCTATATTTTGTTTGCAGGCACCAGGTGGCCGATACGTGACAAGGCATCGGGAGGTTCTTGGGGTCTTGGTAGACCACTTCAAGAAGGTATACCAGGCGGGGGGGGGAATGTTCGTCCGGAATCGATTGAAAGGTTCCTTTCTGGACTGGCTCTTCTCCATATATCTGAAGAGGAGACACAAGCCTTAGAGGCAGCTGTTACTCTGGAGGAACTACGGCTCGCACTCAAGGAGGTTTATGCGTCAAAGGCACCTGAGGGGGATGGCCTTCCAGCTGAGTTCCTACAAAGTTTTTTCCGTGGTGCTAACGGAGAAATTGTTGGCTGTGCTCTTGAAACAATGATGGATTCAACCCAGATCTGTGACTGGGGGTGAGTGTCTGAAAAGTTTCAGCGCTCCGTCCATCATCTCCTTGTGTTTGCTTTGTTCGCCCTAAGTTGGCAGGGTATGCCCAGACATGGGTCCCTTGCTCACTTTGCCACTGGATTCAAGCTAGCCTGGCTGATGATGGGTGTTACCCCGAAACTGGTCCCATGATGCTTGTTTCCGTTCCAGGGAAGACCTGGCTTGGCAGGTCGGGCTGGACTGTTCCCATAAGGAACAGGGTCAAGACTGATTTGCATATGGCTGGGTCTGAACTGGGGTGGCAAAGTGAGCTAAAGAACGATGATGGATTCAACCCACATTTGTGACTGTGGGTGAGTGTCTGAAAAGTTTCGGCGCTCCGTCCATCATCAACTTGTGTTTGGAGGCTAGGGCTGTTGGGACCCAGCCTCCTCCCATGCGCAAGTGTGTCACCTAACACATGTTGAAGCCGGGAGGTACCCCAGAGGATCTGTCCTCCTATCGCCCCCTGACTATGATCAACTCCCATGTTAAAGTAATCTGTAAAATACTTGCGAACCGGATGCGTCATGTGGTGACTGGCTTGGTTCACGAGATCAATGCAGCTTTATGCCAGCTCATAGTACGACCCATAAGCTCCGGAGACTGACGCATGTCTTGCATAAAACCGATGGCAGTGATCGGGATATGGCCTTCCTTAGTGTCTGTAGTCCTAGAGAAGGCTTTCAATACTGTTAGCTGGCCTTATTTTATGGCAGGGCTCGGGCGATGGGGTTTGGCCCATTGTTCGTGGGTTGGATACCACTGTTATAGAAGGACCCCGTGGTACGACTACGGATGGGCGTTGAACTTTCCGAAGCCTGGGTGGTTGGGAGGGGCACCAGGAAGGGCTGCCCTCTCTCGCCACTCATTGGTCTTGACAGTAGAGCCCATGGCGATATTATTGTGCAGGGAACTAGAGCCTTGGGGTAGGCGGACATAAACACATTATTTCTTTATATGTAGATGATGTACTGATTTATCTACACACGCCCGTGAAATCGGTCCTGCACCTGCTTGAACTTATGAGGGCGTTTGGTTGCGTCTCTGGTCTGCGAGTTAATATTGATAAGACCTTATTATTCCCATTGGGGAGATTGCTTGCGGTGCCGCCCGAGCAGTTGCCTGACCTAAGGATCTGTTGGGAGAGAACAGACTTTCCCTATTTGGGGCTGTGTGTGGCACACACAGAGGACACATGCAGACGCCTTAATGTGGACAGGGTACTGCGGAGTTTAGCTGGGTCTATTGCCTTCTGGAAGACACTACCTTTGTCAGTGATTGGGTGGGCGGCCATTGCAAAGATGGTGTTTCTCTCCCGTTGTTTGTATGTTATCCAGAATTCATTGTTTCCCCTTAGGAGGGACTTCTTTCAGCGCCTGGATAGTTTACTGATTGCATCGGTATAGGCTGGCAGGCCCAGCCGCATTGCCTTAGCAGTACTGAAAAAAGACATGAAGCAGGGTGGTCTGGTGCCGCTGGATATGCAGCTTTATTATTATGCATGCATCTTCTGAATGCAGCTCGATGGTTGACAACTGGGAGAAGCGATTATTGGGGATATGAATGGAGAGAGCACCTTACTGCATCTGCTTATGAGGGGTGGTTGCGCGGATGAATCAGCCCCCTATTTGGTGAGGCACACAGCTAGGTTCTGGGAAAAGACGGTCAAAAAACTATTAAGTAGGGCACCCTTCGACAGAGAACTGTGTATCTTGGACCTTGAAAGGGACATGTCCATGGTGAGGTGGAAAGAGGGGGATGCCACCTGGCGGGTGATCTTTTCCCAGGGGAAACTTTCCTTACAGTTCAAGATGCACAGGACGATTTCTATATGGGGTGCGGGCAGTTTCTGCACTACGCCAACTTGGAGAACACGGTCAGGGAGATTTGTAATACATATCTGGCTGCACCACCTGCCTCTCACACGCTGGGAGGCCTGATTAGATGGAGGGAGGGTAGACACCTCGTCACACTTTTTTATAGGGCACTTAGGAAAGATTCCAATAAGCCTCTCTACCGTAGCAGGGCAGCGTGGGAGGGGGGATCTGGGTCAATCAATTGAGGATAAGGGTTGGGGCCTTGCGGGCGGCTTGTTGCCCGTCTGCGCCCGTCCGCGCCCATCCGGGCCCAGGGGCCATTCACTATGCCCAATCTCTCACATACTCTTCTCAGGAACTAAGACAGCTTAATTCGGTCTTGTACTCACTCAATCCTGCCGCCAGCGCAAGCTTGAGCCAAAATGAAATCTTGCTGCCACGGAGATCTTTTCCCGAAGTCTCACAGCCTACACGCCATACCACCCAGCCACAGAGACAGAACAGACACAGGTGCTCAGCACTATCAATTTATTACCTAAATACCCGCTCTTTAGTCAAACACCAGATTGACATCTTTCTCCTTCTAGTCTCAGAAAAACCTGACATCCTCCTTGTAACCGAAAACTGGCTATCACACGAATCTACCCCTGACATTTTGGCTGCGCTACCTAATGATTATTACATCCTTCAAACAAACCGGCCACCAGGTAAAATGGGCGGCGGAGTAGCCAGGATCTTAAATTCACAGCTCTTACTCCACTCTGTCTCCCCGCAGCAGACAATGTTGTAATTAAATTGGAATCTGATTCCGCCCCGCTCATATGTGTTTTACTCTACAGGCCCCCGCAGCATATGCCCCTGTTCCCTCATTCATTGGGCGAACAAATTGCCAATCTGGTAACTAATCACGCTAAAGTCCTGTTAATAGGTGATTTCAACTATTGGTCTAACAACACACAAGGTGGGCCCCACTCTGCCGAGCTAACCGAGTTACTAACCAACTTAAACTTTGCTCAGCAGGTATCTTCGGCCACTCACATTAAAGGGCACATATTGGACCAAGTATGGACCATTAACCTGGTAGTGTCCGCACTCTCGATTTTACCATGTATATGTTCGGACCATTACCTAATAAAGTTCACCTTAATGAACCCTACCACTGGTAAAACCCCCACGATTGAGGGGGGATTGGCCAAGAAATGGAAAACCATTGATAAAAATGAATTTTATGCCACACTGGCTAACACAGCCCCAAACAATGAACCTGATGTTAACCTTCATGAGGAAATTATCTCAGCTTGGCTACTAGCGGCCAGCAACAAACATGCCCCACTCAAAAAAATAAAACTGGCTCGCCGTCTCGAAGCTCAGAGATGGTTCTCCCCTGAATTAAAAACACAAAAACTTGCCCTCCGCCAACAGGAAAGGAAGTGGAGACAGAATTACTCACCAGAAGGAAAATACACCTACCTAGCGGCATTGAGAGAATATAAAAAGGCTATCTTAATGGCTAAAGCTGCTCACTTCTCCTCCAGAATTTTGACCACCAATAACTGATCTAAGGAAATCTTTACAATTGTAAATGAACTGTCCAATTCAGACAGAGTCCTAATTAAACCCACACCCACTCAAGCCCTCTGCGATTCCCTGAATAACTTTTTTATTGAAAAGATTTCCACCATTAAAGCCAGTATTCCCACTTGCACTTCCCATGAGACATCTTCCCCTCTCGAACTTCTCCCGGCCATTAACACCCAGGCCTTCCAGGACCTTCTGTCCAAAGTAAAATCGGGATCCCCTACGGACTGCTGTCCACCACACGTCCTAAAAGATGCCCTCACCGTCCTCCCGGGTCCAGCCCTCGCTCTTTTGAATGGTTCCCTATCCCAGGGTTGTGTCCCTAAGGCCTTTAAAGAGGCAATTGTGGTTCCCCCTTCTGAAGAAACCTGGGGCAGACCCCCAGATCT
The DNA here is from genome assembly GCA_963921515.1 of Calotriton arnoldi. NCBI lineage: Eukaryota > Metazoa > Chordata > Amphibia > Caudata > Salamandridae > Calotriton > Calotriton arnoldi. The sequence goes on along the minus strand of CAWUFW010015482.1, from coordinate 297,173 downwards.
TGTCAAACTACCGGCCTATCTCTTTGCTCCCGTACCTGGCTAAGGTACTGGAGACCCATGTGGCGAAGTGTTTGTCCAATTTCATGGAAAAAACCAACTACCTCGACTCACACCAAGCTGGATTCCGTTCTGCCCACTCAACGGAGACGGTAATACTGGCAGTACTGGAGTCCCTGCGAGAGAAAGCTGACAGAGGCACTCCTCAGGCCCTGGTGCTGTTAGATCTCTCGGCCGCCTTTGACATGGTCGACCTTGGCATCTTGGCGGACCGTGTCAGGGAGGCTGGCATCCAGGACTCAGCCTTCAGCTGGATCAGCTCTTTTCTTGAAGATTGCTCCCAGTCAGTCCGCATAGCCCAGTTTACGGCACCTAAGTTAAGTACCACTTGCGGGGTCCCGCAGGGCTCCTCGCTATTCCCTCATTTGTTCAACCTCACCTTTTCCCTCTGATCCAATCCCTGAAGGAAAGGAAAGTGGCCACCTTCAATTACGCCGATGATCTACAATTAATGTTTACCATCGACAACTCACCGCAATCAGCCTCTGAATTTCAGTCTACCATGCTGTTCATCCGCCACTGGATGGACTGCTACCATAATTTCTGGGGCCCACATTATTGGCCAATGGAACTAGGACCCTCCCCTACCCCCTCCTCCTCTGCTAAAAGCCTTGGTGTTACAATAAATAACGACCTGTCACTAAAATCGCAAGTTGGCTCTGTGATCTCTACTTGCTTTTCCAGTTGCGAAAGATTAGAAAGATTAGTAGACTACTCACACAAGCAGCAGTGATACAGGTCGTGATAGCCACGCTTCTGTCACACCTAGACTACGCCAATTCAGTCTACCTTGGGATGCCACTTTTCTTATCCAAACGCCTACAGATGGTACAGAATCAAGCGGCCAGACTGATTTACCAGCAACCTAGGTGGCAACATGCCACCCCACTTTTGAGGAAGCTGCACTGGCTCCCCATTCCTCAACTCTGCGCCTTCAAAGTAGTCTGTTTGGTGTTTAAATCTCTACATGGCCGGAGCCCCAAATTCATCGATAGCCTCAACCTAAGGTACACCCCCTCACGCAACCTACGCTCGGCTCACCTCCAATTATTGGCAATTGCTGCCTTTAAGTTGAAGCGACAAGGGGTCTGCAGGTTTGCAACTTTGGCTCCCAGACTGTGGAATTCCCTTCCTCTGGAAATTAGGTCATGTACTGACCTGCTGAGCTTTAGAAAATCCCTCAAGACATGGTTGTAAATCCAGGCCTATGAATAAACTCCTACTGGGTTCGGCAACTCCTAGAATCAGCACCATGAAACCAACCGGTGTACGTACGCTTTATAAAAACATTATAACATAACATAACAGTATCCTGTAATCATAGATTCAAATTTCTGCACTTTAATTACTTGCATCGTACCTACATAACCCCTGAAGGGCTGCGTAGGATAGATCCTACTAAAATGTGTGTGTTGTGGATAGGATGATGCAGGTTTCCTCCATCTGGCCTGGCACTGTGCTGAAGTTCTGAATTTCTAGAGGGAGGTGATTCCCAGAGTAGGGGAGGTCACAGGCACTGAAATTCCCTGGATGCCTGCAGCATGCTTGCTGGGGATAATAAAGAAACCTAGAGGACATAAGATGTCCTACAAATTTCTACAATTTATGCTGCTTCTAGCGAAGCACAGAGTTGCTGTGGGTTGGATGGGGAGCAGGGTACTGAGTGTAGCTCTATTGGTATGTGATGTTTTGAAATGAGGAACTACTGAGGAACATCATATACGCATTGACCGCACTGATGAGAAGGCCCTTGAGGCTGTGGTGGCCTAGAGACAACTAATAGATAACTATAATACAAATGGGACTCTGGATTTTGACTCTGATTAGGAATGGTTTGTGAGCTTATGAAGACAGTAATAGTGAAGCTTTTGACGACATCTGCACCCTCCTCGGCCGAGGCAAAACTGCAGCCTAAATCCTCCTGAACCTCTAGACCGCCTTGGATACCGTCTCTCACCGCACCCTATGCACAAGACTCCACAACGCCGGCATCCGCGACAAAGTCCTGGAATGGAGCCACTCCATCCTCACTGGCCGAACACAGAGTCAGACTACCACCGTTACACTCTGAACTCACAGAGATCAGCTGTGGAGTGCCTCACAACTCCTCCCTGAGCCCTACTCTCTTCAACATCTACGTGGTCCCGCTCGCAGCCATTGTCAGGAACCACGAACTCAACATCGTCTCCTATGCCGACAACACCCAGCTGATTCTCTCCCTCACCAACAAATCCACAGTAGCCAAGAACAACATTCACGATTTGATGAAGGCTGTCGCCACCTGGATGAAGAACAGTTGCCTCAGGCTCAACTCAGAGAAGACCAAAGTTCTCATTCTGGGCTCCACACCTTCCGCCTGGGACGAAACCTGGTGGCCTGCAGCACCTGGGAACCCACAGACCACGCACGAAACCTCGGCATCATCTTGAGACTTCTAGCTCACCATGAACCACCAGATCAACGCCGTCTCATCAGCCTGCTTCCACAAGCAACGCCTGCTCGGAAAGATCTTCAAGTGGATCCCCACCGAGTCCAGAAAGACGGTCACCCATGCACTCATCAGCAGCAGAATCGAATACGGCAACGCACTCAACACCAGTATTACCGGTATCACCCAGAAACTCCTCAAGAAACTGCACAACATTCAGAACGCCTCCACCAGACTCATCCTCAACATCCCCAGCGACAGCCACATTACCAACCACCCGAGAGCCCTCCACTGGCTCCCAGTCAACAAAAGAATCCCCATCAAGCTTCTCACACACGCCTACAAAGCCCTACATGACGCGGGACCTGCGTACCTTAACCACCGCCTCGTATTCCACGCACCCACCAGAGACCTCCACTCCGCCCAACTGGCCCTGGCCACTGACCCACGGATCCGCAAGACCACAGCCGGAGCTTATTATCGTTGAGCAATGTTTTGGGAACAGTTAATTAAGTGACACGCTGACAAGCACAGCTGTTTTTATTAGCCTGTCACGTGTGCACAGTATCATTCAGGAAACAGGTGAAGGTATTTACCCTTTTAATTGCATTTTGGCTACACGTTCTTCTGTTGTGTAGACATACATATACATACTTACGATGGCTCAGCAAAACTTTACAGTTAGTCCACCACATGCTTTTTGGGAGTCAGAAACACAGTCTTCAATAAAGTGGGTGGAATGGAAAAATTATTTTGTGGATTATATACGTGCAGTGCATGAAAAAGAGAAAATGTCAGCTGAACAAAAGAAATGAATACTTTTACACTCTTTAGGCCCTGTAGGGTTGAAGACTTACAGTCATATGCCCAAAGCTACTGTCAAGTGGAGATGGCAACGTGTTTGTGGCGGCCCTGAAGGACTTGGATAAATATTTTGCACCCAAAGTGTGTATTGGAATTACAAGATTTAAGTTTTTTCAATGCAAACAAAGTAGAGAGGAATCTGCCGATGAATTTCTGGCAGATTTGAGGAAGCTGGCTATTGATTGTAAATTTGTCTAAATAGAGACCAACTTGTCATGCATGCCAATAATTCTGCTATCCAGGAGCATCTTTGGATTAATGGTGATTCACCATTAGAGGACGTTTTAGCTATAGTGTGTAAAGCTAAAATTTCAAGTAGATGTGCCACGGAATTAAAATAGAGAACACTACGGAGTGTGTATGTAAGGTGACAACACGTAAAGAGAAAAGACCTCGGAAGAGTAGCTATATGGAGAAACGTACAGGGAAATAACGTAGGTGTTGCCAATGTGACAGTAAGGAGAATCCAGCGCATTGCAAAACATGCCCTGCTCTTAAACAAAAGTGTAGTAAGTGCGGGATTAAGGGACATTACACCAAGGTGTGTAGAAATAAAACAAATAGTGTAAAATCCATATATGAGAACTGAACACCTGGCGCAAGTTATGCCGAGGAGGAGACGAAAGAACAAAGTGCAATGAGTTTAAGAGACAAGTTTGTTTAGAATATTAATGAGAAAAGCACCAATGGGAAACCAGAACGTGATATGTTAATTGGTGGGGGGGGTTTATCAGAAAATATGCTTATTCAGGGTCTCCATTTCCATTCAATGAGGAGGTGTGTAAGAGCAAATTTGTTGGGGAAATTGGTTCACACTTGACAGATATCAATCCAGAAAGCTACACTGGTGAGAGCATTGATATGTTGGGCTGTAGGTGGCTGTCCTTTTCGTTTCGTGGAAGGCAGGCAAGGGGTAAACACCTTTCGCAAGAAAAGCTCCTTCTGTACTGGGCTGGAGAGATCAACGGAATTTGCTCATTTTCCTGGATCCTAACAGTACTGAGAAAGTGCTGGTGGTGGATGTTAGGACGTCAGTGACTAAGGCGGTGGCTGATAGATTTTCAAAGGTTTTCAGGAGCCATCTGGATATGCTGGATGGCTTTCAGCACAAAATTGTGCTAAAGGACAATGCTGTTCCCAAGGTGCAAAAACTGTGGATGGTACCTTTAATGATACGTGAGGAGGTATCTAAGGAATTGGATAGAGTGGTAGAGATGAGGGTGATTGAACAAATTGAGAGTTCAGAGTGGATTTCACCAGTGGTGGTGGCACGCAGCAGCAATAGTAAAATCCATCTCGGTATTGATTTGCACCATCTTAACAATAACATTGTTATTGATCTGTCTCCCCTTCCTAAAATTACAGAAATGGTCTCATGTTTAAAGGGGGCAACGTGGTTCTCTACCATTGATCTTTCAGCTGTGTATCATCAGATTCCCCTCACATCGACATCCAGGAGTCTTACAGCATTTATCACGTTGTTTGAGTGTTATCAATTTAAAAGGATGCTGTTTGGACTAGCATCGGTGGCAGCTGTTTTTCAGTGGTTAATGCATAAGCTGTTGGGGAAGGAGGTGGGAGTGATTTCTTTCAAGACAACATCCTGATTTTTGGAAAGAATAGAGAGATACATGATGAGAGATTGTGGAAGTTGTACAGATATTGGAACGTAAGGGGCTGACTGTGGAACTAAACAAAAGTAAGTTTGCTGAAAGGAGTGTAACCTATTTGGGACATGTGATTAGTGGAAAGGAGTCAAACGTAAATCATCATTGATCAATGCAATAACAGGTGCCACAGCCACGTGAAACAAGGATGAGGTATGATCTTTTTTTGGAATGGCTGAGTACTGTGCGATATTCATCGCACATTTTGCAGACAATTTCTGGAAAAACATGTAAAGTTTGTCTGGGACTCACAGTGTGAGGCAGAATTTAAGTGCATTAAGCAGGATTTGGAAAAGGTTTCTGCTTTGGGTAGTTTCAAACCAGCATTGGATTGGATTGTAACAACGGATGCCTGTAATAAGGGGTTGGGGGCAGTACTTTCGCAGAGGGATGTTAAGGGTGGTAAGTGGATCATTTTGTTCGCATCTAGATCTCTGTCCCTTGCGGAAGAAAAGTACCTCATCATTGAAAAGGAGGCATTTCCATGTGCGTGGGCCTTGGAACATTTTCGTGGCTTTGTGTGGGGTAAACAAGTTACCATTAGATGTGACCACAAACCTCTTCTGAAGCTTTTGACTGCGAATGGTAGTGTCACAGCTTCTGCTAGAATTGCACGTTTGTCTATGAGGATAAAAGGTTATGTGTACCTCATTGTGTATGTTCCGGGTAAAAGTAATATTGTGGCGGATTGTTATTCTAGAATGCCTTGTCCGTTGGAAAAATGTGAGGACGATCTATGGAATTGTTAGACCTGGCTTTTACAGCGGGTTTATCCCCAGATTGTTTGCTTTGTGGCCTTCTGTTTTTTACCTGTTTTTAATGGTTTTATGACTCTAAGCACTTTACCACTGCTGATAAGTGCTAAAGTGCATATGCTTTCCCAGTAATTTGTATGTATGGATTGGTGTTTCCATAATTGGCTGATTTGATTTACTAGTCAGTCCCTAGTACAGTGCACTGTGTGTGCCCAGGGCCTGTAAATTAAATGCTGCTAGTGGGCCTACAGCACTGATTGTGCCACCCACTAAAGCAGCCTGTAAATGTAACTCAGGCCTGCCATTGCAGAGCCTGTGTGCAGTCTAATACTGCCACGTCGACTTGGCAAGTGGACCCACTTGCCAGGCCCTAACCTTCCCTTTTCTTACATGCTAGTCACTTCTAAGGTAGGCCCAAAGGTACCCCTGTGGGCAGGGTGCAGTGTATGTGAAAGGTAGGACATGCCCTGGTGTGTGTGGCATGTCCTGATAGTGAAATACTGCCAATTTTGTTTTTCACTATTGCAAGTCTATCTGTTCCCATAGGATAGAATGGGGAGTTTGCTTATAACATCTTATAAGCCTAACTACCCCTGGGAACAAGGTAGGAAAATAAAGTTTAGTATGCCTGAACTCAGAATGTTAAAATGCATCTTTTAGTGAAGGTGATTTTTACATTCTGTGTTTGAAAATACCACTTTTAGAAAGTAGGTATTTTCTTGCTTAGCCATCCAGTGCGCCTCTGCTAGGATGTGTATTGACTGTCTGGCTTTGGAGTGACAGGGGCAGTGGTTCCAGAGAGTCTGGATGAGTCAGCGCTAGGCTGAATAGGCCTGGCTGCATTTGGAATGGTGGGAGGAGTAGCACCTGCACCTGAATAGGGCTGTGCCTGCCTTCCACAATGATGGCTCCGCCCACCCTGTGGTGTGTCTGGAGCCAGGGCTCACACTGACAATGGAGGTTGTTGTGCACTTGCAAAGTGCCCCCCAGAACTGGCTTGGACTGGGCTCAGAGCCCTGGGCCAGGAGAGAACAAAGAGATTTACAGTATAAAAAGAGGGGCTCAGACCCCAGACTTTTAGATCACTTCTGGGAATCAAGAGGAACCTTTGCCAAGGAAAAGAGCCGGAGAAGCTGAGGAGGAATACTGCCCCTGTGCTGTTTACTGTCTGGGGTTGGCCTGCAGAGGCTACTTTCTTCCAAGGAAAGGGAAAAAGACTTTGCTGTTTGCTGTGTCCCCTGCATGAGGAAGATCTCCAAGGGCTTGAAACTGAGCTTGCCTCCTGTACTGAAGTCTCAGGGACACAAAGACTTCACCACCAGCTCCCCTGAACTTCCTTGCTGGGAGTTCTGACCTGCTAAGAGGTGCCTGCTGTTGTTTTGGACCTATGGAGGCTGTTTGCCCGCTGGAAGCTGGAAAAGTAACGCAACTTTGAGAAGCGTGACGCATCCGCACCTGTTTCCGACGCATCGCCGAAATCGTCGCAGCGCCTTCTCGCGGCTCGACAAATCGCTGCACGCCGCATTGAGTGCACCGATCTCCGAAGTCCAAGATCACTGCACCTATTCCGACGCAAGGCCTGCTGTGTGGCTGCAAGAACCCACGCATCGTCCCGGATCATCGCATCGCATTGAGGTGCCAAGTCTGTCGCATCATTGGGGGACGCAGTAAGAAACCAACGCATCACCTCCCCACGCAGTATGAAACCGACGCATCACCTCCTCTCCAGTAAGGAATCGACGGATCACCTCCCCTGCGCAGCAGTAAGGAACCGACGCACCACATCCCCCGGAGCAAGGAACCAACGCATCATCTTCCCTGAGTGTAAGGAACCGACGCCAACTAGAGACCCGCATTTCTAACAGGAATGACTTTAAAATAACATTATTACATGACTCAGGCAATCCTGCTATTAGGAGAGAAGAGTGGGAGAAGGAACTCAAGGATGATGTGATTTTACAAAACGTTTTTGAATTCTTGTATGAAGATTGGCCAAGGAGGGAGTATTTAACTGATACATGTAGGCCTTTTTGGGTAGTCAGGTCGGAATTATCTGTGGGTAAGGAAGTGATTCTTTTGGGGGGGTGGAGGGAGAGGGGAGCAAGATTATTCCTCCGTGGGGTTTACATGAGAAACTTTTTAGCCTATGTCATGAAGGACATTTTGGAGTGGTGAGGACGAAAACAGAAGTCAAAGAGATGTTTAGGTAGCCTGGAGTTGACAAGGCGGTGGAGAGATTTGTCAGATTCTGTGGGGTATGCTCATCTGCAGATAAGTCTCTTAAGACATTGAGGCCACCAATGAGTGAATGTGTTGTTCCTAAACAACCTTCGGAGTGTATTGTGGTGGATTTATTAGACCCAGTATGGGACTTACAGGAGTATGTGATAGTGCTTATGGATCTTTTTTCTAAATGGCCTGCTGTAGATATTGTTCATAAAGCTGATACTGCCACGGTGTTAGAGTTCTTAGACAGGGTATTTTGGTCTGAAGGGATTCCTGCTACTTTGTTAAGTGACAATGGAGTGCAATTTGTATCTAATGCTGCTAAAGCATATTTTGAAAGAGTAGGGGTGAAACACAAAACCACGTCCCTTTATAATACCAGCGGGAATGGCACTGTGGAGAGATTTAATAGGGTAATTAATGATGTTATTCAATGTGCTGTGGGTAAACAATGTGACTGGCATAACGCTGTACGGAAGGCTGTGTGGGTATATAGAATTACTGTCAATGACACAAGGTTATTTCCTTTTATAATAATGAGAGGAAGAAGCCCTAGATGCAAATTTACTCATGTGTGGTTCCGTGAATGTGCTGTGGAGCTGTGGTCACAGGATTCTGTGAGAGAAAGATTGGAAGAAACACATAAGAAAAATAAAGTCTTATTATGACTGTGTTCATGGTGTTAAACCTGTATGTGTTAATGTGAGAGATTGGGTACGTGTACGGAAACCCAATAGGGTTCCTAAGGGTGAGAGTCAATTCTTTGACCCGGAAGAAGTTGAAGATATTTTGCAGAAGGCTGTGAGGCTTAGGAGTGGCAAGGTGTGGGATCTTAAGCGTGTTGCTTTGGGTTCAAAGGATCAGTGGAATGAGGCATAGCTGCCAAGGTTTCAGATTGCTATGTGTGACATTTTCATAATTACAATGTAATTATGAGTGATGTTTCAACGAGTATGAGTGACACTTTCTTACAAGCAAAAATCAAGCAATGAAGACGAGGAAACATATAAATATCAGAAATTAGACCCATTTGGGCAAAGAGAAACTCTAAGAAGATCTTAAAACTGGTGCAAACGCCTGCAGGCGGCTGACTCATAATTACAATGAAATTATGAAACTGTCATACATAGCAATCTGAAACCATGACAGCTATGGTGATTTAACCCCTTGGTGCATTCTGGGATCTGTAGTATTGATATGCCTCAGTGGACCACTTAGTATAAACACACTTGAAAACAAAGAAACCTAAAACGAAAGCCTTGGATTGTAAACATGGTGTTCGCTCTTTTTTTTAGAGGACTGGAACACATTTTTCATAATTCAGACGGGGTACGAGATAATGGCAGAAAAAGAAGAAGGATAGGAAAACTGTAAAAAAGGAGAAGGCATAATCGAAAATGTACCTATAAGAGGGAGATAAAGAGACAAGCAGTGTTGGGGGGTGGAAAAACAGGCATTAGTAATCCACAAGTCTAGGCACTCCAGCATTCGGCTGCTCCTGCAGTGGGCCCCTAAGCAAATCTTTGGGCCCCTGTGCTTGTTATTTCTTGAATTAGGCACTGTCTCTCTCTTTACCTCTCATTTCCAAGAGTTGACTGTCCATGCTTCCCTAGTTCAGGGCATCCCTCCCTTGTGGATAATTTGTCCTCCTCGCTCCCTGAGAGGTTTGGCCTTCACAGGTGCTCTGTGTTAAGGGCTCCCCGACTCCTTTCCGAGATTATTTTGGGCTCTTCTATCACAGTCTTTGTCTGTTGATCTTTTAAGTACGATGTGGCACGCCTGCGATGTCTGGGGCCTCTCGCCCCTGGGTTTGTTTCCTGGTTTTGGAGGCCTCGTTCCCTGGCTGCAGCTGCAGCTGCCAACTCGGTCTTCAATTAAGGCGCACTAGGATTGTGGGGAACACGCCTTGCAGCTCGTGGCCTTGCTGGTGCCTAGTATAAGGCCACCTCAAGAAACATGCAAAGCAGGAGAGAAGGAATGTGTGGGGGGGAAGGGGAGGTCCAGAGAATGGAGACTTCGGCGAAGAGGACAAAATCCTGGGAGTGTCTGCCATGGACGTCCCCACAGCAGACGCCATTGTGCTGTCTTTGCTGCAGCTCAGCCTCACTCGAGCAAAAATGAGTTATTGCTCAGCCGCCCAAAAACAAGGAATTTCAGCCATGCCACAACTCTGTGACTAACCGCGCCGAAAACAATTGAGCAGCAGTATAAGCAACTAGGATTAGTAATGAGACACTTACTTTTGCAGCAGCTGCTGCCAACGAGCCTGCTCCTGCGCCTGGTAGCGGCAAGGACTCGGACTGATGGGCCACTCTGCTGCGATGACTTTCACCTGAAGCAGCTCCGACCGTGGTCCGGGCCTCGAGTCGAGGACAGTGCCAAAGCTTCATTTGATAATGGCCTCAGTGCTGCTGGACCCGCTGCAGGTTGCCGTGCCTGCTGAGGCACTATCACTTTGGTGGCAGACTGGTCGGGGGTGACGGCCTCGGCACATTATGGTACTTAATAGTCCAACGCAAATGAACGCTTATGGCGCGGTGTGAGCACTCAGCAGAAAGGTCTGCGCAACCTCGCCGGCACGGGTGAATTAGTTACATTGTAACCTCACCTGCCTGACACCCCTGAGCGAGTTGAGCCAGCCCCCCAAACAAGCCTGCGTGCTGCGCGTGCTGCCAGCTTTCTGTCGGTGGTGTTAATTTACAGCGCTCCGGTTTGTTTTGAGACCCCAGGAGGCGCTATATAAATGCGTGACTTTCCATTACAGTGCGGTAATGCGGACCACTACACTGAAATGCGTTGGTCTAACGTCTGATGCGTGGTACTTGGCAGGCCTGATGAGGGCAGAAAAGTTGTGGTGAATGAAGAGGTAGACTCGTCTTTGTTGGATGATGCTGTGGAGTTGGATAGTGTACATTCAAAGGGTACTATGGAGAGTAACCCTGATACGTCTTGTGACTCTGGTACGTCTGGTGTTACTGTGGAGAATGCTACTAGTGTGGAAGGTAGCAGTTTGGCTGAATATACTGAAGAAGGTGGAGTGAATGAGTTAGGTAACTTGGAAAGGGAAATTCCAGGATGGTTGAAGGATTATGTTGTTGGTGGACTCTATCCATTTGTGTAATATAATTTTTGTTTTATTTTTTGTTGTTGTTTTGTTGCTATTTTCTTCCTTCCAGTTTTTTTTAAGGGGGGGCGAGGGGTAGAGGTTTTACCTTAATTCACACATGAGGGTAGAGTTTAATGTTGTAGAATAATGTTGTAGAGTTTAATGTTGCATTTATTTATAATGTATCTTGTGAATGTACGTTTTATATTCATGCTTGTAAATTATCTATTGTAATGTGTTCTTTTGTTTTAAAGAAGGGGGATGTGTTGTGTTGCTTATCCCTTTCTGTGCTCTACAGCACGGGGCATGCTAGGTAATTCCGGACATAGTAGTGCTCTATGGGCCAAGATTCTGTATAGGGCACTTGTCAGAGGCAGCGTTATGGTGCAGACTGGTTTCCTGAATTTTATGCTGAAATAAAGCATTACTTGCAACACGCTACCTGCCTGTTCGTGTATTACTGGAGAGAAACACACACTACACCTACTATACCTACTGATAGCAATGCAAAGGACAAAAACGGCAGATCGATCAGCTAACGGTTATGAACTCTGGAACAAACGACAGCACTGAAAAGGGCTTACCTATTTCAAGTTCGCCCATTCTCCTAGCTCTCACTGTCCCGTCTGCCAAGCACCTCAGACTCTGTCTCGAGTAAATACTATGTTTTTCCTCATTCCACTTCCAGCCATAAAGTCTGTTTCATTTACTGCACAAGTGCATTTAGTAATCTCATCTGCAGACTTCGCCGGAAACGTTTCAAATCCGCGCGATACTTGTAAAGTCTGTTTACAGTATATATGCAGCGACAAATCAACCAAAGCCGACCGTACCATTATATTCAGTACAAAAGGGAGAGGGTGGAACATACCAAATCTTTGACCTATCTTCTTTTATATTTTAATTAAAAGAAAGATGTGTGGTGTTTCATAACTCAGTTTTAAGGACTAGTCATTTAATTGTTCGGTGCTAAATATTTTAAGACATTTGTAAAACGTAAATATTTTTGAAGACTCTCGTTTTTAAGATTTTTCTATTCTGGCTTCGTTTTTTTCTTTCTGATATGTCACCCCAACATTTCAAGTCTATTCCTCTCTTCTTCCTAATGCCTCGGTAAGGCGCACTCTAAAACTAAACAGGAAGAGCTATTTTAACCGTGTAAATGCCACACTGTGTGCGCCCCCTGTGCCAGAGCATTTTGTGGCACTTTGCCAATGCTCGGTCGTTGACATGCAGAACTGGTCCCCGGAAGCAGCCGAGCGCTTCACAGCGAAGAGAGCAGTTTTGTAACAGTCTTAAATTGGCTGGAGAAACATGGCTGAGGTGCTGAATGGAACAATCTGTTGCAGGGACGGATCGGATTTCCAAAGCAGGGAACCAATTAGGTTGAGAACATAAATCATGATGGGTGGAGGGGCGGAGTATACCAGAAGAATACATTCGACAAAATATTGTGATACAAAAATAATGTGGCAAAAATATTATGAAGGTAATAAATATCGATTCGCTATTTGTTCATATGCACCGTTCCCAAAATATTAAACTCACTCCAACTTACTGTGGGATCTTTATTTGTTTGATTATGACTGCCCCTCCCCCCACCCGAGTTTTTAAAGACCATTTGCATATTTACATACCTTTGTAAACTGGTTACTGAGGCTTAGTTTTTTCTGGTTCCAGGGCCCCCACTCTGCCTATTCCTTTGCCTTAGTGTGAGAATGCATTTCATGAAAAGGAATATAAAGTAGGGTTGCCAAAAGAAAAATGCCAGCCATGTGTTGTTTAAAGAGCCTGCAAAGACCATGTCTTGACACTAAATAGGGTTATAAATAAAAAAGTATGTATTCATTTGTAATGTGACTTTTCTGTCTTTGTTCCCTTTAATTATCAGTCATGGGTCATTCAGGCAGCCATAGAACACAATTAAAAGTGCTTTCTATTTATATTTGCTGTTCGAAGTATGCACAGATAAGTGCTGAAAATAGGGCTTTAGGTGACTTTTTATTTTTGTGCCGTCTGGGACATCAAAATAAGGAGCCGGTGATCCTAATCATAAAACTGGACGTTTGTTGCACGATCAGCACATTATTTCCTCCACCCCATCCCTGATTAATGCCATAATAGCAATAGTTTAACTTACATCTGAAACCCTACGCCAGCCCTCAATAACATGCTGAGTTATTTCAAGTGTCTGGGAATGCACCCTACATTCAGACAACACACTCCTCATTCTCGCCCTTCACTTTCACGCCCACCCTGCACTCACAACGATCGCAATGCACTCACACCATCCACCCGCACACCCTGCACTCACAGTGATCACTCTGCATTCACAATGCACTTGTGCTGTTCGCCCTGTACCTCACCTTGCAGTCATGCGAGCACACTACTCACCCTGCACTCATGTGACACTTCACTCACCTGTCCCCCTCACTGCTCAATCTGCAATCTCACTCAAACAAGCCCATCACTAACCATGCATTAATTCGTCCCACTCTGCACCTACATCCGCACCCAAATTCATATGGTCACCTCATTCACCCTGCAGTCACTCCTCTCACACTCCTCTCACACTGCTGCGTTGCTCACCGTGCACTCACATGGGCACTCCTGCCACCCACACATCGTAGAGGGTTAATGTGCCTGCTACAAAGAACATGTACCATCCAGATCACAGAACTGAGTGTGAGTAAACTATGAGTAGCGCTATAAAAAAAATTAAATGTTTGTCAGAAGGGTGCTATGGAGAGATGAGGTGCATTGTTGATGAGTGGTAGTGAGGGAATTCATGGAGCAGGAAATGGGGGAGGGGGTGCCCAAAACAAATGTTGCACCGCGAGCGACCAGTGCTAGGGCCAGCACTGGCAGGGAGTGCGATGCACCCTGGACCTGCTGCTTCACCTTGGATTTCACGTGGCATGGACGTGAGCTTATGCAGTAAAAAGCTCATACACAAATAAGCTACAGGGCCAGCAATTGCAGTGCAAGCCACCCACACACAAAACACCTACTAAATGACCATCAGCAGACCATGTTTTGACAATTGTCTTTAGATTCCTAGAATGAGATGATCAAAGAACTCTCGCAGGAAAAATTAGAGGAGAACACAGGAATCAGTTTTTGGCAAGATGGCGGAGGAGGGAGGGAAACAGAAGATACCCAGAACGCTCTCTATAAGATGGATCATAGGCAAGACTATTGTAGGTGCATGGGGACCATGTCTAGAAGGGTACATCAAACAATTTAACCAATTGCAGATTGACTCAAAATAGAGGGGAGTACACAATGGAAAGTGGGGTTGGTGCTGGGTAGTTATTAGGTCATGTGAAACAGTTTGCTCTGGTCACAATGGAAAGTGTCAGAAGAGCTGAAGTATCTCTATTTCCGGCACAGGGTCAATATTAAAGTTAAATAACTATGATGCCTATTTTTATGTTATTCAGCTTGTCAATGTCTTGGCTGCTGCAGCCATGTGTAGTCAAGACGACAAGCTTACTGGAGGAGTATTGGAGGAGAAAGGTTTTTTGAAGCAAAAATGGCATTAAGGTTTTCTGTGATGATGATGCCTGAGATGTCTCGTGTGCTTGGTTGCTAAGTGCCCTTAGATCTACCTTAGATGGTGTTTGAGATCAGTGTATTTTCTTTGTTATGTGGTCAGTAGGTTATTGATGTGATGATTTGGATTGCATAACAATTTACGTTTTGAAATGTAAACCGCAAAAGGAATCCTTCTTGTACGTGTTGCTTATTTAACATGACAGGATTTTTCATGAACACAAAGCAGTGCTTACTTTGTAAAGCAATAATTGACGAGCCCAAAGGTTTACTCATTGTATGTCAGCATGCTGAATACTAAGGCTGTGTAGTCTTGATTACACCTCATTCCTCTTTAATCCACCACCAGACACTCTGCGCCCTCTACCTTACTCTTGCATGTTCCTGCTTTTCTCCCTTTTCATGAGTTTACCGTCTTTTACTTCCTCCTTCCTTCCCCTTTGTGTGTTTTCCCTCCCTTGTTTTGCGTCAAAGTCTGAAGAAATAAAATAAATGCGGGTCACCAAAAATGAGTGCCAAGGGCCCCACCTGCAAATACAGGCTCAAATTAAGCACTGACACAAAGGTTGAAACAACCTGCCAGGGTTCGCAAGCTAATTCTCAGGCATTAAAGTTGCCACCTCTGGTGACCACTAAATGACGTCCATGGATGTCTCATGACCTCAGCCACATTGCCACGTTGCTGCAACTGGTGGTGGAAGGTGGAAATTCTTTGTTTAAGTGCAGACTTGCAGTGAAGACTGCGTTTTATTTTACCGACTCAGACATTTGCTGGTGAGTGTGGAGATTTGTAACCACTCGTCTGATAGGAACGAAGTCACATGACACCCACACTGTCCTTTGGCTAGAATGAGTGTCAGAAGACGCGACTGCCTCCTTTTCACAAGTCCATCTTCCTGGCATAAAGACCAATTTTAAGTGGATGGAAAAATATCCGTCCGGCGGGTCATCACATAGACTCACCCATGCTGTCTACGGAGCCAGACCATTACCATCCTGGCATCCTTATAGAAACTATGCAGGGCCTGACTCACCTTCTGAAAAACAAGGCCAATACCGTACTAAAGCAGAAAATCATAAACTATTTTATTATGAACACCCTAAAGTACTGTATCAGTGGGTCAGACTGTACTGCTACTAATTGTCAGGACAGGAGACATTGGGTATTGAGGTGTCCAAAAAAACATGTCGATTAAAAAACACAGAAGGACTATATTTCACTAAGAATGCCAATCGACAAGGAGCAGTGTGGTTTGTCACCTAGCATACAGATCTTTATGCCAACAATCAACCACACTCTGTACAGTAGAAAAGACAGAAATATGACAAGTCCATTTGAAAGACTGTTGGGTGGAAGCCTTTCATGAATTCAAGAAAATGAGAAACAAGAAAAACTATTGACATAAACCAATAAACCTCAATATGAATATTCACAAGATATAAAATCCAAGGGCCTCCAAACCTACACAAAAGGTAATTAATTTACTTGAAAATGAATACAGTTGTGAAGTGAAAACCGTAGCAAAGGTATTCATGGATCAGGGATTATGCCACTTTACTTTTGAGATGTTGGGCACAGATTGTGGGATGTGATTCATTGATTTCGATAGAAAAAAGTATGAGAGCAAATAGATGTAAAAATAGAACTCAAGTGGCCATACCACCTGCTCAATGAAGATGAGCCATTGATTCTTAGCAATACTTCAGTATGTTATGAAATTAACTTTTAGATGGTAGAATGGAATCAAGGAAGGTCTATTGTTAGGCTAAAAGATTAGCTCTTCTTTTCCAGGTCATTGTTGAACCACAAAGACCTTGGAAGATTCCCATGTCTACACTCTATGAGTATTCAGTCTTTTTCTACTGAGCATTCATGAACTATAAAAAAGTGATTGATGGAATACTTGCATTAATCACTGGTAAATACTCGGGCTGCATCCCAGTCCATCATTATTTTGCACACCATGCCACCTCAGATGGACCCAGCTATATGTAAATCAGTCTTGACCCTGCTTCAGTTGAAACACATAGGGCAGCACACTGGAGTATACAAAAAGTGATGGGTGGAATGCTTGAATTCATCTTAGCCACTGTTAATTACTGAGGGCCCCATCGCAGTCCATGGTTATTTTCTACACCATGTGTTACACCTGACATCCTCGGTGTGGTATTCTCCCTAACTTTTTGCCTCCATCCCTCCAGTTTTGCTGGTGTTAGTTTTTGTTGGCTTTAGTACACTTTACCACTGCTAACCAGTGTTAACATGCTTGTGCCCTCTCCCTAAAACATGGTAAAAATGGATTACACTTGATTGGCACATTTAATTTACTTGTAAGTCCCTACTATATGGTACTATAGGTACCCAGGGCCATTGAATTAAATGCTACTAGTGGGCTTTGCAGCACTCATTGTGCCACCCATTCAAGTAGCATTTTAAAACGTCTCATTGCATTTAATAAGGGCTAAACTGTGGATTGGAAGCAGATAGAGGTATGCTGTTTAGACTCAAATGAATTGTAATTTAGAATCCTCTTTAATGGTAAAGTTGGATTTTAAGTCACAATTCCAAAAATCAAAATTTTCGAAAGTTGGCACTTTCTTATCCTAACCGTTTGCTCCTTCTGCCAGTGTCCTGGGTCCCATGACTGTGAGTGGCTCTGCAGTTGGGGTTTGTGTATTCCTCCCACCCAGTGACACAAACGGGACTAGGTGTGGGCAGGATGAGCCATACTTCCATGCTGGCTGGGGGTGGAGATGTTCTCTGCTCACTAGTACTTCAAATAGCTTGCCTCCAGCACACACAAAGACACCTGACACCAGCCTTTTCTCAGCCCAGATTTCATGGAGCCCAGACAAGTGAAGGGAAAAAGTTTCCAGAGCCAGATGTGGGGTTAGGACAGGGAGTCCCCCACACACAAAGGCTGCCACCAAGTATAAATATTGGACCTTCAGGCCTAATCTTCGGTATACTTCTGGATCTGTGGACATTACTGAAGAAGTACTGTTGTGTTGCTAGAGGATTGCCCTGCTGCTTGAAGAGTGCATGGATTTCTGAGAAGGAAGACTGGACCTACTTACCTTCATCCCAGGGTAACCTGAGTGACTCCTGTGTGAGCTGCAGGCTCTAGAGGTCTCCCTGCAACTGCCCAGATTACCTACTGCACTGGACTTGCTTGCACCTGCAACTGGATCTGCCTGAGTCCTGCTAGCCTTTTTGGGGTGAGTTCCTCATCCCCAAGAGGTGCTGCCCATGTCCTGAACCCTTGAGTGGCATCCGTTTGAGCTCCTGCAAAGAAGAAAAGCTGACTTCCTGAAGTATGGGCTCTTAGCGACAGCAAACAGGCCTGTTCACACCGAGACTCTGCCGCTCATGAAGACAGCCAACGCGAAGCTCTGGTGAGACCGGCCCTTCGAGCTACAGCAACACCAGCAACAACCGACAATGTGAGAGCTTCACTTCGTGCTAAAGCAACGACAGCCCTTGGTGACCACCAGCGTGAATCTCCAGCAATGACTGTCTGTGACGCCTGGGACCAGATCTTCGTGCTACATGTACGACTGTCCATGATGCCCGGCCTGCTCTTCATGCTTCAGCAACAACCATCCATGCTCTCCCGGCTCTTTGCGGTCTCCAGCTTTTGAGAGGGTAACTTTTTCAGCAGGACTAACCTGGTCCCTGAATCTGGTCTGTGCTGCATCACGGTCGGCCTCAACTTGTGACTTTCCCCCGGGCTTGCATGACCAGTTGACCCTGAGTTGCGCTTTGTGCTTTTAGGCTCTATTTCTACCAAAAACTTTAAAGTTGCATATCTCCAGTTATCCAGATTGGATTTTTGTTTTTCTGGCATCATTTTATTTATTAAAATGTACTCTATTTTTCTAAATGTTTTTGGGATTCTTCTTGTGTGGTGATTTCTCTTTATTACTGTTTGTGTGCTGCATAACTACTTTACACATTGCCTCTAACTTAAGCCTGACTGTTTTGTGCTAAGCTACCAGATGATTACGCACAGGATAATTTAGGGACTTTTGTGGTTCAGCCTGACAAGGTTTGTGGTTGTTGCTTGAGTGGGGCTTCCACTTCTTTCTACAAATAACCCAATTTCTTACACCATGCCACCACAGTTTGGACCCAGCCATATGCAAACCAGTATTCACTCTTCTCCCATATGAGCAGTCCAGCTTGAACTGCCAGCCTAGGTCCTCCTTGAACTGGAATGCAAGCAACCTAGGAGTGGTATCACCCTAATTAGGGCTCATCAGCCAGGTATGGCTTTGTTCCAGTGACACCGTGTTCCCTGGACCCACTTCTGGTCAAACCCGTCCCCTAGGGTGACATAATGCAGTATACCAAATGTGATGGATGGGGTGCTTGAATTAATCTCAGACAATGGTAATTACCCGGGCTGCATCTCAGTCCATTGTTATTTTGCACACCATACCAGCTCAGTTTGGACCCAGCCATATGCAAATTAGTCTTGACCCTGCACTAATGGGAACAGTCGTGCCCAAATGGCTAAGTCAGGCCCTCCTTGAACAAGAACACAAGCAACCTAGGATCAGTTTCACCCTAATTAGGTATCAGCAGCCAGGTATAGTTTGGCTTCAGTGACAAAATGTGCACAGGACCCACGACTGGGCATACCCGTCCCGCTTAGCGTGACAGACTGAAGTATACAAAAAGTGATGGGTGGAATGCTTGACTTAATCCCGGCCACTGGTAATTACTCAGGTCCGCATCCCAGTTTATCATTACTTTGAACACCATACCACCTCATTTTGGACTTTTATGCAAACGTTTTTGTATACTTAAGTAAGCATTCATGAGCAGCCACCCTCTTCATTATCTGAGCTCCTGTCAGGACCGTGAAAGACTCAGGTCTGCTGTTGTCACCATCTTGTTCTGTTTAGCCTCACAAGAGTCCAATACTTTTGCTTAATAACAGTTAATAATAATAAAGTTCCATTTGTCCATAGGGACTTTGCAAATCTTACTATTGGTAAATATAGGCTTGAATGCATTTTCTTTTGCACTGTTTACAAAAGATTGTGCCTGGGGTCACGCAATCACCACTCATCTTTTATCTTTTCGTCTGCCTCTCAAAGCTTTAAAAAGATTTATTGTAATTTTCAGGTAGCACATAAGCACAATTTCGACTTTTGTTTCCTCACACAGTGTTTGTACTGCCTTCTAGTGCATTGATGCCTTTCCTGTTGAGTAAGGGCCAAGACGGCCCTTTGTCTGAGTCATTTAGGATGTTGTAGGCCTTTAGTCCAGCAATCTTGTACTCTTCTTCTCTTTCCTAAAGGATCATATTTGTAGCCTTCTGTTTAACAAATTAGGATCAACTTCTCCCTTACACTTCATTTTCCTAACAGGAAATTACTTAATTGCAATCCATTTTTGAGATCCATGGGGTATTGCTTAATATAGTACACCACAATTATTACCATCCTCTCACACTGCCACAATTGTAATATCTTCTTGAACTGTGAACATATATTTGTTGATTTGAACCCATCAATGAATCAGGGCAAAATAGAGTGAGATCATAGCGGTTTTATTTACAACACATTCTCTTAGATAGTTGTGGTGAACTGGAACTCCCTTCTGCAGTAACACTTTGGCCCTGCATAAAATATATTAGTTTTGAATGCCTTATTGGAAAAAGACATTTTGCACTTTTATTAGAGGTATTTCGTGCAAAAATTCCTGCTTCCCTGCTGTATGGTATTGAATTACTTGATATAGAAAAATGGTCTTTTTAAATACAACAGAAGGCAAAATTTTGAGGAGCCTAGCCTCAGTTAACACTGCTTGCCCCGTGGCTGCACTAAGGTTAGAGTTTGGTTTAAGAAGTAGTTGGGTACAGGGTCTTGCAGGGATAGTGCGGTGGGTTACAAGTCTGGTAAAGGGTGATCCTGGCACACTAAGATTTTTAATCCAAAAAGAAATATTAGAAAGTTTAAAGGAGCAGTCATTAATTGTTAAAAATTTTAGAATTGCAGTTGATTTGCTACAACTGGATGAATCCCTACTTTTTACTCTATCGCCATATCAATTAAGGGCCACTTTGAAGCAGGCCACTTGGAAATTAAGTTTTACCAGGGATAAGGAAGCTCGTATTTTAAAGAGAGGTACCCACCCGGCCACAGATTCCTGTGTGATAAAAAAGCACAGGTTTATATCTCTTGGAACCTGCCCCATGGAGTGTGCCGCTTTTGGCTATTATTGAGGCAGGGTATGCTCCAGTTGAACAATGTACTATCTAAATGGTATGGTTCTTCTCCAATTTGTAATCTGTGTAATAATTCTATCCAGGATGTTAATCATGTGCTATTTATCTGCCCCGCTCTATTATTGTATCGGCGTAAATGGATGAAACCAATCTGTCTACAATTATCTATCCTTTCGGCCTCTGCACTAATAGATTCTATTTATGAACCACCAAATGAAATGTTTTGTCACAGGATTTTTTACTTTTTTAAGTGTTTTTTAAATATGTACTAATATACATTTATATGATGGCTATAATTATCAATTTTGGTTTTATCTGATGTTTTATAATGACTGTAGAAACCTTGTTTTATAAAATGTTGTATTTATATGTTGTTGGCCTGTTAAATTGTGTGGATCTCTTTGGAGTTCCAAAATCATAAACAAATAAACTTGATAAACTTGAACTTGAATGCCTTATTTCTTTTCCTTCAATTGTTGTTTTGGTATGCTTTGCAATACAAACTTGTTTATATCACCACCCTCCCATCTTCATGAACTGTCACTCCATGGTTTCAAGCATGGAGTGGGAAAGCTTAAAAGTGTAATGAAAACATCCGAAATTCTTGTGGGGCCACCACTTGTCCGCTCTTCCTGAAGCTCCCCAAGCTATACAGCCAGGATGTTTTGACTAACAGCAAAATTCCTTAAGCAATACTATGCCGGACTGGCACAACAACTTTCTAGTTTCATACATTGCTCTGCTAGAATTACGGACAGTCATTGTTAATGAGGGAAAAAAGCAGAATATTATTATAATAACAAAATCCATATTTTTGCATGATGACCCCTATTTTCTGCTGACTGGTATTGCTAGTTTGTGAGCTCTGCAGGCTATGACACTGCTGCCCAGGACACAGTGGATCCTGACTCCTAAAAAGATGGTAAAATTGGCTAGTCGCCAATTGGCATATTTAACTTTCCAGTAAAGCCATACTATATGGTGTAAGTAAATACACCAATGGCATGGAAAAGTTAAACATTCCCTGTGGACTGCAGCACACGTTGTGCCATCCACTAGGCTGAAAAAGAAAATATGGCTTCAGGCCTACTTGTGTAGGCTGACTTCTGCTGCTTTTAAACCTACTGGCAGAGCTGTCTAAATATCTATTTTTTTACAGGAAAGTACCATGGTTTTAAATATTAAATAAGTCACCCAAAAGTAGGCCTTGCAGCCCATAAGGTAGTGTGCTGCATATTTAAGCATGCTACATGCAAGAATTTAGTGTTGACATGTACTTACACGGAATAGGCCAAAAGCTATTTTTATTGTACAAGACTGTAGCTGCTCCTTTGAGGAAAACAAAAGTTTAGATGAAATAATATTTCTGCTATACTTTTCCAATTCTATTGCAATTAATTGGAGAAGTCTGATTTTTTATCAATATTTTGGAAAAGTAACTCTTAAAAAGGTACAGGTTGTCTGTCTGAACTTCCAGTAGACTAATTAGTTTAGACTTCCAGCAGCTGGGCTGTGTCACTTACTGAAGTGTGAAAACTGCTCCCAGATCAGAAATAATGGCTTACAACTTTTGGAAGGAAGATCTGGGTGGGAGGTACGTGACTCCTCTCAGCTCAGGGAAGGCAACTAGGAAGAGACCCAGGACTTAACTTGAAATGGAACAGGCTGAGGCCTACTCATTCATAGTTAAGTGTAAAGGAAGACCTGGGAAGGGAAGTCTTTGTTCCCAAGCCATCTGTAGTCAGCCTGGCACCAGCCCAGTAGGAGGGTGAGCTGGTCCCAGAACCAGTTTGGTGAAGTTGTGGAGGAAGGGACTGCTCATTTCCCCAAACATACCTTTGGCAGACACACCAGCAGTCTCCGAAGGGAGAAGGTTGCTTCCATATTGGACTGACCTCGGACTAGTGCACTGAGTGTCCAGAAGTCACCTAATTCATCCACTGACTATTGAATCCAACAAAAGTGGCACCTCACCCACAGCTCCACAGAACACATTTGGACCTGCAGAAGAAAATAAAAGGGCTGGGCCTGATGTCTGTGGCCTGTGTCAAGCCCAGAGGGCTGGGATCCCACCTGTACCCAGGACTGAGAAGTGGACTCCAAGGGTAAGTTTGTTAACCTCCTCAATGTCAGCAGGGACACAATAAAATGCAGGAGGAATATGTTACTTACCTTGGAAGCATCTATTCATAGCATGTAGTGCCGTAGATTCATATGCTTATCATACTCCTGTCATCTATTGTTGGGCTCAGACGTTGCAAGTGGTTTTTGTTCGAAAAGTCTTTCGAGTCACGAGGTATAGTGACTCCTCCTATAGTCTGTATTGCGCATGGCCATCGGCTCATTTGTTAGATCATTTTTGGCCCATCTGGTGAGCTAAGGATAGAAGCAGGAAATGAGATTGTAAAGAGGAGGCAGCAAGTTATAGTTGAGAAAGGTAAATGTTGAGTAGAATAGTGTGTTTGTCTGTCATTATCTTCTGGGGTGGATGCATATGTATCTACAGCACTGCACACTACAAATAGATGCTTACAGGGTAAGTAACATTTTCCATTCGGAGCATGTGTTGGCCTTAGATACATATTCTTAGCATCAAATGTAAAGCAGTGCTCCAAAAATGCGGTGAGTAGCTAATGGCTGGCATAGGTGCTTGAAAAACAGTTTGTAATACAGCTTGACCCACTTTAGCTTGTTAGTTAGCTAAGAAATCTACTCAATAATGCTTGATGAATGTATGTGGGTATTAAAAATTTAGTTTCTGGTTGGCAAAGGTATGCACCCTGTCCAAGCAGGAACCACAATCCTAGTCAGGGTAAGCCAGATACACACCATAAATTAACCCGTGCTTACCCTCTGGTAGCTTGGCACAGAGCAGTCAGGCTTAACTTAGGAGACAATGTGTAAAGTATTTGTGCAATACTTCAAACAATAACACAGTGAAAACACCACAAACATACTCCACACCAATTTAGAAAAATAGATTATGACTTTATAATTAAAACAAGACCAAAACAACAAAAATCCAATAAGTAGAAGTTGAGATATTAATTTCTTTAAATTAATGTAAGTATAGCGCTTAGAACCAATAAGCACCAATGGGGGTTATCTGGTGACGCTGGACTGGGGCAAAGTCAAGAATTCAGGCCGACCGCGATGGAGCGCGTGCTAGGTACAGAAGCCACGAAAGGCATGCTGAACAAAGTACCTTTATCCTGGTCGCAACAGCGAGATGCAAGGCGCAGCCGAACAATGCGTCCGTGTCGGTCCCTGCAGTCGAGGTGATGCGTCGATTTTTCCCATGCAACAATGATGATGTGCCTGATCCGAAGGCAGAGCACTAAAGACGAGATGTGTTGATTCCAAAGCCGATTCGCCAGGTTTCTCCACGCAATCGAGGAGATGCGTCGATCTTCTCACACTGCAGCAGCGGCAATGCGGCCATTCTAATGCATGGGTCCTTGAAGCGATGCGCTGGTACCGAGTCCGATGCGTCAGGCCTGTTCACGCAACAGTGTCTATTCTGCTACACGCAGAAGAGGATGTTTCGGTTCTACTGGAGCAAGCACCTGGATCCACTTCCAATGGACCAGGCCCAGGAGAAGTTTGATATCCTTGAGTCTCAAAACAGGAGGCAACCCAGCATGGCCTTGGAGATCTATCAGGGTTCAAGCAAGAATACAGTTCTTCCTCAGCAGGGGCAGAGGGTAGCAGGACAGCACAGCAGAAAAGCAGTTCTTCCAGAGCAGCAGTCCAGCAGAGTTATGTTATGTTATGTTATTTATACTTATATAGCGCATATACACCGACAGGTCTCTTAGCGCTTAGAGAGAAGCAAGACAGCGTCAAAGCGGGGAGGTCTCCATAGTATTGAGAGGTCTTACGTCGCCTCTAGTGCTTCCCTGAAGAGAACAGTTTTTATCTGTTTCCGGAAAAGAAGCAGGACAGGTTCTTTCCGGAGAGTATCGGGCAACTGGTTCCAGAGTTGTGGCAGGAGGACCGAGAAGGCTCGTCCCCCTTTGGAAACCAAGTTACTTCGAGGGCAAACCAGCTGGACGGCTTCTGCTGAACGAAGGGCCTGCCTTGGCACATATTTGGTTAAACGTTCCCTTATGTACCCTGGGGCTTGTCCCTAGAGAGCTTTGTGGACAATGCAGAGTCCCTTGAATTTCGCTCTCTGCTTAACAGGCAGCCAGTGCAGCTTACGCAGCAGAGGAGTGGCATGAGTTCTTCTAGGCAGCCTGAAGATCAGCCTAGCTGCATCATTCTGTACCACTTGTAGTTTGTTTGTGAGTTTCTGGGGGAGCCCGACATACAGCGCATTGCCATAGTCGAGTCGTGAGACAATAGTTGCTGATACTATAATTTTCAGAGATGACACTGAGAGCAGAGGAACCAGTTTCCTCAACTGCCTTAGAAGCCCAGTACATATGCCCACCACCGAGTTGACTTGATGGATCATAGAGAGCTCGGAGTCGATCTTGATTCCCAGGCTTTTTACCACTGGTGATGGGCTGGGAGGGGCCCCCAACTCTTGGGGCCAAAACAGGCCGCTCCAGGGATTGTTTTTTGATGGGAAGGCTAGTACTTCGGTTTTATCTGGGTTAATTTTTAGGGAATTTGCCGCCATCCAGTTGACTGTGAACCTGAGGATGTTCTGGACTGATACTTGGGCACAGACCGAGTTATCAATCCTCAGGATGAGCTGGGTATCATCCGCGTAGTTAAAAACCCGGCAGTCCATATTGGTTAGTGCAGCTACCAGGGGCTGCAGATATATATTAAAGAGGAGCGGGGACAGTGCGGAGCCCTGAGGGACTCCGCAGGAGATATTGCCCTTTTCCGACACTTGGGCACCAAGTTGGACCCTCTGCGAGCGTCTCGATAAAAAAGATTCTAACCAGTTATAGGCGTGCCCTCGAATGCCCAGGGCCGTCAGCCGGGTCAGTAGTGTTGTGTGGCTGACCGTGTCGAACGCCGCCGAAAGATCTAAAAGAATCAGGGCGCTCGGCTCTTTGTTATCGGCCTTCATCTTAAGATCGTCAAGTACAGATAACATGACTAGCTCCGTACTGTGGTGGGCTCTTAACCCAGCCTGGCGAGGTTGGAGTAACTCATGTTCCTCCAGGAACGCTGAGGTTGTCTTCAAGACATGTTGCTCCACAACCTTCGCCAGGAACGGGAGCTGGGAGATGGGTCTATAATTTTTGAGCTCAGCCTTGTCTGCTCCCGGTTTCTTTAGTTAGGGGAGTAACTCTGGCCTCCTTAAAATTGACGGGGACTTGACCATTCGCCAAGGAGTTATTCAAGAGAGTGAGAATCTGACTCTCCAGGGCCGGCAGGGCCACCCGAAAGATCCTAGGCGGGCATGGGTCGGCTGGAGAGCCTGATTTGATTCTATTATAGAGTGGCAGTCCTTGTAGCAGCACAGCAGTCCTTCTTCCTTGCAGAGTTTCTTTACAGGTACAGAAATGACTGATGTGATAGGGTCAGAGACCCTGTACTTATACCCAGTTGTGCCTTTGAAGTGGAGGTGACTTCAATGAGCGGCTTTGAAGTGCACAGTGATCGTTCCTTCCCAGCCTTGGCTCACTACACAGGGGTAATCAACCCTTTGTGTGAAGACAAGCCACTGCCTATTCAGGTGTAAGTGTCAGCTCCCCCTCCCATCCTGCCAGGGAAGAGCCATCAGGATGCAGATAGGCGTTCAGTCACACCTACCCTTCCTTTGTGTGTGGCTGTCTAGAGGGAATGCACAAAGTCCAGCTGTCACCCACCCCAGATGTGTACTGGAGGCAGGCTGCTACCACACAGAGCTTCAAGAGCAGAGAAATCCCACCTGAGTCTTTTGCTTTCTTGCCCGAAATGCGCTGGGTATGCCCAGACATGGATCCCAAGCTCACTGTGCCACTGGATTCAAGCTAGCCTAACTGATGAGGGGTGATAGACCAAAACCGGTCCTAGGATGCTTGTTTCTGGTCCAGGGAGAACCAGACTTAGCAGGTTGGGCTGGACTGTCCCCATGAGGAGCAGGGTCAAGACTAATTTGCATATGGCTGGGTCTAAACTGGCATGGTAAGCAAAAGAATAATGGATTTAACCCAGATCTCTTGACTGGGGGTGAATGTTTGATTTGTTCCGCATTCTATCCATCATTTGTGTGTCTTTTTCTTTCTCACCCTAAGTGCGCCGGGTATGCCCAGACATGGGTCCTGGGCTCTCTGTGCCACTGGATTCAAGCTAGCCTGGCTGATGAGGGTAATACCTCGAAACTGGTCCTAGGATGCTTGCTTCTGGTCCAGGGAGGACCTGGCTTGGCAGTTCGGGCTGGACTGTTCCCATGAGGAGCAGGGTCAAGATTTGATTTGCATTTGACTGGGTCCAAACTGGGGTGGCATGGTGAGCAAAGGAACAGTGGATTTAACCCAGATCTCTTGAATGGGGGTGAATGGTTGATTTGTTCAGCATTCCGTCCATCATTTGTGTCTTTTTATCTTTCTAAAAGTGGCATTTCTAAAATACTAATGTTAAACCCGACTTTGCCAGCATTAAGAGTTTATCATTTCCATTCCAATGATATAAAACATGACAGAGCTACTCATTCTCAATAAGGAATTACAGCTTAAAGTGTAATAAGGAATTCCCAATGTTAACCTATGAGAGGGGTTGGCCTCACAGTAAAAAACAAGTGTAGGTGTTTTTAACTACCAGAACATGGAGAACTTTAAGGCTTGCCAAGGGGTTTTAAATGCCAGGTTGACATGTCAGTGTAAACTGAACACACAGTCTCTGCAGTGACAGGCCTGAGGCATGTTTAAAGGGCTACTTGTGTGGGTGGCACAATCAGTGCTGCAGGTCCACTGGTAGCATTTAATTTACAGACCCTGGACATAGGTAGTGCACTCTACTTGGGACTTACAGGTAAATAAAATATACCAATTGTGGATAAGTCAATGAAACCATGCTTAGAGGAGAAGCACAAGCTCTTAAGCACTGGTCGACAGTGGGAACGAGCTCAGAGTCCTAAGGGCAAAAAAACAGCAGCAAGTGGAGGTAAGCAGGCAATACGTTTGGGAAAGGCCACCTTAAGGCTGTCAGGTCTAACACGTGTCCCCCAGCTGAAAGTGGGGAGAGCTACCTATCTTCTAGGGAGTTCTAATCACTAAGATGGAAGAACCTGGAAAGACCATCAGCATTGGCGTGTTCTACCCCAGCTTTGTGTTCCACCCTAAAGTCCATTCCCTGAAGGGAGATGGACCACCTCAATGATTGTGGATTCTCACCACTCATTTGCATTAGCCACGTGAGGGGCCTGTGGTCTGTCTGAATAAGAAAGTGAGTCCCAAACAGGTATGGTCTCAACTTCTTCAGTGCCCAGACCATAGCAAAGGCTTTCCCTTCAGTAGCACTCCACCTCCAATCCCTGGGAAGTTACCTCCTAGAGATGAAGGCTACAGGTTGGTCTATGACTTCTTCATTAAGTTGCGAAAATAGTGCCCCTATGCCAATGTGCTGTGAGGCATATTACTGAACAATAAATTCCCTGGAAAAGTCAGGGTCCTTCAGCACACGGGCTGTGCACAAGGTCTGCTTTAAGGAGTCAAATGCTTTTTACCATGCCTCTGTCCAAACAACATTCCCGGGCTGCTTCTTCAAAGTCAGCCCTATCAAGGGGGCAACAATGGTGCCATATTCCTTGACAAACCTCCTATAATACCCTGTGAGGCCTAAGAAGATTCTCACCTCAGTTTGTGTCTTGGGGGGCTCCCATACCATGATAGTCTCTATCTTGGCCAGCAGGGGCTGCTCCTTACCCCTCCCCACCTGGTGTTCTACATACCCCACAGACCCCTGCCCTGCCTGGCACTTACTGGCCTTGACAGTCAAGCCTGCCTATTACAGGGCCAGAAGCACTTCCTGCAGGTGAAAAAGGTGGTCCTTCTAGCTGCTACTGAAGACTGCAATGTCATCCAAGTAAGCAGCACTGAAGGCCTCCATTCCAGCCAATACTTGGTTCACCAGCCTCTAGAAGGTGGCAGGAGCATTCTTGAGTCAAATGGGCATCACTCTAAATTGATAGTGGCCCTCTGTATTGGAGAAGGTTGACCTCTCCTTGGCTCCTTCAGTTAGGGCAATCTGCCAGTACCCTGATGTAAGCTTAAGGTACTTAAGAACTGGGCAGCCCCTACCTGTTTGTCAGCTAATCAGCCCGGGGGATCGGATGAGCATCAGTACTGGTGACTGAATTGAATTCTGTAATCCACACAGAACCTGAGTTTAGGTGTGGTGCCCGATGGGGCAGCTTTTGGTACCAGCAGCACAGGGCTGGACCAGGGGCTACTGGAGAGTTAAATCACCCCCAACTCCAGCATCTTAGAAACCTCATATTTGATGCTGGCCCACACCCTATCAGACAGCCTGTAAGTTTTATTCTTGACAGGGAGGCTGTCTCATTTGTCTACATCATGGGTACACTGGTGAGTAGTCCCAGGGATGAGGGAGAACAGAGAGGAGTACTGTCCCAACAACTGGTGGCAATTCCTCTGTTGTTCAGAAGTCAGAGTAAGGGAAAGGCTTATACCTTCCACTGACCCATCCTTCCCCTTGGAGTCTAAGAGGTCAGGAGGATGTTCACCAGCAGCATGGTGAGCTCAGAACTCTCAAAGTATGGTATGAGATGTTGTTCCTAGGAGTCTTGAGATCCACCAAGACTCCCCCTTCCTCTCAACTATCTCACAGGGCCTTGTCCAACGTTCTTAGAGGGCCCTGGGCTCCATGGGTTCCATCACCTCACACTTTCTGTCCAGGTTGTAATTTCACAGGGGAAGCCATTTGGTCATACCACTGCTTCATTACTTCTTGGCTGGCCTCTAAGTTGTCAGAAGCTTTCTTCCACAACTTGCCCATTTGGCTTCTGATGGCCAGCATGTAGCTAACTACACCCTGGGGAGTTTTTCTGGGAGCTTGCTCCCACCTTTCCATCACCAATCTGAGAGGGCCCATTACAGTATGTCCATACAGAAGCTCAAAGGGGCTAAAGTCAACCCCCTTCTGTGGCACCTCTCTGTAAGCAAAGAGGAGGTATGGCAAGAGGATATCCTGCATATGCCTTGAGGCCTCTGGCAGGCCTTTGATCATGCCCTTCAGGGTCTTGTTGAACCTTTCAACAAGCTCATTGGTTTGTGGATGGCTGGGGTGGAGTACCTGTAAGTCAGTCCATGCTCCTTCCACATTGACTGCATATAAGCAGACATGAAGTTGGTGCCCCTATCAGACACAAATTCCTTGGGAAAACCCACTGGTGGAAATCCCCATTAGGGCCTAAGCCATTGCAGGTGCAGTTGCAGTCCTCAGAGGTATGACCTCTGGGGATCTTGTGGCATGGTCCACCAGAACCAAGATAAGCCTGTTGCCAGAGGCTGTCTGGGGTCCATAGGCCCAACAATGTTGATGACAACCCTCTCAATGGGTGTGCCAATGGCAGGTAAGGGATTAAGGGGGCTTTTAGCCACTGCCCTGTCTTCCAACTGACCTGGCAGGTCAAGCAAGTCCTTCAAAACCCATCTGAGGAAACCTTCATCTGGGGTAAATACAAGTGGGGGACAAGTCTGACAAAGGTCTTGTCCTGCCCCAGATGTCCTGCCAGGGGTATTTCATGAGCCAGCTCTAGTAGGAAGACCCTGTAGCATTGAGGAATGACCAGTACCCTTGTTGCCCCATGCACAGGTGCCTTAGGCTCACAATAGAGGAGGTTGCCCTTCCAGCAAAGGTGGTTATTCTTAGAGGCATCACCGGCTACCTGTGCTTCGGCCTGTTGCCTCATGCCCTCCAGGGTTGGGAACTCTTTCTGTGACTTCCAGAACTCATCCTTGGTGGGTCCTCCTTCCACTTGCCATCCAGCAAGCTCAGGCAGGTCACCATGAGAGGCAATGTCCTCCTCAGTGGGCGCTGGGGTGGCCACCTATGGTGCTTTATCCACCTCTCCTGGGAGACCCTCAGGGGCTGGTTTCCCACACCCCTTGCCTTTCCCCCTTTTTTGGCAGCTGGCTGGGCCAATCTTCTTGGCTCCAGCCCTCCTTGACTCCCTTCCTGGGCAGCCATGGGCCTGGTGGTAGCACATAACCCAAACATTTCCAGGTGTGCCTTAAGATCCACTTCCTTCCAGGTAGTGTGCTCAATGTCATTAACTAACAAATAGTCCACAGGTAGGGGTTGTTCCATAAACTCTGCTCTACCGGTGGAGTTTGCAGAGTTTTGCCACACCGCACTCCGCTTGAAGTACGGAGTCTGGCAAAAACCCTGCCAACCGCCGTGTGGTGGAGTGTATTGGCACATGGCTCCACCCCTAGCAGTGACGTTAAATCCAGTGGCTTAGCCAATTAGGAAGCAGAGTTTGTCTGTTTAGTTTAAACTGGAATGTGCCACAGGAGCGAAGGGTCTGTTTTACACATGCGCGCCGCTGCGGCTAACATTGAAACGAGAAGTGGTTCTTAGCGTGAGGTTTTGAGGGGAAGGTAATACAGCTGTCTACAGACTGGAGGAGCAAGCTGTTGGATCTTGGTTTGCTCTCTTCTTTAATGGCTGGTCTTTCCGCTGGGTTCTGCATGGAGCCGCCGCTGCACTGCGCCCTGGCATGAGCAAGGATGAGCCAAAGGAACACACTGGTGTATCTCTTAGCTGGAGGGTAAGAGGAAAGTCTTGTGTAGAGCAGGGGTTAGGTCTTTGTAGACTTTCTAGTACAACCAAAACAATAAATTCTAGCATGGCTGAGAAAATATGTCCCCATCAGCTTATCCACAGATACCGTAACAAAAAATCAGAGGTGCACTTCATCTCAGATGGCTCTAGACAGCCTATTCACTGCAAGGAAGTGTCAGAGAAGAACGGAAGTCACATATTGGAAGCTGATTAAATGTGGCAACTCTGCCCTGGGACAGCAAATAGTGAGACAGAGAACTCCTGAACCCAAGGCCTCCCTCCTACCAGCACAGCCTTTGGATGGAATGTATTGACAAGCCTTCAGCCATTGGTATTAACTGTGTATTATAATATATATGTTATTCTGACATACATGCTCTCATATATACTCCAGTGAAGTGTAAACAGCAACACTAGTGAGCACTGTGGGGATAACACATGCAGGCACTGTTTTAAAGCATTGTATTAGAGATAGTGATTAACCCTGATTCGATGACCCCTGACTGTTGCATTACTTCCACAAAACAACCTTACAAGAATGAAAAATTTCCTAGCTATCGTAACGGAAAGTTTCAATTCTATTAAGGACTCGGAGGCGAGGATTATGCCTTCTTTCTTCACTTTATTTTAATAGCAGCTCACTTCAAAGATAAACAAAAACTACGTTTCCCATGAACACTTGGGAAAATGTAGTGTAGAAAAAACATTGCAACATCCAATTAGGACAGTCCAACAATGTCCAATCAGGAGGCCCATAGCCTCAACATAGTCCTCTCTCACTAGCCCTTTGCCCTCTTTCGTCGCGCAAAGTCAGCCATTGGATCACCTTCATAAATCCTGTTTATTTGCGTCAGACCCTACAAGACAGAGTACATTGTTACCATCTGAGCACAAACTACTAAAGCCTGCGAACCAAAAGCAGTGAAAGTAGTTAATGTGCAATAGAACTGTCGTGTGGTTTGTGGCCTCATGGTCTGCCTTGCTACGTTGGCTTGGGCCTGGCTGCCATGATGCCTTTTTTGCGCACGTTACTTTGTGCCTTTGTTTTTCCAGCCTCTGCTTGTGCCAGGCTATTTTAGAACTGTCTGCCTTTCTGCCTTTCACCTTTCCTCCTGTTCCCTTTGGGATTGTCTGCACATCATGTACAAGGTCGAAAAACAACGTCCCTTGTTCTTGCTGATCTGGTCAGCCCCTCGCACTTAGACATAACACTGAAGGCAGCTGCACTGGAGAAATTCGTGTGCTTTTAATATTGTGATTTTCACTGTTAGAGGCACTTGGAGAAAAACCTTTCCAGAGAGAAGAGCTGTGCTTGTCTGATGATGTAAACCTTGCATCTAGATATTGAGGTATGGGGGTTCGCCTGACAATGCCCAGAGGTCTTCTATTTTTATAATAAACTAGCTAATAGCACGGGGAGGGTGGTATGGTCATTTAGCCCTACATCCACAGCTTTATGAAATGCTTTCCCCGTTTGTATTCTATGGAATTGTAACTATGCTCATTGTTTTATCATTATGCATTATGCTGATAGTACTGGCACGTGTCCTGTATCTTAGAGCACGGTAGTTGAAATAAACATTTTAAACTATACAGTGTCTCTTATTACGCACGTTGTGGACAGGTATGAGTGAGTTATGAAAGGGTGTCTTCGCTCCTGCGAGTCCTGAGAGAGAGAGACCGTGTTCTGGGTTGTCTAATCATTGGTAGCATCATTGCTATTGAGACGCTAAAGCTAGTCGGGTTGGGATTGTGGGTACTAAGGTGTATGGTTGGTTCACCACTATACTCCGAGGTCCTATTATCCTGTGCATAGCTCTGTGTATGTGCAGAATCCCTACAACATGGCGCCACCAACGTAGTGGGCTGCTTATCTGTGAGACGCTTGAGTAGTACTTGTGCTTGTCCACAACCCCCTTCGCAGACGCTTCCGGAAACATGTGTGAAGGTGATACCTCCTATATTGACGTTTTTATAGGTTCTTTCAAGCTTGAAGTTGTTAAAAGGTGTTTAAATAAAACCCTATATTGTGCTGCCTCATACTAGGTTGTCGAATATTTGTAGCCTAAAATGGCTGTTCAAATTGCGGCACATAGCCGCGCGGCGCTCCGAGCTCACTTGACAGTGTATGGAGTGCCTGACGCGGGTGTCGATCTGATCTTTGTGGTACAAGCGGATCCTGCTTACCACTTCGAGGTGTTTTACTCTTGGGTCACCTTTCCGGCACTGGATGGGACGGATAATGTGTTCCATGAATATACAGCCACCGTTCTTCCTATAATTTATAGGCCTTATCGAAATCTTGAAGTACCGCTCACGGCATGGCAACACCGTGTTTGGTTTAATGGCGCCCTCCCCCAACCGGTAACCCCGATTCGTTTAGGCCCCCTATCAATAGAGGGGGCCCGTGGCCAGTCTTGGCCGGGTATACCCCACATCCGCGTTATATGACGCTTGCAGTTGCTGAACTGCGTGACTTGCATACGTCTTTGATACGTGTGCATAGAGCTTTGGTACAGTATGTTACAGGCAACATCCAGGGAGCCCCTCCTGGAGTTGCGGCGCATCCAGCTGGACCGGGCGGCGTAACCATAAGTCCCGTCATGGTTAATTCGGTGATGGGCAAGCGCCCACAAAATAAGGACGATTTGCCTTATTGGCTTGCAGAAAAATTTGACCAGCTGGAGGCAGTTTTTCCAAATACTTCTCCTGTGGAAAAACACAGGATTTTGACGATTAGTTTGCCAAAAGACTTGATCCCCGAGTTGGCAGAATGCAACAACTGGGGTAAGGTATTTGCAGCAGTGTATGCAAAGTGTTTCGGCACTCCTTCCATGACAGTTCTCCCCTCTGTAATTAAACGAGTGCAGGATGAGCATGGCCCTGAAGCGGCTGTGGAATTAGGGATGAGACTGGTGAGAGTGTTCGATGTAGTAGCTGATTTGATCCTTGCAAATGTCAAGGGCGATGCAGTTAACTTTCAAGTAGCTAATGCTTTGGCTTTGATCCCAGAACCGGACAAGCCGCGCGAATTACCGAAAATTATTGCACAGGCTTACAAAACCATTGGCCGCAATAGTTTGGGAGTTAAGCCTTTTGCTAAAACACAAACACAATCGCAACCACAACCAAAAACTCAATCTGAGAAAGATGAAAAACCATTTTTTTACTAAAAAGAGCTGGAGGTTGAAAAAACAGGGTAAGCAACAGAAAAAGCCAGGGTCGCGAGGCGCATCCCTGGTTTCCGTATCTTCTGAACGCACTTATGATTTGCGCGATAGAGCGAGAATTAAATCTCCAGAGAGATTTCAAGTCCCTGATTCATGTTCTCCTCGTTCTTCACAGGCACCATCAACCTCCCAAAGCAGTAAAACAAGAAAACGTCCCTACCTATTTATTTCACAATATGCATCACGTCATTTGTAATAAAAATCTGAACAGTGCTGAAGAATAAAGGGAACAAATGTATCTCAAAATAAATTTATTGATTCAACGAAATAGAAAAATACACAAATGTAATGCAGATAAATACACTCTCACCGCTCATTCAATCGCATTCACACAAACAAGCATACTGTCATACCTCTTTCATTCAGACTCAACAACGCTCATACAATGACTTAAATAGTTTGACAAGGCAAACTAAACAACAAAGGACCCGCCAATTTCCTCGGAAATGTAGATCAAAATATCTAGAAAACACCAATGTGCTCAATACATATCGTAAATATATACATTAAAACAATAGTAAAAGAAATATATTGGCAAATACAGTAGTTCTCAAGGGGGGGGAAAAGGGGGTAAAGCAAATCTCTAACAAGGGTTAGAGTAACACAAACGCCGACGCGCGTTTCGGTGTAAAGACCGGATATGGCCAAACACCTTCCTCAGGAAGTGGGTAACAGAACGGTGAGGTGGTGGGAAAAATCTGAAAATACATAAACATACAATGATATTCGATCCTACAACAGGTAACTATTGCCTTGTTATTATTTACATGAACAAATAGCTAAATGAAAATGAAAAACTAAACAATTGAAACAAATATAATGACAGATTATATTCTTACAGCACTGATACTCAAACAGAAATGGATCCAGAAGAGTTAAATTCAAATTAATGATGGAACAACAAGTGCACACTCATTTAAAAGGAAAAGTTAAAGAAATCCTGCCTCAGACAGACAAAAGGTAGTGAAACATCATCTCTAAACGAAACAATAACTGCTAGAAAAACCAACAAGAAAGAAATAAAAAAAACTAAAATAGGGAAACATGTAGAAAATAAAATAAAAGAGAAAATACTCTAAGTGGGGAAAATTCGCTGCTGGCATACCGTAAAGAAGAAAAGGTCAGAAATCCTATGATAGAGAGAGACGAAGGAGAATGGGAAAAGAAAAGAAAAGAAAATCGCAGCGAGGTAGCTACCTACCTCAAGATCAATGAGACTTCTAGTTAAACAGGCCAGAAGTGCCGAGCGACGAAACTCAGCGTTGTTCACTGAACAAAATGCAGTAGGATATAACCTGGGCTGGAGTCGCGGTGGAGACCAGGATCCAGGATCCGTATTACGACAGAAACAACAGGCAATCGATTAGCATAGATTAGGCAAACCCCAAGGCTCCAAGGATGGCAGATATGATCTGAGAATGAATATAATTAAATAATCGCTGTAAGATGCTGGGGATAACTAAATCATAGGAGGACTTGCCCCCTAAACACAACTACTGCAAACAATAATAAAAAAATGAGCGCTATAGGGAATAGAATAAGTGACATACTTTCTAGTTACCTGGGGGCCAATTCGCTGTAGACGGCAGAAAACCACTGAGAATATGAGGGTGCTCGTCTGTCAAGAATGCGAAAAAACCAGGCGCGAGCTGTAAAGAGAACAAAAATGATAACTATGAAGCGTGACAGCCACCTACACGATACCAGTACTTGTCCCCTATGTGCGGCTACTATGAACGATGGTAAAGGCATTGGGGCGCAAAGCAAGAAGCAAAAGAATGCGTGCTTTATAAATGTGTTAAAAACCGGATCTCTAAAGTATTAGAGATACGTTTGGTGAAGCAAATGCCCCTGAGACAGGTTCCAAGGCAGACCTGTCAACAAGGACCAGTAATGGAACAAGGCAGGCATCTACATAATAGCAGCACTCCTCCTATATGCGCAACTGCGAAGGACAAGCGCATGGGGCGCAATGGGGAGAGAAGAAAAGAAAAGAAATGCACGCTTCTTAGATACCTTGTGAGCCAGCTGTCCGCCAGTATGCAAGATGAATAAAGGAGAATGGGGGCCCCTCAAGCAGGATACGAGGCAGACCTGTCAGCACAGAAAGAGGAAAGGAAATAAACGGGCAATCCGAAAAAGTGTCAGATGAAAACGGGAACGCTGACTTAAAACGAGCCGCAACTTACCCGGATAAGGCTGATAGGAAAAACGGCGACAAGATGGTCGTTCCTCGGTGGCTGACGGGAGGCAGGGAAAACAAACTCACTAGCGGCCGCCGGAGTTTAAATGTCCAATCAAAAGATGGAAGAGCCAATGGTACGGGGCCAGAAGGTCATCTGATCCCGCAAGCTTGTAGAGGTCTCAGCCACACTCAAAAAGCGGGATGGAATCGGAAAGCACAAAAAGACGAATGCCGAGGAATAGTTGCAACGGCGACTAATAAAACTAAAAGAGAGGAAATACCTACTGGGGCAGCTGGTAATGTTTCAAGGAGATCTCAAGGGGAAAGTAAAAAGACAAATACAAAGGGAAAGCCCAAATCGGGCACTACTAAAATTAAAAGACTCAAAAGCCGAAACAGAAATGACAAATATAATAAATAAATGAATCAGTGGGATCACATGAGTGATAACAGATATATGGCGGCTCAGTAGTCAAACAAAAATGGCACACAAATGAAAAGAAAAATAATGATAAAAAATAAAATAAAAAATGAAAAATCAATAGAAGTCCGAAGGATCTCATGAGCAATAACTAATATATTGGGGTCTCATGATACTACAATGGAAATAAAAAAATAAGAAAAATAATAATATGGGAAACGGCAAACATAAAACGGAAAAACAGGTGTAGGAGGGAAGAAACAACAGGGGCCCAAGCTATCCCAAAGAGAAATGCCACATTAGAGAAAGGCATGTTCCCATTGAAGGCTTTCGTTCAATCCTTGGTCCTTGGTATTGAGTAGAAACATCCAAAATAGTTCGCGTTTGCGGCGAATAGCGGTCATATCAGTGCCAGCAAAATTGCGTACCTTCTCAAGGATGATCCAGCGTAGGTCTTTCTCACCGTGTTTTCGCAGAGCCCAGTGTTTGACTAAAGGAGCCGAGAGCTTTAGGAGCCTGATGTTAGATTTATGTTCGCCGATGCGCACTCGACATTCCCTAGCTGTTTCTCCAATATATGCCAGGTCACACGGGCATAGAATGGCATATACAATGTTTGTGGAGCGACAGTTAGTCATTTCTTTAAGATGGACAGTACGTGCGTTGATGGAGATATGGTCACTCACAATCGCGTTTTGGCCCGCTTGGCAATTACCACATTTGTGGTTACCTTTAACTGGGGTTCCCCCCGTAAGGGAGAGCTGCGTGTCATTGGGTCTATTGGGTATTTTGACGGGTACCAACATATTCCTAAGGTTTTTATTCCTTTTAAAGGAAAAAATGGGTTTGCTGATGGACGGCGTGGATTGGTCTAAATTCAAAAGGTGCCACTGGGAGTTAACAATTTGGCGCACTTTATTATTGAACCAGGAATGTTTGGTAACACATACCAATTGGTCAAGGGAGTTTTTTTCTTTGGGTTGGAGCATAGAATCCCGATCATAATATTTGGCTCTTTTCAGAGCATTCTTGACAAGTTTAGGGGGGTAACCTCGATTAATGAGTTTGTTCTTAAGATTTTCAGCATGATACATGAATTCATTGATGGTGGTACAGTTCCTCCGATATCTGAGGAACTGACTGAATGGGATCCCCTCTTTTTGGCAATTAGGATGGAAACTCTGATAATGCAACAGGGTATTCCTAGCAGTTGGTTTAGTGTTTAAGGAAACCGCTAGTTTATGGTCACATTCCTTGATCCACACATCCAAAAACTCCAGTTTTTGGGTACTAGTATGGGCAGTAAAGATCAAATTGGGGTCTGCTAGATTAATCCAATCAATGAATTCATTAAGTGTGTCCTGGTCTCCCCGCCAAATAAAAAAGATATCGTCAATAAAGCGGGACCAGTGATGTACATTCTCATAGAAAGGGGCCATTTCGTTGTAGATGTAACGCTGCTCGAAGTGCCCCATATATAGGCAGGCCACACTGGGAGCGCAGGCGGCTCCCATGCTGACTCCCTGAATTTGATGAAAAAAAGAATTGTCAAACTCAAAAAAATTCTCCGATAAAACAATGTCAAGTAATTGGAGAATAAGAAAGGAATTAGGGAAAGAATGGTCTTCCTCTAGAATGTTCTTAATAACCCCTAAAGCTTCTTTTTGAGGGATGTTAGAATACAAGGATTCCAGGTCCATAGTAACCAGGATCTCCTGTAAGTTGTTATATGGGAGGCCTTCAATCTGGGAGATAAAATGACCCGTGTCCTTGATATACGAAGGTAATGTGGCGACCAAAGGTTTTAAAAGCTGGTCCACATACTTAGACAGGGGTTCAGTGGCCGCCCCAATGGTGGAAACAATTGGTCTAAGAGGGGGGTCTATTTGGTTCTTATGAGTCTTTGGCACCCCATAGATTATTGGAATGCGGGTGTAGGTGGGTGTGAGGAATTCAGCCTCTTTTTGACAAATTTCACCTCTCTCCACAGCCGCCTCCACAATACTAAGAATCCGTCGTTTGAGAAGGGGTTCAGGATTGATCATGATTTTCGCGTAGTGCCTAGGGGAACTTAAAAGCACTCCATTTTAGCTCTGTATTTATCAGAGTCAAAAATGACAATTCCTCCGCCTTTGTCACAAGGTTTAATAGTGAGAGAGGAGTCATCTTTGAGTTTCTTGAGGGCAATGTGTTCTTCCTTAGTGGTGTTATAAATAGGTTTGGGGGTAAATTTAATAGCTTGCTTGATCTTTTTGAGGACAGCTCTCTCGAACATATCCACCTCGGCTCCCACCTGATCTATTTCAGGGCAAAAAGTGGACGGGGGTTTAAGGCCTGATAGGTTCTCTTCGTTCGACACATTCTCTCTCTGGAGAAAAAAATTTTTTAGACGGATTTTGCGAAAGAAAGAGTGTATGTCATTCATAAGCTCAAATTCGTTAAAGTAGGTAGTGGGAACTAATGAGAGTCCCTTCGTTAGCAGGCTTCCCGTGTGGGGATCCAGTGGGCTAGAGGACAGATTGAAAATAGGAATCATATCTAGGTTCGCCAATACTGGTGTTGGCGGGTCTGAATATATTTTTGAGCTGGTTGCTGCTCCTCGAAGTGCGTCCTCTGTACTTGTCCCCGGTTGGGGAAAGAACCTCTCTGTTGATGGCCTATTTGATATCCCCGTTGTTGCTGTTGTCCTCGGTACCTGGGGCGAAAATTGCCCCGTCGATTGCCTAAAAAATGATTCTCAGGGCCTGATCTATCAAAGTTGTATCTAAGTTGGTGACTCTGGTATGAGGGGCCCTCGTCTTCTGAATCAGTAGTATCAGAAAATGTTGTGACTCGAGGGTATCCTCGATTGGAGGTATTATTACCCGCCGCAGTGTTACTATGTTGATTATAGAAACCTTCAAAAAGGAAAGGGTAAGTGCGCTCTTGCGTGAATAGGCGAATATCTTTTCTTAGCTTTTCAGTTTTTCTCTTGAGGAGATATTCGCTAAAGGAATCTAATTCGTAAGAAATTTCCTCGAGTTTCTTTTTCGCCTCTTCAACACTCTGGGACTGTTTCAATTTGTCCTCCAGCTCCGGGATCTCTTTGTTGAGAAGTTCAACAACCTCCCGGGCCATCTCGATGATGAGTATCATCCAGTCCCTGGAGCAACGGTTAGAAATAAGGGCCCACTTCTCCAGGAACTGTCTGATCTCTACGAACAGGCCCGGGATATTGCGAACTCTCAATCCAATAGGTATAGTACCTGATTTTAGGTACTCAAGAATGAAATAAGCATGTGATTCCGCACGTTTTGATTTTTTCTTCAAATTAAATAGTTTTGTCCATTCTTCGTTGGATCCTTTGGGCAACGGGAAAAGTTGGTCATTACCCGAGGTAGGACCTATAAGTCGGGCTAAGTCTTCGTCGGTAAAACCATAGGTTTTAATGCTTTCTGTCGACATGAATCAAGAAGAGATAATCAATGCAGAGTAAAAGATACACACAAATAGAGAAATAAATAGGGCACCAATGTAAAGGTGCCTGATAAATATGAAGAATATGAGCAAACTCAGGGGCAGGCCAAGGGAAAAGGGAAAAGAATGGAAAGAAGTGATAAAAAGCAAAAGAATATAATAAAGAAAAGATCCTAAAGTGAAAAAAATATATCAATATATATGTGAAGAGGTAAATGAGTGCACAAGATCCAAACACAATAGAGCTGAGATAACAACAAACCCCCACAGCACAGGGCTGGGAAGAAACAACAACCACTCAAACAGAGGGGGCCCCTATTAAGGCGAATAAAGGTAGGGAAATCATAGGGGAAAATACAAAGCAGTAAAACAAGAAAACGTCCCTACCTATTTATTTCACAATATGCATCACGTCATTTGTAATAAAAATCTGAACAGTGCTGAAGAATAAAGGGAACAAATGTATCTCAAAATAAATTTATTGATTGAACAAAATAGAAAAATACACAAATATAATGCAGATAAATACACTCTCACCGCTCATTCAATCGCATTCACACAAACAAGCATACTGTCATACCTCTTTCATTCAGACTCAACAACGCTCATACAATGACTTAAATAGTTTGACAAGGCAAACTAAACAACAAAGGACCCGCCAATTTCCTCGGAAATGTAGATCAAAATATCTAGAAAACACCAATGTGCTCAATACATATCGTAAATATATACATTAAAACAATAGTAAAAGAAATATATTGGCAAATACAGTAGTTCTCAAGGGGGGGGAAAAGGGGGTAAAGCAAATCTCTAACAAGGGTTAGAGTATCACAAACGCCGACGCGCGTTTCGGTGTAAAGACCGGATATGGCCAAACACCTTCCTCAGGGCGTGGGTAACAGAACGGTGAGGTGGTGGGAAAAATCTGAAAATACATAAACATACAATGATATTCGATCCTACAACAGGTAACTATTGGCTTGTTATTATTTACATGAACAAATAGCTAAATGAAAATGAAAAACTAAACAATTGAAACAAATATAATGACAGATTATATTCTTACAGCACTGATACTCAAACAGAAATGGATCCAGAAGAGTTCAATTCAAATTAATGATGGAACAACAAGTGCACACTCATTTAAAAGGAAAAGTTAAAGAAATCCTGCCTCAGACAGACAAAAGGTAGTGAAACATCATCTCTAAACGAAACAATAACTGCTAGAAAAACCAACAAGAAAGAAATAAAAAAAACTAAAATAGGGAAACATGTAGAAAATAAAATAAAAGAGAAAATACTCTAAGTGGGGAAAATTCGCTGCTGGCATACCGTAAAGAAGAAAAGGTCAGAAATCCTATGATAGAGAAAGATGAAGGAGAATGGGAAAAGAAAAGAAAAGAAAATCGCAGCGAGGTAGCTACCTACCTCAAGATCAATGAGACTTCTAGTTAAACAGGCCAGAAGTGCCGAGCGACGAAACTCAGCGTTGTTCACTGAACAAACTGCAGTAGGATATAACCTGGGCTGGAGTCGCGGCGGAGACCAGGATCCAGGATCCGTATTACGACAGAAACAACAGGCAATCGATTAGCATAGATTAGGCAAACCCCAAGGCTCCAAGGATGGCAGATATGATCTGAGAATGAATATAACCTCCCAGACAGGTGGAGGAGAATGCCAGGATAGAGGCAGGGGTCGTGAGGCTCCACAGGGACGAGACCAGCCTCGACAACAAGTCCGAGGGAAACCAGAAGAATTTCCACGTTCTCGCCCACAGTTTCAGAAGAAGAAAGTTGCAGCTGTAACAGCGAGGTATGCCACAGACGGTGCGAACGAGACTCCTGAACTGGACGTGGGCAGTGACGCTCCTAGACAGCGCCGTGGAAGTTACCATAGTGCGGGAGGCGCTACGTCCTCATGTGGAGGCGACAGCAACTGACACATTCATTACTGTTGAGACAGCTAACACCCGAGTGGCACCCCCTGACAGACTATATAATATTGTCCTTCAAATTGAAGGTGACATACAGCTTGTTATTAAAGGGATTTTTTGGGAGAATCTGACCTTCTTACGACATTTTGTTGGCAGAGGCGGATTGGCTGCCCCCATTCGTACTTGCTGCGCGTAGAGGGGAGGAGGTAATCCTTCCGATCTTTTCTCGTCATGTCCCCAAGGACAAAGCGGAGGCTCTCACAGCTGAGTGGGCTGTGTCCCTGGCTCCTGCTTTATACCGCAACCACGTGGGCTGGGATGAAGACTCTCCCCCCATGATATTCTTTTGCGGTCGTGCCACAGCCACAACCCCAATATCCCATCAAGCGGGAAGCTAAAGGTCCCGTTTCCGAGATTCTGACACAGTTAGAATATCAAGGAGTAATTGAAACATGCGTGTCCCCCATGAATAATCCCCTTTTCGCGGTTTCTAAACCCGATGGGTCGTACCGCCTAGTTTTGGATTACCGACATTTAAACTCTCATTGTCGGACCTTTGCGGTGCAAAATACCCACAGTTCTGCGCGTGTAGACAGTCTTGTTCGTAAAAAATATAAAACGACACTTGACCTATCCAATGGATTTTACATGCACAACTTGTCCCCGGAGTGCAGCCAGTGGAGCGCTTTCACTTCCGGTAGTAAACACTTCAAATTCCGGCGTTTACCCATGGGCTACAAGAATAGTCCGGGTGTATTCGCTGCCCGTGTTGTCTCTTTGTTGGACAGCATAGACCCAGATGCGTGTTCGTACGTCGATGATATCTATCTGGCAGACGACGAGTTATAGCTGCATCTTTCCCGAGTGGACCGCATTATTCTAGAATTTGCGGTCTTAGGATACAAATTTAATTTTGCCAAATCACACATTGCTGAATTTACCATTTTGTTTTTGGGCTATGAGCTCAATAATGAAGGTAAGGGCTTAGCTCCCCATTTTCTGGAGAAATGCGCACTCTTGTGGCGTCCAACCACTCTGAAGAAACTTCAGTCTTTGCTGGGATTTCTGAACTTCGGGCGTACTTACATTCCCGAATATGCCCAGCGTATCAAGCCTCTTTATGCCTTGATACAACCTAACTTTTCGAAGTCATGATGGCTTCCTGAGCATTCCTCTATACTGCAATCTTTGCAGTCAGATTTACTTGAATCAAAATTCTTGTTGACTCGTGACAACCACACAAACCTGGTGATTAGAATCGTTCCAGGGGCAGTGGGTTTCACGTATTTAACCTTTAACGAAGGTGACACAGTACCAATTGCATACAAGTCACATCTATACACTTCTGCAGAAATGCGCTTTTCCTCTGTGGAGAAAGTTTTGACTGCAGTGCAAATGGCGATTCTAAAAGAATGCGCACTGGCACAGGGAAAACGCATTTTGGTGGTAACACCCTATCCTGCCCTTGAGGCGGTGACGAAAGCAAGTGTACCGAACTCTAAGGCTTTGCACCCCCGTTGGATACAATGGGCAACATCTCTGACATCTCCGGATGTCACTTTTATCTTTGATTCTTCACTTCAAACACAGGAGTTTTTACAGTATGAATTTGTTCATCCTCCTCCTCTGTCCTTGCTACCGCTTGAGGAGTACAAATGTATTATCTATACCGATG
This sequence comes from Calotriton arnoldi, assembly GCA_963921515.1. Taxonomy (NCBI): domain Eukaryota; kingdom Metazoa; phylum Chordata; class Amphibia; order Caudata; family Salamandridae; genus Calotriton; species Calotriton arnoldi. The sequence goes on along the minus strand of CAWUFW010015482.1, from coordinate 252,678 downwards.
GTTCGGCACAACCGGCCACGGGTTCCAAGCATGCTTATTCAGCAGCATGTGCTATTGTTGCAGGTACTATGGTGAACGGAGAGTTCAAACAGACTGTAGTGCACACACAGGCACTAGGAGACAGTACTGCACAATTGGCCGAGCTGCGCGCTTTGGTACTCGCACTTGAGCTCGCTAATCCAGATGTGACAACTCTTATTGTGTGCGATTCTTACTACTGTGTTCAGTCTTTCAATGACAATCTATTCTTTTGGTCGCAAAATGACTATAGAGATGCAAAAGGCAGCACAATTAAGCATAAAATGCTTTGGGTTCGAGTAGCAGATCTGAAACAACGTCTGCCTCTGTGACAGGGCGGGCTCGCTGAGCAAGAGACATGAGCCCAATATAGACTGGTGGTCTGCAGTGCCTCTATCTTCCCCTCTTATCTCCTCTCAGCAGGACGACTGGAAGATACAAAACACAACTTTATTGACACCGACGGAGGAAGAAGACGAAGCCAGCTCCTTTAACTGGGGCTTCCAAGATGACGAGACTCCGCCCCAGCAGACGTCATCACGTTCCCGACGATAAGACCTGGAGAAACCAGGAAGTGGGTGTGCATCGACACCGGAGTGGAGAAAGGAGAGTCGGGAGAAGGAGCGTTCGTGGTGAGCCAAGGAGAATACGAGGAAGGTGTAAGAGACAGAGGGACGAGACCATCAAGAGCCCGGGCTGAGCCAGGAGGCCAACGTCCCCACATGTCGCCGAGCAGGAGGAGCGTGGCTTACACAGGTACGAGACAAGTTCTCAGGGTGGGTTGGGAGGAGGGACAGCCCGACTACTTAAACGGGAGCCCTAAAACCCCCTTAAAACCTCATGACTTGTTTTTCCATCACACCCGAGCACTAGTCACACTTATCCCTTCCGTTTTGTTTAAAACGTGCACAAGAGTGTGTGGTGCCTCCTTCACTCCTCGGTCCCTTACTTGTGACCGTTTCACGGGACAGCGTCCTGATAAATTTTTTCTTCATCCCTTTCATGCCCCATCGACAGGGACGGAACACGGAGACAACCTACCGGACCCTGGGAGGTGGAGGCGAAGCCCGTACAAAGGAGCCGAGGGATACCAAGCACGACGGACGCCACCAAGTTTGCCGCCGAAAGACTGACAAGTCGACACAAACGTGTCTTTGGCAAAATAAAACCTTATCTAAGTAGACCTGGCTTCTGACCTGTTACTTCTACCCCGCCACAACAGGTGTCAGAAGTGGGATCAACATCCCAATCCATCAGTAAACCCGTGATGGAGGCGGTGATTCAACATCTAATCAAGGGCCAGGAAAAACTCGAATGGGCCATCGAGAGACAGATGACCTCCGCACAAGCGGACCGCGAAGTGTTAAAAAATACCATTGCAGCCCAGATAGAGAGCCTGCAGAAGGTGGTACACGACCCTGGTACCCCTATACAAGGAGAGAGACGAGCCCCCACCCATAGCCCCTCAGGTATATCCTCCAGAAGTATGTATCCGGGGAGGATCCGGATGCGTTCTTATTGAATTTCGAACGGGCCACCAGAGCGTGTGGCTGGCCCGAGGAGAAATGGCCGTTCTTTTTGGCGCCTCTCCTGACCGGTGAGGCCCAATCGGCGTATCAAGTTGCCAATGCTACTGGGAACACCCCTTACCAGGAGATCAAAGACGTGATCTTAGATCACCTAGGCCTGGATGCAGAGGCTTATAGAGTAAGGTTCCGCAAGGAAAGGGGGGTACCAGGTGAAAACCCAAAGACATTGGGGCATATTAGCAAGACTGGCGATAAAATTATCGCCGTTTTAGCGGCAGGAAACTGCCGCTAAAACGGCGATAATTGGCTTGCTAATAAGCGTTATAGAATTCCAATAGAAGCCCAGGTTAGATGTCCTGCACATCTAACCTGGGCTTCTATTGGAATTCTATAACGCATATTAGCAAGCCAATTATCGCCGTTTTAGCGGCAGTTTCCTGGCGCTAAAACGGCGATAATTTTATCGCCAGTCTTGCTAATATGCCTCATTGTTTTTTCGTTTAAAGATGGCAGCGGACAAATGGCTCAAACCAGCCACTAGTACGAAAGACGAGATTATGAACAGGGTGTACCTAGAGCAGTTTATGGAGGCCCTCCCATACGGTACACAGAGATGGCTCAAACAACATTCAAATCTTTCTGCTGAACAGGCCATCGAAATGGCCGCTAACTATTCGCGAACTCAGCCTCGAACATTACTATGGGACAATGAGAAAGCTAACAAGGGCGGCATACCCCCTAAGACTAAAAAGAAAGCAAAGCCTTTTCTGGACATTCCAAAAACCAAACATATCAGAGCAGAGATGCCCACGTTCAGGGGACCACAGTGTTTCGAATGTGGCGACTGGGGCCACATCGCCGGCCTGTGTCCCAGGAAGAAACCAGCGGATGAACCTATGGAGGTTGGGTACATCCCGAAGGCCGTGCTGTACTCGGCAGAGTTGGGGTCATCCTTTTATGTACGTGTACAGGTGAATGGGAAGCTGGTAAAGGCCTTGTTAGATTCCGGGTGCAAACAGTCGGTAGTACAGAAGAATCTTATCCTCCCCTCATAATACATTCCTGAAACCTTAGTACACATTCGTTGTGTACATGGAGACATTAAGCCCTATCCCCTTGCAGTTGTTACAATGGTTCCCATAGACAGATCCCCTTGTACAGTACGGGTGGGGGTGGTTGATTCCCTGCCCGAAGACCTTATCCTGGGTGTCGACAACCCTGATTTCCTATCCCTGTTCCAAGACAAAGTAGGAAGAAAAGCAAGCGACCAGGGAACCCCCATTCCGGGTTCACTACCCCAGACCCCTGGCTATTGGACCGGAATTTTCGCTTTTCCCAAGCTAACGATACCACTCTGTTCAACGCCTGGGAAGCTGCACACGTCAACCAGAGCAACCCATCCCCTACTTATCCCCGTTTTTTTATCAAGAACGACCTCTTGTATCGCGAAGGAGGCCCGGAAGAAACAACGCAGCTACTGGTCCCAGTACCCTTCCGTGAGCAAATACTGTTCTTCTCCCACGCCCACCTCACAGCGGGACACTCCAGCGCGGAGAAAACTACACAGAACGTGTTGCGTCATTTTTATTGGCCCGGTATCTACAAAGACATCCAAAGGCATTGTCAGACATGTGAGGTATGCCAGAAGAAGAACATGCAACGTCCCCCTGCAGTCCCGCTTCAACCCATGCCAGTAATAGGAAAACCATTCGAAAGAGTCGGTATGGACTTGATAGGTCCTTTGCCCAAGACCTCTAAAGGCAACCTCTACGCACTAGTGATTGTGGACTATGCCACAAGATTCCCGGAAGCGTTCCCACTCAGAGCACCCACTACTAAAAACATTGCAGAGAAGTTCTTGGAATTGTTCTCCAGAGTAGGATTCCCCAAAGAAATATTGACGGATCAAGGGACACCGTTCGTCTCCAGGCTAATGAAGGAAGTGTGCCGTTCCTTGGATCTTCATCACCTGCGCACGTCAGTATACCATCCCCAGACCGATGGCCTGGTCGAGAGGTACAACCGATCTCTAAAGACCACTCTGAAGAAAATGCTCACCGTAGAGGGCAGGGCCTGGGACCGCCTCCTACCATTGTCATTGTACGTACTATGAGCCCAAGTACAGAGCAGCATGGGTTGTTCTGCGTTTGAGATGCTATACGGACGGCAACCCAGGTCCCTCCTCGAAATGACCAAGGACGCCTGGGAGAGGGAAGAAGAGAACGACCAGAAATCCCTGTTGGAATACACGCAACAACTGAGGTCCAAGCTGGGAAAACTGAGAGACCTGGCCTACTCCAACCTGGAGAAAAGCAGAGAGAAACAAAAGAAACACTACGACAAAGGAAAGAAATGGAGGAAGGTGTCGGTCGGAGATTGGGTGTTGGTCCTACTCCCTTCCTCTACTCGGAAGTTTCAAAGCGAATGGCTGGGCCCATATCTGGTGTTGGAGGCCCTAGGCAACACCACATACCGGGTTCAAATATCACCTACTCAAAAGCAATGTCACCATATCAACCTTTTAAAAAAAATGGTTGGGACCCTTACCCAAAACAGCCCACCTGACCTTACCAACTTCTTCAGGAAATACTACCCCGATCGACTCGTAGTCAACGAGGACCTCACCGAGGACATGAAGAAAGACCTCCAGCACACATTGATCCCGTTCTCAGCCATTTTTTCAGACACACCAGGGAAGACCTCATTAGCCGAACACAGGATCGAAACACAGGATGGAAAGATAGTAAAACAGAGACCATACAGGATACCCGCGGCAAAGAGGGCAGCCGTAAGAAGTGAGGTGCATGAGATGCTCCGGCTTGGTGTTATCCGTCCGTCCAAAAGCGACTGGTCCTCACCCATCGTGATGGTCCCCAAGCCGGACGGAACGACGCGCTTCTGTATGGACTTCCGCGCACTGAATGCGATATCGACCTTTGATGCCTACCCGATTCCAAGAGTCGACGAGCTTATTGAGAAGTTGGGCGATTCTCAGTACATCACCACGTTTGATTTGACAAAAGGGTACTGGCAGGTACCCCTCCGAGAGGAGGACCGAAAGAAAACCGCGTTTGCAACCGAAGAAGGCCTATTAGAATTTAACGTTCTCCCTTTCAGCCTCCACGGGGCCCCCGCCACGTTTCAAAGACTTATGAACACCATTCTTCAGTCATATCCCTCATTTTGTTCAGCATATCTGGATGATATAGTTGTCTTCAGTGCGACTTGGGCAGAACACTTACAACACTTAAGAACCATCCTACAGGCACTAGAACAAGCCGGACTCCACATCAATTCAAAAAAATCTCGAGGAGCCTATCAGAGGGTGAAGTATCTCGGATATGTTCTGGGAGACGGGGTGATCGCCCCACAGACCAAAAAAAGTAAGAGCAATAGCTGAAACGCCCTTTCCTACCACCAAGCGAGAACTACCCGCGTTTCTGGGTCTGGTTGGAAATTACCGACGGTTTGTTCCGCAGTTTTCGGAGCTGGCCGCCCCTTTGACGAATATCCTACAAAAAGAAACCCGACAGCAGCAGTTACTGCATCCCACAGAAGAAATGCTGGATGCCTTTCAGAGCCTGAAAAGGGTCATTACCACAAGCCCCGTACTAATTTCCCCAGATTTTAGTAAGACCTTTCTGTTGTCCACTGATGCTTCCAGCTCTGGACTAGGTGCAGTACTATCCCAAATAGGGGGAGATGGTCTAGAGCACCCTGTCTTATATATCAGCAGGAAGTTGTTTCCCCAGGAGTGCAAGTACCCAACGATTGAGAGGGAATGCCTAGCAATTAAGTGGGCTATTGACAAGTTACGCTATTACCTAGAAGGGCAACCATTCATTCTGTACACGGATCATGCCCCTTGCAATGGATGTGCCGGAATAAGGCCCAGAACCCCAGGGTGCTCCGCTGGTTTTTGTCCTTGCAGCCTTTTACCTTTGAGGTACGCCATCGGAAGGGAAAAGAAAACGGGAACGCAGACTACATGTCTAGGGTGTTCCCTCTCCCCGATCGGGAGAATCCAGGGGGGGGTGGTGTGTGACAGGGCGGGCTCGCTGAGCAAGAGACATGAGCCCAATATAGACTGGTGGTCTGCAGTGCCTCTATCTTCCCCTCTTATCTCCTCTCAGCAGGACGACTGGAAGATACAAAACACAACTTTATTGACACCGACGGAGGAAGAAGACGAAGCCGGCTCCTTTAACTGGGGCTTCCAAGATGACGAGACTCCACCCCCAGCAGACGTCATCACGTTCCCGACGATAAGACCTGGAGAAACCAGGAAGTGGGTGTGCATCGACACCGGAGTGGAGAAAGGAGAGTCGGGAGAAGGAGCGTTCGTGGTGAGCCAAGGAGAATACGAGGAAGGCGGAAGAGACAGAGGGACGAGACCATCAGGAGCCCGGGCTGAGCCAGGAGGCCAACGTCCCCATGTGTCGCTGAGCCACGCTCCAGGAGGAGCGTGGCTTACACAGGTACGAGACAAGTTCTCAGGGTGGGTTGGGAGGAGGGACAGCCCGACTACTTAAACGGGAGCCCTAAAACCCCCTTAAAACCTCACGACTTGTTTTTCCATCACACCCAAGCACTAGTCACACTTATCCCTTCCGTTTTGTTTAAAACGTGCACAAGAGTGTGTGGTGCCTCCTTCACTCCTCGGTCCCTTACTTGTGACCGTTTCACGGGACAGCGTCCTGATACATTTTTTCTTCATCCCTTTCATGCCCCATCGACACGGACGGAACACGGAGACAACCTACAGGACCCTGGGAGGTGGAGGCGAAGCCCGTACAAAGGAGCCGAGGGATAACAAGCACGACGGACTCCGCCAAGTTTGCCGCCGAAAGACTGACAAGTTGACACAAACGTGTCTTTGGCAAAATAAAACCTTATCTAAGTAGACCTGGCTTCTGACCTGTTACTTCTACCCCGCCACAGCCTCTCACACAGGTGATTCACACTCTTGGCCACCAGCGTGTGGGCGCACATGCTGTCGGTAACGGTTTGGCAGATGAAGCTGCCAAATCAGCAGTAGCCACGTGCTCAGTCGCAGCAGTTACAAGATCCATGTCTAAAATAGATAATGATATTTTGGCAGCTATTGCTGCAACAAAGGAAGGTGATAATTACCCACGGGGTTTCCCTTCCAAATACTCTTATCAGTTAGGTCCCGAACAGACTCCTTACGTAAGAATTCCAGACGTTGGTGATCGGCTGATTCCCAACGCGGACCGCAGACTTTCCTTGATAACGGCCGCACACGAAGGCATGGCTTCGGCTCATGCTGGCGTGTCTGCGACGGTTTCCATCTTGCAGCAGCGTTACTGGTGGTGTGGTTTATATAAACAGACCCGTACTTATGTGCTTTCTTGTGACGTTTGTCAGCAGATTAAGCCTTCCACGGTTACATGACCACCACAGACCCCGCTCTGCATTTCTAACAGACCTTTTGGGTGTGTTTACCTGGATCACTGCGGTCCATTTTCTTCTGACACCGCATATAAGTACATCTTGGTTGCAGTGGATTCGTGCACACGTTTCATCTGGGTTTGGCCACAATGGAGTGCTGACGCTCGAAATGTCATAAGGGATTTGCGTGTCTTTGTGGGAATTTTTGCCTGTGGGACCTTCCATTCTGACCAAGGTCCAGCGTTCGCCTCTAAGGCATACAGGGACAACATGGGGTCACTGGGGGTGCGGGTGAAATTTTCATCTCCATATCGGCCTGAGGGCAATTCGATTGTTGAACGAATACACCGTGACTTAAAGCAATCCTTGACAGTTAGAGTCTTAGGTACTGGCAGGATCTGGCTGGCCCACTTGTATACCGTACAAAGTGCACTTAATAATCTCCCTAGAAGACCTCTGGGTGGGCGGACCCCATACGAAATGCTCTTTGGCATACGAATGTTTGTGCCCGACCTTGATGGTCTAGACATGGCGGCGCAATCCGCAATCTTTGATGTAGATAACCATTCTACTATGTTACAGGACTTACAAGAAGCCCGAGACAAACTTGCAATCGAACATTTACCTTCAGCCACAGACGCTGCGCTGCAGATTCCGGTTGCCGGCTGGCTTCCGAAGGTTGGAGATCTGGTCTGAGAGAAGGTGGAGAACAAAAAAGAATTTGGCCCCTCTTATCGTGCACCGGTTCCAGTTCTTGGCTTGAAGGGTACTCGTACAGTCATCTTACCACCGCTTCCTGGTCGCAAAGAGAACAGATACATCTCAGTGGAAAATGTCAAGCTACAACATCTGGCCGATCCTGAATAGTGTAACACCAGCGGTCTTTTGTCCAGTCATTTCCCGGACAAATGTTTGTGGCTCTCCAGCCCAAACGGTCACTGATGTTGCCATTGAGATGGTATATTTGCCTGATCGCTTACTCGACTACCCGATTCCCCCTGCAACGAGGAGACTGAGTATACCTACCCCGCCACCGAGTCGGTGGCTCACCTACCAACAACGACACTGAGCCCAACACGTTATTCCTTTGACTCGGATTCCACTTCAGCACTTATCCCGTCCGGATTCAATATTTTTGTATCCTGGTTTAGAGACAGTTTTTTGATCCCACCATGGACATATATCTGGTTGGTACTATTCCTGATTTTTCTGTTCATGTCCATTGGCTTTGTCACAGTTTTTTTTCTACTCATCAATGGTCACTATTTACCAGAACGCTCAGCTGTGAACTGTGTCGCTGGAACTTTGGCTCCGCATTCTTCTTCTCACATCATGAAGCGTGACCACACATTTGTGAACATTTCAGCTTTCCCAGTCGCTGATGGCATCGTATGGGATGCGGTAAATTTCCAAATTCATGGACCAACCGAGATTATTAATGTACCAAATGTACTCCGTGTTTCAATGGGTGATGTCGTTAAAAGTAATATTCATTCTGACGATTGGGATGTACATGCAGTTGAATCGTTATTTGCTGATTTGAAATATTATGCTGCTTTTAATGCTGAAGATTTGTACATGAATTCTGCAAGTTATGCCGATTTATATTGTTACCAGCATTGGGGCAACTACTTTCTCCATAAACCCAGTACCCTTCGGGGTCCTATTAATTACACCCAATGGGAGCATTGTCCGACCCCTTTGCCAGGTAGCTCCCAAACTCTTAGAAATAAGTATACTTATTTTACAGACTTTAATAGATCGAACCCTGGGTCCTATTATTTTAAATTAAACACTTCTTCCACTCAGAAAATCATGTTGACCCACACCAAGTTACTGTATTCGGGTTCCTTTTTGAACGCCTTAAATGTGGGTGGGTATGAACATTGGCGGGACACCAATGACTTGAAATCTATTTGGGGCTCCAAGTCATGGCAGGTACAAGGCACAGAAGCCTTGCACCGTGCTTGCCTCATCCCGACCCAAATTTTATTTTTGAATCATACCATCTATCAAACTACGTGTTGGGGTTTGGCTACTTCCAAACAATTAAATGCACCTTCCTTTCCTGTATTGTCTTCCTCTCCCAACGAGAGCTTGCGTTTCAATATGTCCCTTACAGATTTGCAAGCTTTGTTTCAGAACAATTCGTTTAATGTCTCTACGTTTGTTCAGTCACCCTGGTTGGCTTGGCCCATAGCATCTAATGCCTGCCAACTGCGTTTTCTTGACACGGATCCTGGATATAAATAGGATCGACCGGATCCGAGGTTTTCTGACTCTTGTACTGTTACAACATATTCTGTTGGTAAAATGTGTAAACAGTGGTTACAGCACTCCTCCCTAGATTCTGTTAAACAACATTTATCCCTCCTATCAGGCAACATTGATCTGTCCGATTTTGTGCTGGGGCCTCGTGGCCCTCGACCTAAGAGATTCATTTATGAAACTTACAATGAACTCTGGAAGCTTTCGCAAATTGAAGCTGCTTCACGTCTTCGGGAAATAGATCAAGTAAATTTAGAAAAGGTGCTTGCTGTTGTTGACAATAGTATTAATACCCTGTCCTCCCGCATTTACACATTAGAGAATATTGTTTCCTCTGTTGTTGATATTCTACAAGATGATGTTTCTGTGTTATATCATGGTCAAAATCAATTGCGTTCAGTAATGCAGTTTGCATGGACTTTGCAAACACTTAAAATGGGTAAAGTTCCTTGGCACTTTTTAAACACCTCTGCATTATTCTTGCCTTTTAATTTAACTGAGAAACAGCAGTTCATGTCCATGAAAGATGCAACATACACTCTGTTACATATCGAAAAGATAGAGCCCTTACCATTCTCTGTGGCGGAATTGGTTTCTGCCGTGTGGCTAGTTCACGGGGTTATCGCATTGCCTTTTTTTTAATTTGAATTCAGTTCATGCATGAAACATTATCCTGTGGGCCGATTTCAGCCCTTGGGCAGTGCCTTCCTGCATGAACTTTGGTCCCTGCCTTTCATGTATAAATGCCTTTGGGACGGTAAGGAAGTTTTTCTCACAGGGGAGTCATGCGATTCTACTGTGGGTCATTCCCTTATTTGCAAAAACATTAAATTGCACGGAGCTTGTAATGTTTCGGCTCCGAATCTTGCTTGTGTTTTAAAGGACATTCCTGCTCCTGCTATATCTCCTACTTTTTCTGTGCTTGCAAATGGTAGCTATATCCTTCTGAATAATCAGGACTGCTGTGTCATGCTTGCCGGCATACCCTATATTGTAACTGTTTCCCACAGGGTTGTCTGCTGCAAAAATGTGCTTTTTCCTCCTTCGCACGACATCATAGATAGTTCCATTTGGCCTTCCATTCCGACTTTGAAGGCGGATTTCAATAAATTGAGCAGAATAAAGGCACTATTATTGAACCAGGAGGTTATGCTCACATCCGCCCGGGAGACATCCATTCTCCAGGTGGCGAGTACCCACAGTGAAATACAGGCCCTTTTGAACACAAACCTTTCACAGCATTTCGGTTAACTGATCCACCGTGTTTTTGATGCATCACGCACCGAAGGTCGTGCACTTTTTTAAAGTTGTGGGCTCTGGCCTTGTTACCTCCTTTCAAGCTATATTTGGTGTAATACCGGCTTTTATTCATTCCATTTTTTCCAGCGTCTTTGGCGGCTTTTCGTTGATCCTCGCCTTGGCGGCTGGTATATTGCTTTTGGTCTGTTTGCTACGCACTGGCTGCACTTCCTGGGGGCCTTCTCGACCCAGGTCGACTCCGGATGCTCCGTGAGCGCATCCTCGCCAGCTTCAGCGTCCTGCCACTGGCGACACTGAGTGTGTCCTATGAACTTTCTTTTCGCTTTGCGTATTTCACTTGCGTGCAACCTGTGATGTCTTGCATCCGATGTCCTTTCTCATGGTCCTTGGATTATTGCCTCTCCAATACATCTCTGTCTCACCCGGATTTTGTCCAGTTGGTGGGTCCCTTAGAGGCCCATGAACGGTACAGTTCCGGTACTGGCTACATGGCGCGTGCGGCTGCACTTGGAATTTTGGCACAATGGGATGTCTGGGCGGCCGCTCAGACGCTCCTACAACAAAGTTATATTGAGTATCACGCAAGTTGTCCCGCAATGCTGTTCGCTGCTCCCTCTTGCGAGGAACATGAATGTAGTTTTGATTTATTGGACTGGATGGCGTCTCTTTTTCTGACGATTCCAACGATGTCCTCTTGGAAGGTGTGGCGTTTTTCTGCACTTACACTCTGTTGGATTAGGGGGCCTCCGCTTTCGGCGTCCTGCCTCCCCGGGATTTTTATTCTGCATTTTTTCTTTTTTTTTCTTTTTCCTCTCCCATTCATTGTCCTTCATTGGGGGATATTCCATCACAGACTATACTATTCTGCTCCGTCTATTTGAACTCTGTCTTCGTCCTATGTCTTCACCAATGGACTGACCAGGGGAGGGTGTTGTGTGGTTTGTGGCCTCATGGTCAGCCTTGCTACGTTGGCTTGGGCCTGGCTGCCATGATGCCTTTTTTGTGCACGTTACTTTGTGCCTTTGTTTTTCCAGCCTCTGCTTGTGCCCGGCTATTTTAGAACTGTCTGCCTTTCTGCCTTTCACCTTTCCTCCTGTTCCCTTTGGGTTTGTCTGCACATCATGTACAAGGTCGAAAAACAACGTCCCTTGTTCTTGCTAATCTGGTCAGCCCCTCGCACTTAGACATAACACTGAATGCAGCTGCACTGGAGAAATTTGTGTGCTTTTAATATTGTGATTTTCACTGTTAGAGGCACTTGGAGAAAAACCTTTCCAGAGAGAAGAGCTGTGCTTGTCTGTTGATGTAAACCTTGCATCTAGATATTGAGGTATGGGGGTTCGCCTGACAATGCCCAGAGGTCTTCTATTTTTATAATAAACTAGCTAATAGCACGGGGAGGGTGGTATGGTCATTTAGCCCTATATCCACAGCTTTATGAAATGCTTTCCCCGTTTGTATTCTATGGAATTGTAACTATGCTCATTGTTTTATCATTATGCATTATGCTGATAGTACTGGCACGTGTCCTGTATCTTAGAGCACGGTAGTTGAAATAAACATTTTAAACTATACAGTGTCTCTTATTACGCACGTTGTGGACAGGTATGAGTGAGTTATGAAAGGGTGTCTTTGCTCCTGCGAGTCCTGAGAGAGAGAGAGACCGTGTTCTGGGTTGTCTAATCATTGGTAGCATTGTTGCTAATGAGACGCTAAAGCTAGTCGGGTTGGGATTGTGGGTACTAAGGTGTATGGTTGGTTTACCACTATACTCCGAGGTCCTATTATCCTGTGCATAGCTCTGTGTATGTGCAGAATCCCTACAACAGAACAAACATGTCCAACCAAACACTTTATAGGCAAGCAAGATTATTTACTCATATAGGGGGAGGGTTGTCCTTCTCTGGAATTCTAGGGTGGGATAATCCTCGCCTCTGAGACCTTAATAGATTTGAAACTTTCCGTTACGATAGCTAGGAGATTTTTCATTCTATGTCAGGACTGGAGGCGAGGATTATGGTAGTTCAAAGCTTGCTTACTACCAAGGTGAGCCATGTCCAGCACTGTCTTGAAGTAAAACCTTTTAAAGGTAGAGTCCAAAGACCAATCTGCCGCATTGAGGATATCCTTCAAATGGGCACCCCAGCCAAATGCTTTAGAGGCCATTGCCCCCCGTGCCGAATGGGCTCCAAAGTCTCGAAGACTAATCCCGGCTTCCTGCATCACCCATCTGACCCATATAGCAATGGTAGGTGACGAGACTGCCTTAAAACGCTTACGGAGTGCAATGAGGAGCTGGCGTTCCCCTGGAGGATGAAACTCCTCAGTCATTTCCTCATATGCCTTGAGGCATCTGACAACACACAGTTTTGGGGAGTGTGGAAATTCCGTGTAGGAAATAATCCTAGTGTGGCACTTTGTTCTTCTATGGAGAGTGAACGTCACTCCATTCGGGGTAAACATCCTATTTGTGATGTCCAAAGCTCTGACATGGGAGACACGCCGGCAGGAAATTAGGCAAATGAGCATAGCCAGCATAGCCGACAACTCTTTTCTACAGAGAAAACGGTTTGGCTGCCAGGAAAGAAACAAGTTGAGGACCTGGTTCACATCCCAAAGGGCGGAGTAGCGAGGCTCCGGAGGTAAAGAGAGCCTAATACCACGTAGCAATCTGCAAACCAGCGGGTGTTCGTCCACAGTCGCTTCATTAATTGGTATATGCCCAGAAGTAATGGCTGACCGAAAGGTGTTTATTGACCTGTAGGCCATACCACTGGAAGTTAGCTGAGCCAGGAAATTCAAGACATGCACTACATCTGCGACCAGGGGATCAAGGCCCCACCGCATACACCAACGGGATCATCTGCCCCAAGCGGATCTGTATCTCTTGACAGTTCTGTCTGCCCAAGCCTTGGACATGAAGGTTTCCGCCTCTTGCGAAAGGCCTGGGACCTCCCATCGTCCCCTGAAATCCGCCACGCCATGAGCCACAATGAGTTTGCTTGCACCAGAGGATGCAAAGCCTTGTCGGGACTCAAGAGGAGAGTCGGAAACTGAGGGAGTAGGATTGGAGAATCCAGGAAAGTTCCAGAAGAACTGGAAACCAAACTTGCGACCTCCAAAGGGGGGTAATCATGACCAAATCTGCCCGCTGAGGTCGGACCTGAGCTGTCGTTCTCGTGATCATTGCGAAGGAAGGAAAAGCGTACCCCTTCTCTAAGCTCCAGTCCTGGAGGAAGGCATCCGTGGCCACTGCCAGAGGATCCGGCCTCCAGCTGAAGAAGCGGGGAAGTTGATGGTCGAGCCTCGAGGTAAACAAGTCCACCGAGAAGGGACCCCAGAGGTCGTTCAATACTGCAAAGATTTCCGGGTCGAGCTTCCAGAGACTGGAATCTCTGAAGTTGCGGGACTGAAAGTCCGCCTCCTGGTTCTCCCGTCCGGGCAAGTATTCTGCCGTGACCAAAACTTGGCTGTCCAGGCAGTACTGCCAGAAACTCGCGGCGAGGTCCGAAAGTGCTCTGGACCGGGTGCCCCCTAAGTGATTTATATAGCGGAATGCTGAGATGTTCAGAAGAACGCATGAATGGACAGAATCTCTCGTCCAACAACGGACGGCGAAAGAGCTCACCAGATTGATATGCAACTTCTGTTCTTCTGGAGACTACAATCCTCCCGTAGAGAAGGTCGCCGCATCTGGCACCCCAGCCTGACCTGCTGGTGTCGGACTCTATGACCAGATCCAGTGCCGATTCGAAAATTGCGTGGCCGTTCCAGGCCTCCATGTGGTCTAACCACCACTGGATCTCCTCTCGTGCTTCGCTGGACAGAAAAACCTTGTGGGAGTAGGGATACCCCTTGCGAAGGTGGTATGCCTTCAGGCACTGTAGAGCCCTATAGTGGAGCGGTCCCGGGAAGATAGCCTGAATCGATGCAGAGAGAAGGCCCACCACTCGAGCCAGTTGGCGGAGAGACACTTGCTGCCTGGTGAGGGCGCGTCTTAGCTCATGCCGGATTTTCAACACTTTCCTGGAAGGAAGGCTTAGGGTGGAAGAGGAGGAGTCTATTACGAATCCCAAAAAGGTCACAGACTGAGAGGGCTTTAAACGTGGCTTTGTCTCATTGACTACAAAGCCTAAGCTCTGAAGTAGATCCACCGCCATTTGGAGGTGGGACGACAGTTGGAGTGGGCAAGAGCCCATTAGAAGCAGGTCGTCCAGGTACTCAATCTTCCGTATACCTCGAGCCCTCAGGAACTCCACCACCGGCTTCAGGACCTTGGTGAAGCACCAAGGGGCCGAGGACAGGCCGAATGGAAGAGCGATAAACTCGTACGTCTGATGCCGCCAAATGACCTGGAGAAAATGCCGGTAAGACGGAAATATCGGGATCACCAGATAGGCGTCCTTGAGATCTAGACGCACCATCCAATCCAGGGGACGTAAGACATCCCTGAGGAGGTGAATACCTTCCATTTTAAAGTAGCAGTAGACCAGCCACTCGTTGAACTCGCTCAGATTTATCACCGGCCTCAGACCCCCGTCGGTCTTGTCGACCAAAAATATATTGCTGATGAACCCCCTGGGGTGAGGTGAGGAAAGAGAAATGGCGACCTTGTTGAGGAGAGATGAGACTTCCTCGTCTACCAGAGCGGCTTCTTGGCGCGAAAATTGAATGGGACGGGGTCTGGTCCGTTGGGAGGGATCCCCAAGATACTCTATGTGGAAACCCTGCACTGTCTGAAGGACCCACACATCTCGTGTGATGGAAATCCAAGCCTGGAAAATAATTTGCCACCCGCCCCCTTATTTTTAGTGGGGAAGAAGGGAGAACACTCACCGGGACTTGAGGAGGCTGCTGCTACTCAGAATCCTCTGCCCTTGCCACGACGTCCTCTCGTGGGGTAGAAATTGCTGAACCGGGATTGATCTTGATATTGGCCTTGTCTAGAGCCTTGCCCCTTTGAGGGTTCTGGTGTCACTGGCAGCCGGTCGAGCGGCCCCTACCTCGACCGGCCCCGTGAAAAACACGAGGGAACACTCTTTTAATGGTTGTTTGGGCCTTGTCAAGAGACGTAAAGGTATTGACAAATCTGCCTAACTCTTTGACGAAAGGCTCTCCAAAGAGACCTCCTTGTGCAATGGCGCCTGCCTCCGAATCCGCAAGATCCCCAAACTTGGGGTCCACTTTAATGAGAAGGGAGCGACGGCGCTCAGTGGACAGGGCGCAGTTAGCGTTGCCCAAAAAAATTATGGCTCTTTGAGCCCACCCTGATGAAGTGTCTGGAGAAATTATGGAGCCTGTCTCTTTGGCCTCTTCTGCCATGTCTAGAATTTTTGTTACGAGGCCCAAGGCATTCAGGAGCTTGTCCTTGCAGGGCCGCCATGACCTATCGATTCCCTTCTTGGGATCTCTGATGAACTTCTGCAAGAAGGTGGCCATGCGTGGGTCAATCTCCGGGGTAAGTGCCACCTTCCCTTCAAGGGACGGGCGGGGGCACTCTGCTCTGAGGCAATTGCGGGCCTCTTCCTCCAGCGGCCACATAATTGGCGACCTTGTCGGCCGGGGCCCATTCGAAAGAGCATGGTTGAATAATGTCACCAGGATCAAGCATATCCGATGAGCTCTGGGTGGTCTGGATAGGGCGAGAAGGGAGCCATGGCCTGGACAGGCCGGGCTCCTAATCTGCATCCCCTGCAGCACTGAGATTAGGGTTGGATTCAACTGGAGGTGGGGTAGGAGCATTCCCTGCTGGCAAGGCAGGCTGTCTGTCTAGGAAGGCCTGTTTGAGCCTGTCAAAGGCATCTAAATCCACCCCCGAGTAGCGGGACCGTTTGGGTGGAGGGGGAACTGGTTCCCCTTGCTGTGGTCCCTCCGGCACCGAAGGGGGGCGGACAGGCGTGGTGGGTTGGGGATTTAGCCTCTCAAAGGCCTGGGCAATCTGGCGGGAGAGTCTCTCCTCTAACGGAGTCATGGCCTCCGCCACTGCGCAGTAAATTGAGGTGTCCACCGCCTCATAAAAATCATCAACCCAAGGGAGGTCAGCTAGAAGGTTCTCCATGTCTTGGTAGTCCTCTTGGTAGTCCATGCTGCGCACAGGCGTATTAGTAGGTCAGAGACCAGTCAGTGATGTGCTGGGTGTCAGCACATCAGGCCTTAGGACAGCCTTTATGGTTAACAGGGCTGGGTGTCAGCCTACTCTTTAATGCGAGAACCTCGCTAATTTAGGCGTGGTTTCTAGCCCCGGGACACTCACACTGGTGCAATTTATATTTAAAAAATGGATTTATCCCTGACACTGGGGAGCCGGCCTGGGAAGTGTCCCCTCAGGCCTCTGGGTCCTCAACAATACTGACCCAAACAAGGGCGTCAGGAGAAAATATACAGACTCTGCTGCCAAGCTCAAACTGGGCAGCAGAGCATTAATCAGTGACATGATCGGCTGCTAGGAGAGCGGCACGATCTAAATACAGACCCAGCAGGGCATTCGCCTCAGGCCGTTCGCTCGGGGGAAGTGCGCGAGCTGACTTGAATTCCCCAGAGAGACTCTCTGAGGAATTCAAATCTGCGCGCTGCAATCCCGCGCCGCCTCCCACGCCCTCTAGCAGTGGGAGGTCGGCGCCACGAGCAGCACCAGAAACAGCCGCGTAGGAGCGAGGATGCTCCCGCGGTTGACTTGCAATTATACGCAAGCGTTAGAAATAGGGCACAACAATAAAAACACAAGAAAATTGGGAAATAAAGGTGAGCGCTAGTAAAGGCACAAGCGCTTAGCAAACAGCGGGCAGCTGAAGGAATGAACGCGGAGATATCGCGCACTACTAAAGCATTCAAAATAAGGCACAAAGCACAATACAGTCATAAAAAGCACTAAGACAGTAAAACTGAAGGGTACTTATCTCGGCTGCGTAGCAGCGAAGAAAGAGGGCAAAGGGCCAGTGAGAGAGGACTATGTTGAGGCTATGGGCCTCCTGACTGGACATTGTTGGACTGTCCTAATTGGAAGTTGCTATGTTTTTTCTACACTACATTTTCCCAAGTGTTCATGGGAAACGTAGTGAAGAAAGAAGGCATAATCCTCGCCTCCCGTCCTGACATAGAATCAGAGTGCTATGTTTCTTTAAACAACCGCACGCATTGAGGTAAAGTATGTGCCGTCTAGCCATTCGTTTTCTATTCAGATATAAGTGTTACCTTTCACCGGTGCTGCTCAGGGCCGGACTGGCCATTGCGGGCACCGGGCGTTTCCCCGGTAGGCCGCCAGGGAGGGGGCAAGTTTTAGGCCCTGGGGGGCCGTTTTTGATACCGGCGGCCGGCAATATCGGCCCTCTGTAACAAAAACGGCTGAAATCGGCCGTATCAAACAGCTCGACCGCACCCCCCTTCTCATCCCCAGGGGGGCCAGCCGAGCAGTTTGCCAGGGCCAGTTTCGTTTCCCAGTCCGGCCCTGGTGCTGCTGCCTGACACACAAAACAAGCATTTACAATGCAATAGGTCTCGCATTTGCGAGAGTTTATGCTATTGGCATTGTAAATGACAATGCCTTTTATTTATTTGTTTCAAAAACCAACACATTAATAAAAGGCATTGTAATCTACAATGCCAATAGCTCAAACTCTAGTAAATGCGAGACCTATTGCATTGCAAATGCTTGTTCTATTTTCTCTCGTAGGGCTCCTGCACTTTATCATACAACCTTGAACCTTCCAAACGGCATCTGCATGATTAAATGACCAGTAGCAGCCCACAGACTGCATCGTTTTGACATTTTCTCTGCCTGCTGCTGAAAAATGGAAAGAGGCTGGAGAGCGCAATGATGATAGGGAAATGTAATGTGTAGAGGCTTTTGCGGACCACCACATTAGCGCGGGGCTCTGGAATGTGCGTGTTATGGCTTGTTAACAGTTTTACAAGCAGTGATGACACATGGCAGCGATGGGGGCGGGTGGGGAGCATGATAAAATTGGGCTCATGTAGAAAATAAGAAAGGCACATAGCCGCCCCCAGGCCCTGAAGCCCCAACATGCTTAAAAAGAGAAAGTGGAAGGACTACAATGTCTCATGCCCCCCTGGAACCGAAATTTAAAAGTACAGGGACAGCGTAACTCAGGGGAGGGGTGGGGGGGGGGGAGAACAGAAAGCACGGCTGCAGAAATGCAGATTTGAGTCCCGGCGAGGTCTTAACATCCCGTGAATCTGAGCAAACTCACACCAATACCTCTGACAGCATGCTGGCATTATGGAAGGAGGCTACGACCTTCAGCATGCGCAGCCAATCATAGAAAAAGGAAATGAAAAGCGGGATGCCAAATTAAAAAAAAATGCATCAAAAGCAAATGAAACTAGGGGCAGCCATTGCCGAAGTTCCATGTTTTTTGGTCCCTGTCTGTTAAGCAGGCAATGGCGGTCGCCTGTTTGTATTTGCAGCACACCATGCGCAATTTCATTTGTAATGCGAGTGCTGTGTGGGAAAGCAGCTGTTCTTAAAGTGAAAGTGCGTATTGCGCAATGCAAATACAAACAAGCAGCCGGCATTGCCAAAGCTGGTGTTCAGTTGTTTTGTGCTCCTGTTGTTTTGGCAACTGCTTGTTTGTATTTGCAGGCGCCATGCCCGCTTTCATTTTAAGAATAGCTGCTGCCCCACACAGCACTCCCAGAACGGGACATGAGTGCTGTATGGAGCGCCAGCTATTGTGAAAGTCTGCATGGCTCGATGCAAATACACACACCAGCGGCCGCAATTGTTGAAACCTGCATCTCAGCAGTGCTTTGGGCTGCACTTTAAATAAGTGGAAACCATTATTAAAGTGGAAGCAGGAGGGCGCCATTGCTATGCGCTCTGTCATGCTTGCTTCGGCAAGACGTGAATTAAATAGTGCTTTCTACCATCTAATGAAAGCGAGCGGTGCGGACAGGGCAGTAACAGAGGGCCTGGGGGCTGCGGCTCGGACGTGGTGGGGGCTGCAGGCGCTCAGCGCACTCGGGGCAGCAGATGTCCACGCGGTGATCCCTATGCGAGACCTACAAAACAACAAAGTAGTCCCTACATCAAAAGATATCGCCCTGCAGTGTACGTCTACTGTAGTTGGTCGATGCTGCTTCCTGCAGAAACGAAAGAAAACGGAAGTGACGGATGGGACCACTAGCCAACAATGAGCGAGGTAAGAAAAGCAATGCCAGATTGGACCAATGGCAAGCGAAAAAACAAAAAGAAATGCAATGGGTGGAGTTTCGCTGGTATTACTAATTACTTAATGCCTCGGAGAGGCAGCGCATGCGCTGCCTTTGCGAGACCTAAAAAACAGTTTCATTTGCTGCTCGTGTTAATCATGGTATTTTCTAAACCTTATGAGTAATATAATATTTTGCATGCTTGATGCAGCTCTAACAATACAAAACATGCTTCCATCCCATTTTCTCTGTGGAATCACACAGAGTTTTTATGTTACTCCGCAGAATTCCACGGAGTAGAACTCTGCGAGTTCTGCCCACCCCTATCCACATAAAAAACACAGAGGACCCAACGTAGCCCCTTCAGTTGCTCTCGTGAGTAGAGACAAAAATGGGGGCCGTGACTCCAGAAATTAATTAGCTGAGTCACTACCAAAATTATTCGTAAGATTATTCACACAGAAGAGAGCAAAACATACATAAAATGACACCAGGGAAAAAGGACACAGTTAACTATATATTATAGACAACATCTTTTTATGTATTTTTCTTGATATGAAAAAACAGAGTCAATTAGATACTAAAAATAGATTACTAATTATTGTGTAGACAGGCCTGCGCACATTGGTTTTTCGTTGTTCAGCCAGTGTCTAATATATGAAATGATGATACTATGTTTTCCGACTTTTTCTCTTTGATTCTCTCTCACTCACTTCACATACGAGCACTTTCCTCTTGCACCCTTTTCTAGAGCAACCGCATATTGATATAATTGTGAGTACCTAATCTACCCGGGGTGAATCTGAATCTCTCTGCCTCTATGGCATTGCCCCTGGACTATGACACCAATTTAGCACATGAGGCAAACCCCCCACTCTGTAGCCAGGGTTCACTGTCACCCACAGACCAATATCCTAATATAGTAATTGATCACATAAATAATGACCAGATTGATAGTGATCCAGGTAGGACATCAACCTGCGACATATTGTTTTGGAATGTGGAGGGGTTGCGGGCAAAATTTGCTAATCCCCTGTGGCTGTCCTTTATTGAGGGCTTTGACACATTATGCCTGCAGGAAACCTGGGCGGAGGGCTCCCTTCATATTGATGGTTACAAAACCTTTCATTACCCGGCGGTTCCATCTGCACACGGGAGGAATAAGGGTGGTTTATGCACATATGTGTCCCACGGAGTTAATGTTAAGAAGATAGAACTTACGTTGTCAGACGTTTTTTATCAGGTACTGATGTTTTATATTGATAACGTGCATTGTATTGCCCTGCTGAATTTTTATAATAATATTCCGAAAGATCAGGTAGAGGGGGTGTTGAGAAAACTACAGACCGCTTTAAATAACATGCAGAATGAGTGGGATAAAGATATGTGCATTATCTGGGGGGGGCTTTAATGCTGTACTGTGTTCATACTCTACGGGAGGAACATGTGGTCTAATGTCAGATGATGGAGTCGATTTAGCCCATTTTCCACATACAAAACTCGGGGATCATTTGAATACTATAAAGTTTTCACTCGACTTAGGCTTTGCTAACGAACTATGGGGCATATTATCAAGAACGGCGTTAAATTATCGCCGGTTTAGCGGCAGAAAACTGCCGCTAAAGCGGCGATAATGGGCTTGATAATATGCCCTGGAGAATTCCAATAGAAGCCCAGGTTCACACCAGAACATGGACTTCTATTGGAATTCTCAAGGGCATATTATCAAGCCCATTATCGCCGCTTTAGCCGCAGTTTTCTGCCGCTAAACCGGCGATAATTTTTAACGCCGTTCTTGATAATATGCCCCTATGTTGTCCCATTGTCCCTTTTAGTTGCAATTTTAATGGCCGAGGGATGTACTCAATTATCGATTACATCCTGATTTCGAATAGACATTCTAGTAGACTGCATAAATTTGTGACCCACCCTGTCGCATTGAGTGATCATTTCCCCATAAGTATCACCCTTGACTTCCCTTGTAATGTATTAAACATAAAAGGCTCTTTCAAACATCTTGCCCAAAACATCGTCCTAAATAAAATTAATGGATACTCTCTGCACTGGTCTAAACTGAATCCAACAGAATTTATAAAGACGCTTTTTAATAATTGTAGACCAGATATTGCAGTCTGTCTTGACGAGACAGCTGCACACGCTGATATCCTGAAATCCTTAATGACAATATCTTCCGAAGTCAAGAGGATTTTACACAGGGACAACAAAAAACATCACACTAAGGGACAGGGATGGTTCGACAGGAAATGCTCCAAAGCGCACTCAGAGCTGAAAAGGGTATTACATAAGCCCGCTAGAACTCAAGGTGAAATTGAGATGGCCAGAAAGGCGTATAGCTGCGCCCTTAAAGAACGAAAGGACGCTTTAAGAGACGAAGCATGGCGAGCCCTCCACAAAGCCTCTATACTTAGAGACAACATAAGCTTCTGGAAGGCAGTAAACACACCCTTTTCAGCCTAGAGAGATTTACCATTAATAGAGATCAATATAGGTGAGGACCAATGGGTGGATCATTTTTCAAAAATGTTTAATGATAACACACAGGCATCATCCCCGGTAAGGCCCAGACAAGCCCTGGAGACAGAACCACCAAAATTTCCTCCCATTGAGGTTGACTTCATATTAGATGAAGTCATCCTTGCGTTAAAGGCAAGCACCGGTGGTAAAGCCCCAGGTCCCGACGGAGTGCCGGTGGACCTATACAAATCAAATCTATCACTCTGGGGTCCACTATTAACACTGGTTTTGAAAGCTTGCTGTAATCAGGGTTTTATACCATCTTAGTCTGAATCGATTTTAGTACCAATTTTTAAGAAGGGAGACCATAACAACCCTGCATGCTACAGGCTAATATCTCTATTAGATTCCTTTGTTAAAGTGTCCAGTCGTATCTTATTGAACAGATTGCAGAACTGGGCCGAGGATGCTGGGGTGATCACTGAACTTCAATACGGCTTCCGTCAGGGCCTTGGCACTATTGAGCAGGAGCTAAATCTGAATATTATCCTGAGTAAATACACGCGGGCCAAAGGTGGAAAATTTTACTTAGCTTTTGAAGTTCTTAGCTGCACGTTTGACTGTGTCAGTCATGACAAACTTTGGACCATACTAGAGGAATTGGATGTGGAAACGCAACTTATTAACTTCCTGAGGCAGCTGTATCATGATGCCCAAGCCAGGGTCCGATATGGAAGTTTAGGAGAGTGCACTGCTACTAAATTTCCGGTTAGCAAGGGGGTGAGGCAAGGGTGCGTGCTTGGCCCCTTCCTTTTCACTTTGTATATTAACAGCTTAGGGTCAGTCTTAACTAGTGAGTGCAAGGATTTGCCATACATTGAGAAGTGTCCAATCCCAGCTTTATTGTATGCAGACGACTCTGTCCTAATGTCATGTACACCACTTGGGCTACAAAGAGTTGTCTCTAGCTTCTCCACTTACATGTCAAAACTGGGCCTTCAAGTAAATACAACCAAAACTTTTATAATGAAATGTGGATCCAATAGTAGGAAATGCCGAGATATTTTTATTAACAACAATAAGGTCGAGTTCACAAATATATTTTCGTACTTGGGGATCCTCTTCAACCACAAGGGGCCCTGGTCACAAGCCATCTCGGCAAGAAAATTGTTGTTCTCAAGAGCCACGGCAGCACTAGCAAATTTTGCTAGGAAATTGGGAAGAAGGCCGGTAGTGGAATTATTGGAGATCTATAAAGCAAAGTGTGTCTCAACAGCCATGTATGGCGCTGGTATTTGGGGCTACGCTGATTCACAACCCCTCCAATTAATAGAGAATGCATTCCTGAAGTACTTACTAGTGGTCCCGAATAGCACTGCCACCTACATCTGTCACGCAGAGCTCGGAATGCCACACATAACGGACCTAATTAAGATTCAACCAATCCTGTTATGGAACAAGATATGGTCTACAACTTTTACTAGTTTCAATAGGGACGTGTTAAATGATTGTTTTAAGTTACAGAAGGTGCTCCATATTCCCTGGATAAAATACGTCAAGAACTTTATGTCAGACCTCGGGCACCCCGAATATTTTGACGACCCAGGAAGTATTATCTCAGTTTCAAGAAAAACACTTAAAACTGACTGTCTAGAGCTCCTGGAGACAATTAGACTTTCTTCCGAAATATTAAAGCCCACAGTGATGGAAAACCAAACGCTATTATTGCATTTGGGTGTGCAACCATACCTAGTCACAGTTGACTCGCTTCCGTCTAGGGAATTTTCACAGATTAATAACCTCACCTGTTACGAACGATTGGTCAAGAACTCTATGCCCGTGCCCTTGCGACGATTTATCTATTCAATTCACAATGCACATTTTATTATTCTGTAAATTTTATTCTGTGTTAAGGAAAAGATGTCCCTATATTAAGGGTCTTAGGCTTGAGACAATGCCTTCCAGCCTTTCTTATTTTACTATTTTTAGAATATGATCTGTTTACTAGCCCATTAGCTATATATCTGAAAGCTGTGATTAGATGTAGGAAATCAATGTGAATTATGGACCTGGCTTTTTAAAGCTCTGTATAGGCGATTTTTTAATTATTCTCATTCTTTAGGATTGTTTACATAATAGGTGCTATAAAGTGTTTTTATGATCTTATGATTGTGTGTATATTATATGCTAATGTGCTTTTATGATTTAATCTGTTAAATCGAATAAAGCTTATTTTGATTTCATTTGAGTATCTAATTGACTCTATTATACAAGTCATGCGGCTGTATTTTGGACCACTTGTGGTTTGGACATTAAGGACTCATTGGCTGATGCGAGTAAAGCATTGCCATAGTCTAATATACTAAGAATCAAGGCCTGAACTAAGGTTTTCCTAACAGAGAGGAAGATAGGAAAAAGCTTTCTTCATCAGACGCATCATGTTAAAACACCTGCCACTGGTGGCAATGACCTGATCTTTCATGGACAGAGACTGGTCTGTTTTTATGCCAAGATTCTTCACCACTTGTTTGGGGATAGGAGCGAGGCCTAATTTTATAGGCCACCATTCTGGACTCCAAAGTTGCTCTGCTTTCCCAAATAACATAATCTCAGTTTTCTCTGTATTTAATTGCAGACAGTTGGTTGCCATCCAGTCTGCTATAGCTTTTATACTATTTGAAAACTGACCTTTGATCTTCTCCAGGTCATCCCCAAAGGAGATGACAAGCTGGGTATTATCCGCATATGATATAATTTCAAGACCAAAGGATCTTGCTATGTTAGCCAAAGGAGCCACGTAGATGTTGAACAACGTGGGGCTTAAACAAGAGCCCTGAGGCACCCCCTTGTCAATCAACATAGTGCGGGACCTGAAGGTATCCGGCGAGATGGTTTGAGTTCTGTTGCTTAGGAAGTCTTGCAGCCATTGGAGAGCTGTCCCAAAGATGTCAATCTCATGCAGCCTTTAAATCAACCTTGTGTGGGACACAGTGTCAAAGGCTGCAGGTACATCTAATAATACCAGCATAGATGGAATGCCTTTGTCCACGGAAAACCTAATGGAGTCAATCACCACGACTAGGGCAGTCTCCATACTAAAGGAAGGTCTGAACCCAGATTGAGATGGGTCCTGTATCTGGTTATCTTCAAGGTAATTTGAAAGTTGGATATTTATTAAACCTTCCAGTGGCTTGCCTAGGAGAGGAAGCAATGAAATTGGATGGTAGTTTGCTAGATTGCTACAATCGACATTGGACTTCTTTTGTATAGGTGTAACTTGAGCTGACTTCCATGCAAGAGGGATCATCCCTGAGTCAACTAATAAGATATGCAAATCCTGGACTGCAGTACGATCTGATGGAAAAGCAATGCGAAGATCCACAGAGGACATGGATCTTGAGGGGAGCCAGATTTGGCCTTTTCCGTCTTTTGGATCTGTTCAATTGAAAAAGGTACAAACATTTCCAGGCTACATCTACAGTTTAAGGGAGGAGCGCCGTATGAGTGTACTTCATTGGCTGGTCAACCAAAATGAAAAATGTTAGATATATCTGATGAATTTTGTCTTCAAAGAAAACTGCTAAAGAGTTACGTAGTTCTTGTGAACCTAAAGTAGCCTGAGAGCAAGCAGAGGGATTGACAAAGCTATTTAAAACTTTGAGCAGTTCTTTAGAGGAATTGCCTGCTCTCTCAGGTGTCTTGAGAATGTGAGATTTACGAGCCAATTTTATACTTCTGTGTTATAATGAGAGCGCCCGTTTGAATACATCTTTGTCAATCTGAATTTTGGTCCTTCGCCATCTTCTTTCCAATTTTTCACAGGAGGACTTCTCCTGTCGCAGTTCCTTAGAAAACAAGAAGCTTGAGGAGAAAACACAATTTTTGACCCAGCTTTCAAGGGGGCTATGTTGTCGAATGCCAAGTGTAAAGTTTTATTAAATTCAGCCAACTCTGTGTCCATATTTAACTCTTGGGAATGTAAAAAAACCTCAAATGGATTAGGAAAAGATTCAGGAGTCACTAAACGCCATTGACAGAAGGCTCCCTGGCTACTGGATTTAAGTTTGGTTGATCCACCAGTTTTTGGAATATGGAACTGGATCACACAATGATCTGTCCAGGTGAGAGGTAGAGGGGACTCACAGTGCAAAGTGCTGACGTTAGTAAAAATTAAATCTAAAGTATGGCCGGCAGAATGGGTAGGGCTGTCTATTACCTGATGCAGACCCAGTAGATCCAAGTCGGAGAGAAAATGAACTACCTCAGGGTTGGAAAGATCTTCTCCATGGTAGTTAAAATCAACTAGTAAGAGAAAATGTATTTGCAGACAATACATGAGTAGCAATATATTCTGTCAAGCGGTGACTGAAATCTTTCTTTGGGCCCGGAGGGGATACACAAGTGCACCCTTCCAATGGTCACTAGAGGAGATTTTAAAAATACCAAGTTCAACCCAGTCAGTAATTAGAGGGTCAATAAAAGATACTCTAATAGTATTGTGAAAAACAATAGCAATGCCACCATCTATTTTAGCCTCTCTGTCGAGTCTGAGCATATGATAATTTTCAGGCAGCGCTAGGGTGATAGACGAAAGGGTGGCAGGACTCATCGAAGTTTTTGTTGGAAAACAGAGCTGCAGAGACAATGAAGACATTAAATCCCAAAGCTCAATAGCATGTTTTGGAAGTGATCTTATATTGCAGAGAAAGCTATTTGACCCAGAGGAGGTCTGATGGGCTGCCATGGAATAAATGGTCCCTAAAGGTATATGCGCTATGCCCAAATTCATAAAGTTGGTACAATGTGTCACTAAAGGAGCTGAAAAAAAGTCTCTGAGCTGATACAAAGTAGTCGCCGAATCTCAGATTCTGGTGTAGTCACTTACTTCTGTATATTGAGGAGCAGGGGCCTTGGCTCCTGGCGATGGTCAGGCGCAGATGGGCTTGCCTTTGGCGCGTCCGCGTTGGCATCTGCCTTATATGTAAGGCAGCGCCGCTAACACTAGACTGCTAACAGTCGAAAGATAGCGGGCCACGCCATCAGCTCCCAGCAGGAGTGATACCAATTAGCTTTCTCCGCAACAATCAAGTCTCAATATCACTAGGGGCCTCGTGAATTCAGAATAACTCTGTAACTCACACATAATAACGTCACATTATTATCTGTGAATTACAGGGTAGAGGTGGACGAGCGAACACATTAACAGGTTGAGCCCATGCACAAGCCTTGAAAATATTTGGCCCGTATAAAGAATATGATAAAGTGTCTTCAAAGCTAAAGATAAATAAATAAATGTGTACTTCAATTACACACAGAAGCGTTTCACTTCTGTGCATTAGATTATTTGAGAAGTATTCAATAAAATGAAAGGTTTTAAACATCAACTAAGAAATATTCCTGCCCCCACCCTGAAAAAATTCTACTTGCGCACTAGGAGCCAAGTCAGCTGTCATGTGTACCATATACGTGGTATATATTGCTACTATAGCTTGAGCAACATCATATTTATTAAATAAACACTAGAGGTGTGGTACTGCACATAGCCTGAACGCGTATTTGAAGGTGTTCTCATTTATGTTAATTAACAAAAAGAAGGCTCGGTAAAATAAAGTATTTACCTAGGATCAAACAGTTCGGTCAAGGGTAAGAGCTGGGATTGATCCTAGATATTTTGGTTTCACACTGTGCAGTTCGGCCACTGGAGAGATACCTCTTTCTGATTTCAAAAGTTGATGCTTTGTTCTTAACTTTTGGAGGATGTGATTAGAACATGGGTGATGGCAGAATCCACATTTTATTTTTGGAAGTTCTACACAGCGCAGACCTTGCCCAAGGCCACAACAGCGCTCCACATACTACTTACACATTTTGGGGGATATTCACAAGAAGGTGTGATAATCATCGCAAAATTAGCTTAACGCAACTTTGCACATCGCTGCCCATGGCGGGAAAATAACACCGTGTTAACGTAGCATTCACAACCCGGCGGCACCATGCGATAGTCTCACGATAACGCGCCAAATGACAGCGTTAAAATTAACGCGACGCAGAAACAATGCGAAACACGAACGCGAAAAAAGGTGCGATGCCCCAAATCACGAGTCAAAAATCAGCGGTAACCAGCGACAGGCCTGCAATACCCACGCGTCATGCGTGAAAAAGCACTATAAAAGCACCGAAAAAGACAAACAAAACAATTCAAACTGCGTAGCACCATGGATGCACCCGGACGGACTGCAGAGGACAACACGAAGCCCACAAGGCCCACAGACGACCAGCAAGGAACCTCGGGGTCGGGGAAGGCCAAGGAGAAGAGGAAGAGGAAGACGGGGTTCAGTCCGCAGGAAAACAGGACCATCGTTACGGAGGTGACAGAACACCACCAACAACTGTCCGTCACCTCCAACGTGTCATTGGCAACAAAGACGCAAACATGGCAGACTATCTTGGACCATGTGAATGCAGTTGCAGAGTCGAGGAGGACAATGGAAGAGGTCAAGAGGCGCTGGAATGATGTGAAGGGCAAAAACAAGAAGAAACTCGATGCCAACATGAAAGCAGCAACTCAGATTGGATGTGGGGGTCCAGCGGCACACCAGGAGCTGGATGACATGGAGAAAATGGTGGCTACAGTCATCACTCGGGATACGGTACCAGGAGAAGTGGATCCGGATACTGCTCAACATGACCTGACACAACATCAACAGGGTGAGTATCGACCAGGGACTGGGGGGACAGGGGGAGATGGGGACAATGGCACACATGCACAATTAAGTAGAGCACACTGCACACCCACAATGACTCTGGACCATGTCCCTGATCTCATTGGCATACTGCAGCACACATAGAAACAGCAAGTAGGCCCCCGTCGACAATGTGCCCGTAGGGGGCCCTCCCCACACATCACCAATCTCACAACAAACCCATGCACATGTGCTGAACCCAGCAAAGCTGCGGATCCGTGAGCCACACTGACAATGCAAATGACGATTAGCATGGCTGCAGTCCAATTACCATGACATGGCACACGCCACGACACTGAGGTGACTGAGTGTGGACCACATCCGGAAAGGAGCAGGTCACACTCTGACACAACCACGTGCACAAACAACCCAGACGTCAACCACACATCTGCGGACAAACCATGCCCAAGAGTCACAACTCGAACAAGAGCCCAACTTACCCAAGCCCACAACATCTCAGCACTGTAGAAGCACAGAAGTCAAAAGCACACCGCTTGAAAGGGAGAAGGGGCAGCCAAATCAGAGCTGCAGGGGCGACTCACCCACAATGCAGCACACACACATAAGAATAAAAGCACCCCAACACTGATGACAATGTGGTACAAACTGCAACACTTTCACAACAGAACACAGGACACAATTGGTGCCGCATGTGTGTACCAAATGGCCAATCACACCTGGCATAGCAGGAAACTGTGAGATGACAATGTACGAGTACAACCCCACATCCGTGATGTAGTACAAATGTCCACTGTCCCGCATCAAATAGGCATCTCCTCACAAACAGTCATAATGTACATTGTCATGCAGTCTGTATGTAAACTCCGCCAATGCATCAACATACATGGAACACACTGTGAAACTGCATCTTCCCTTCACATTGCAGAGGGACAATCAACACCTCCTGCAGAGCAGACCCTACAACACGTCAGTGATGATGGAGACGAGCCCCAGGACATCGACTACGACGTACTCCAGCGGTTCATGGACGACCTCCGCACCCCACCTCCAGTAGCAGGGCAGCCCAGCACCATCGAGGTGATCCCACCCCCTACACAGACCACACAGCAGGAAGCACCCACAAACACGTCTGGCTCCCAGCACCTCACCGAAGAACACATGGCGTTCCAACGCCGTGTGTTAGACTGCCAGAAGGAGCTGGCTGAACAGGTGCGGGTGGTGTTCGACCTCATGGCAGCCAAACTAGATGCCATACGTGGGTGTCGAAGTCCCATCAGGGACCACTTACAGTCCCTAACGGACACCCACAGTCCACCCCATGCCCTCCAACAATCCATGCCTGCCGTCGCTGGAGTCATGACTCGGAGACAACAACTGTCTAGTCAGAGTGGCTACAGCGATGTCATCCGTGAATTGGGAAACATAAGGAGGGTCATGGAGAACATGGAGCGGATGCAGGCGCAAACAATGGCTACCACGGCTGCACACGAGAAAGCTGTCGATGTGATCTTCCATGCCCTGCAGAACCTCATCATGGGAGTGATGCCACAAGACATTGCGCAGATTAATGCTGCTGCTACTCCAACATCCACATCTTCGGCCCCTGATGTGTCAGGGTCACACAGTGCCGCAAACCAAACACCAACGCCCACATGTGAGGCACATGAAACGTCAGAGGACGAAGATGAGGATGAATCTGCCATAGTGGTAAGGAGGAAGCAGTAGCATTCATCTCCGCCACATGGCTTGTTACTGCTTGGGTCTGCCCTCAGCATCATGCCCTGGAATAACACCTTCCACTGTCCCCCGACACACTCTGCGACACCAACCTTGGACCTCGACATGGACTGCCATCACTTGTATGCTCAACAATGACACAGCAATCGGCCTGCGGACTGGACTCTTCCCCTTCCGAGTAACTTGTCAATCCCAAAGGACTCAGGCTGGCCCTCCACGGGGCAACATTGCTAAGTGTTGTCTGCATTGGCCCAGTACTGATACAGCCTCAACACTCCACTGAACGTGAATAATACATCCTGATACACACAGATGTTCCATGTCTATGAATAATCAAGTATGAAAGCATGGCCGAATGTAGGGGCAGTGATTCCCCCTTACGTCCATGTAGCTCATGTTGTAGGACATGTGTCACTGGGTCCATCCCTGCATCATGGTGGTACATATTTGACTCAATATCAAAAGGGAATGGATCACTTGACCTGAGTAACCAGGGTTTGCAACATTTGAGTAAGTTACCAATAAAAAACCCTCATTCACGTTACACACAAGTTGGAAGGCGGTATATCTTGATTCTCCGCCCTGTTTAAAACGTGACAGCATCATCATTGGGTTTCTTTTATTTGTCGTATGCTTCCTCCATCCGCAGGTGAACCACTGGTTATTACAGTAGTGATCAATGAAATAAAAACAGTGAACTTGCTCTAGTGAAGTGAAGTAGAAAGGTGGCTCTAAAAACTTGTATACCTAGATTGTATTTTAATAAGTCTAGGATCGAGATAGATTAAAATCAGTGTCGTGCGTAGGAAGACCTATTATTAGTCTACCGCACTAAAGTGTCCATAAAAAAGGTCGACATGTTTCAGCCCTACGGTTTGCCCAGATGGGTCAGGGGGGCTTTCTTCAGGACCTACGAAGAGAATGGAGGCCGTGTTTTGTCACAGTCTCAATGAGTCAAAATGTAGTTCATTTGATTCTGGAGTGGACTTCTTCAGGGAGCCGGCGAGCATTTTGACCTGCTGCTACAGGGCGCAGCGCGCGACTTGTGATGGCTCTTCCCCCGGCTATCCAGGTAGCCGGTGGAAGAGCCAGCACAAGTCGCGCTGCGCCCTGTAGCAACAGGTCAAAATGCTCGCCGGCTCCCTGAAGAAGTCCGTAATCTAGGATTTTGAGGAACAGGTACTTATTGACCACTCCAGAATCAAATGAACTACATTTTGACTCATTGAGACTGTGATAAAACACGGCCTCCATTCTCTTCGTAGGTCCTGAAGAAAGCCCCCCTGACCCATCTGGGCAAACTGTAGGGCTGAAACATGTCGACCTTTTTATGGACACTTTAGTGCGGTAGACTAATAATAGGTCTTCCTATGCACGACACTGATTTTAATCTATCTCGATCCTAGACTTATTAAAATACAATCTAGGTATACGAGTTTTTTAGAGCCACCTTTCTACTTCACTTCACTAGAGCACGTTCACTGTTTTTATTTCATTGATCACTACTGTAATAACCAGTGGTTCACCTCCGGATGGAGGAAGCATACGACAAATAAAAGAAACCCATTGATGATGCTGTCACGTTTTTTAAACAGGGCGGAGAATCAAGATATACCGCCTTCCGACTTGTGTAACGTGAATGAGGGTTTTTATTGGTAACTTACTCAAATGTTGCAAACCCTGGTTACTCAGGTCAAGTGATCCATTCCTTTGATATTGAGTACTAATGCAAGGAAGCTGAATGGGTCACAATCCCTTCTCTCTCCCTCCTCTTGATTTAATATGGTACATATTTGACCCCAAAAGTATCCCTGTTGACAATTGTAGGTCACAAATGGCAGCCTATATGTAATGATTTTGGACACATGTGACACTCTGATGAGTGGGATACCGTACTATCTTTGACACACAGAAATGGCATTTCGAATACGTGACACCCAAACAGCCTCTCTGTACAGAGGTGACACACCCACCATCCATTTCCAATTAGTGAGATTGTTAGCACTACATGTTGCACTTACACTTGTCAGAGCGATGTGCTTGTACAGAGGAGTAACTTGCACACAGGGAATTTGTGTTGTAATCCGTTTATTTACACATGCTGTGCCTGTGGTCATTTTGTACTGTTCCATGATTGCTGGGGACTGTGACAATGTGACGTGCTCATGTGAAGAAATTGTCAATGATGGTGTTCCTACGGGCTAGTCCTGCTGCTGCTGCAGTGGGGTGTGGTCCACCTGCCTCATCCTCCTCATCATCGTCCGGTGCATCTAGCACTTGTAGCCATGGGGCATTGGTGCGCACACATATGTTGTGCAACACACAAAAGGCAACGATCATCTGGCACACGATGCCTGGGCTGTACAGGAGCCTTCCACCTGTGATGTCCAGGCACCTGAAACGTGACTTCAAGACGCCAAATGTGTGTTCCACAATGCCCCTGGTGCTTATGTGGGCCGCATTGTACTGCCTCTGGGCCTGTGTGTTCGGGACTCGGAGGGGTGTCATCATCCAAGGGCAAAGTGCATATCCTTGATCACCTGTGACAGTGAATAGAGACAAGAGTCAAACGTTGGTTCTGCATGATGTGTTGGCAGGCCCACTAGTTCATAGGTGGGTGAAATGTGTGACTTAGTGATTCCCGTTTGACAGGTACTGCTTGTAGCAAATGAGCGGCATCAATGTGTATTACGTAGCCTCACTGCTGCCCCTCCCTCCCGTGCATATTTACTAGTGTGTGCAGTACGGTTGCATCACTTGCACTTCTACGGCACACCATTGTCATGCCTGTCTGCGCATGTCCACAAGCCTGACAACGACACTGTGATGTTGTGCGTCGAAGGTGGGCGGCCACGTGCGTGTAGGCCTATGGTAAGGATAGGGCGGACACAGATGTAGAGTTCATGGCTGGCTGTACTTGCGATGTGCTTGAGGGTAGACCTTTGGCCTATGCTGCGGGGATAGTGACACACACAACAGTTGGCATTTATGATCCCGGACCCCGGGCGGGCTTGCGCTCCTTCATTTATCCCTTCAGCCGAGCCCGCACTCCGGGGGCATGCTACATCGCAACATTGTCAATTGCAGGACGTGTTGCGCCGACACTACAATAGTGACACACGCATTAGTCACTTCCTTGGCAAGGCCAACACTTAGCAACGCCCAGTGCCCAGGGCTGATTATCCACACCCCTACGCTGGACTGTCGTACGTCAGCCCACTACGCTTACGCTGACAGGGGGGTACGACACAGCTACATGTCCCAGGTCTTCCCCACTGCCAGAGGTGACATGGTTGCGTCCGCTGTACACAGCACAATGTCATGTGGTGGGTCCTGGGGCACTCTTGCATACATAATGACCACACGGACACACTTAGATGGTTTGTGGAACTGGCTACGGGCACGTGCGCCCGGCCCCTTTTATTGCCAGGGCCACATGTCCAGTGACGCCTGTGCTGGATGGCTGTGGGGTCAGTGTAAGCCAGCCCTCAGGGAGTGGTTGGTGCTGGCAACAACTACAACAGTGATCGGACAATCAGAAGTTCAAAGTTCAAACAGCAAGGGTCCATGACTTGTGCTGCACAGAGTTAGTGGCCCCGGATGCACAGCGGCCGGCACAGGCACACCGCCACGGGACGGTGACTTGCGGTGCACTGAGGTAGGGCCACGGGAGCTGAGCGGGTCCTCGTCGGTGTCGAAGGTGAATATCGCGCATGTTTCGGGGGACAGTGGAAGGTGTTCTTCCAGGGCATGATGCAGAGGGCAGAACCAAGCAGAAACAGGCAATATGGAGGAGATGAATGCTACAGACTCATTTTTAACACCAATTCAGTATCAGCTACATGATGATGAAGACAACCCCCAGGCCATGGACTCAGACGCCACCAAAGTTCAACCTGAGAGTGTCCCTGCATTACGTGGCACAGAGTTAGTGGCACCAGAGCTGAAAGGGGATGCAGTCTGCGATGAGGCCTGTACAATGGTATGAACTCGGCCATGAAAAAAGCAAGACTCAGTTCAAAATGTGTGACCTGATTGACCGCAGTGTAGGCCGGAGGCAGCGGGCAGCAGGGGCCCACAGACACATGTCGTTGGCTTGCGATGCACAGAGTTGGTGGCACCAGATCGAAGGGAGTACAGTGATATAAACTCTGCCATAAATATATGAACTCGGTCATAATGAAATCAAGACTCAGTTCCAAATGTGTGACCTACTTGACCGCAGTGTAGGCCGGAGGCAGCGGCGGAGTATTTCAACGAGAAAGGAGTGCTGGGGCCTGTGTCGCGGAGGCCGTGATGGTCTGAGGAGGCTGCAATGGTCGCAGGCCTCGGGCTTGGAGCTTGCACTGTCACGTGGTAGGCCCTCTTTGACACACGCCGGTGTCGGCAGGTGAGCAGGGAGGCCTGGTTGCGCTGGGGCGGCCAATACGGGTCTGGGGACCAGCGGCCTGGGGTGCAGCAGGCGCACGGGATCGCAGGCACTGCCGCTCACGGCGTCGGCCTCATGGCGGGCTGAGAGGCGCCGCCCTGGCAGACACGTTGGCCATTCCGGAAGAGGACCACGCCCGAGCAACGGGCTTTTTATTCACACCCCGACTCTGGCCTGGCGTACGCCGGGCCAGCCCACTCCGCTCACGCTTACAGGGGGGGAAGTAACAAGCTACATTTCCGCGCTCTTCCCCACTGCCTGGGGTGACATGGTTGCGTCCACTGTCCACTACACTCCAAACACCAGCAGTATGTGTCGACATGGCCATGTCTGTGGTCTGCATACTGCAGTCTGGCCAGCACATCCACGCCACACTTGGTATTGTGTACATTCTCATTCATGGGTCACTTGCCTCCTTCGCACATGCCTGGTTCCCACCTCTCCTCACATTCTGCTTTTGTGTGGCTGAGGTGCCATGCCGTTGATGGCTTGTGTACATGGCTAGCCCAGGTTACCACAGTAAGTTGTGCTGTCGTGTCTGGTAGGTGGGCATGTTGTTTGGCATGGTGTATGCGTGTTTGTGACATGGGCATTCCCAGAGTCGTGAGTTGCATGACTGTGGAGTTGTGTGGTGTGTTCATTTGGTACTTACCAACGAGCAATGCATTCCCATAGGTGCCATCCTGGAAGCGCTGGTTGATGATGGACTGCCGGAAGATGAAGGAATCATGCACACTGCCTGGGTAGTTGGCGAAGAGATTGGTGAAGAGTCCCCGGTGGTCCACTATTGCCTGCACATTGATGGAATGCACGTGCTTCCTGTTGCGGTAATTGTGTTCAGTGGCGGCAGGGGGCACGAGGGGTACATGTGTGCAGTCGATTGCCCCCAACACGTGCGGGAATCCAGCTATGGCGTAGAAGCCTTGCTTGGTCTCCAGCTGTTCCTGCTCAGTGTGAGGGAAGTGGAGGTACTGGGGTACCAAGCTGATGATGGCATCCAAGACAGGTGTGAGGAACTTGGATAGGGCTGGCTGTGAGACTCCTCCCACTCTGGCAGTTGTTGGTTGGAATGTACCAGAGGCCAACAGGTGCAGCACAGCCAGCAGCTTTGTCTGCAGAGGGATGTTGGTTGTCCGCTGTGTTGGTACCATCAGCCTGTGGGCAATGTGGGTCAGGATGCGGAGGATGGTTGTCCTTTTGAGCCTGTAGTGGGCAATGACTTCCTCTGGCTTTAAGTCTGTGAGGCTGGTGCGTTTTCTGTAGGTCCGCTGTCTTTGTCTGCGCTGCCTCTGTGGTGGTCCGAGGGGTTGGGGGAGGTTCGGGGGGGTTGCGGGCCTGGGTGTGGTGGCGGTGGGTGTTGTGGCCCTCTTGGGGCCCCGAGCTGCATGATCAGTAGCTCCATGGCATCTGTTGTTCTTCAGGTGTGGCTCTGCTCTGGGCTCCCTTTTGTGGTGCAGGTTGGCGTCCGACTTATCACCAGGAAAGAGCAGGTGTTGAATCCCTGCTGCTAACGCGCCTTATCGCCTGTTTTGGGTTCTTATCGCCGATCTGGCTGGTCTTTGAGAATGTTGCGAAGTGGTGTTTTCGCGGCTTTTTGCACAGGAACGCCTACTCTGCATCTCATTAGCGTTAGTTGCTGGTGTCATCCGTGGCGATGTTTTTTGCGGCTGCTATCGCAGGGTTAACTGGCGGTATCGGCTGTTAGCACCAGCTTGTGAATGGGGCGATAACTCTATCGCCACTTTGGCTGCGATAAAGTGCCGCTAACTTGGCGATAAGTCCTTGAGAATATGCCCCTTTGATATTTTCGCCACAGGGAGATTTGCAGGATGCGGAGCCAAGGCTGGGATTTGCACATGGTTTACCACATGGTTTACCATGTTAATCGTTAGCAGCTGGAGCCCCTTGGCCACATCGCCTCCCATGAAGCCCGTCTACAAGAGCTGAGCCAGAGACATGTCTCTGCTCGTGTCAGATATCCAAGTGGGCTCCTCAGCATGACATTCATGGAGTCTCTGGCACTGTGAATGTTAATTTCGGTTCTGCACTTCAACATCACATAATGAGTCTCCGGTGCTTTGCCTAGTCATGTCACTCCTCAGCTCCACATGGAAGGGACCTTCTTTATTCAGGGGAGTCTCCTGCACTAGCCATGTTTATGCCAGATTCTCCACAAGTAGTGTTCTAAGAGGGGTCCTGACTCCAGACAGAGGCTACTCAGCGATATAAAAGAAGGCTGACAGTGACACCGACTGTGTCCCTGATAGTGCAGATTTCTCAGGACATCATACAACAGAATATTATCGTGTATTCCACAGTGTAGACAGTGCAGGCACCCACAGCCTTGGTTTTAGGACAAATGCACCGGGTTTGGATTACATTGTGTATCAAACACCGTGCCTCCCCTGGCTATGATCTGATAATGTATACAAGCCCATGGACACACAGATTATGTTTTATGATTGATGGGGTTGCATAGTGCTGTAAAAAATTGTGCTATATGCAGTACACCCCAGCATGCTGCCCAGCATACAATGCTAGAAAGCCTCATCAGGCATAGCAAGCACTATATAAATGCAATTACATTACAGTCTAATCAGCCATATCCAGCAAGTAAAGTGAACTGGTTTATGTAGCATAAAATGACTTAGAAGATGCAGTGCGTACTAAGAAAAAGGAGATGTATCTCACCACTATGTTGTCAAATACATTCTGCCTGCCTTGACACCTGTCTAGATTTTCGGTGAAAGGAAAACGTTTATTATTGGATAATTTGTAAATGTTTATTTAATGTATATATCATCAATAGTAATAAAGCAAGCAAATTAATTAGATAAATGTATCATGACATTTGGACCACTCATCGTGAAATGGGTAGTGATAAGCTATAATGTGTTTTCTTGGGAGCTCCTCATAGGTGCCGCCAAATGTCGATGTTTTCGAATGCCATGGCATTCAAGTCATGACTCCACTTCATGTCTTTTCTTTCCTCCTCCCCATGCTTCTGTTTTTATCAGAGCCATGCAGGTCCTTTTTATCCCTGTTGTCTCCCACTGTCATTGTTTCCCAGTCTTCCCCTCCCTTCTCTTTCCTTTCTTTTCTGCATTTCTCTCTTTTGCTCTGAGTCAAATATTCTATGAGTTTTTCGTTAAAAATGCCTGTAAGAACTGTATTTTTGGTCCATTTATTACAGATGTTGTGCTATAAAATGCATCATTTTACACCGATGTTTACAAATTTTCTCAAGGGGGGTTCCCCCCTCCCCTGAACCCTCCTTGGTAGCTTCCAGCTTGCTTGCGATGCTAGCACGCATGCCAAAGTTCATGAATTGATCTTACACCTCACTTTTTACGAATTTCTCCAGCCACCAATGCCGCTGTCGGTCCCTGCAGTCGAGGTGATGCCTTGATTTTCCCCACGCAACATTGGTGATGCACGGGTACTGAAGACGGAGCACCTGACGCTGAGATGCATTAGTTCCGAAGCCAATTCACCGCTTCTCTCCCCGAAGTCAAGGGGATACGTCGATCTTCTCACACTGAAGCGTTGGTGATGCGGTTGTTCCGATGTGTTGGTTCTTTAGGCAATGTGCTGGTTTCAAGTGCGATATGCCGGGCCTGTTCCCACAACAGCAGTGAAGCGTCAATTCTGCTACACGCACAAGAGGATGCGTTGGTTTCACTGGAGCAAGCACCTGGATCCACTTCCAATACACCAGGCACAGGAGCAAGAGCTGAAACTTTGATATCCCTTAGTTTCAAAACAGGAGGCAAGTAAGCATGCCCTTGGAAATCACTCAAGGTTCAAGCAAGAGTCAGTTCTTCCTCAGCAGGGGCCGAGGGTATAAGGGCAGCATAGCAGAAAAGCAGTTGTTCCAGAGCAGCAATCGAGCCCTGTGGCAGGTCTTGTATCAGCACAGCAGTCCTTCTTCCTTTCATAGTTTCTTTACAGGTCCAGAAGTGTCTGATTTTGTGGGGTCAGAGACCCCGTACTTATTCCCAGTTGTGTCTGTGAAGTGGAGGTGAGTTCAAAGAGGGGCTGTGAAGTGCACAGAGGACCTCCCTTCCCAGTCCTGGCTCCAGACTCACTACAGGGTAGTAATCAACCCTTTCTGTGGGGACAGGACATTGCCCATTCAGGTGTAAGTGGCAGCTCCCCCTCCCATCCTGCCCAGAATGAGCCATCAGGATGAAGATGGGCACTCAGTCACACCTACCCTTCCTTTGTGTGTGGCTTTCTAGAGGCAATGCACAAAGTCCAGCTGTCACCCACCCCACACGTGTATTGGAGACAGGCTGCAGGCACACAGAGTTTTAAGAGTAGAGAAATGCCATATTTTTAAAAGTGCAAAAAAACAATTGATGGACAGAATGCAGAACAATGTCATACATTCACCCCAGTACAGAGATCTGGACCTAAATCAATTGTTTTTTTGCTCCCCATGCCATTCCTGTTTGAACCCAGCCATATGCAAATCAGTCATGACCCTGCGCCCAATGGGAACTGTCCAGCCGGAACTGCCTGGCTAGGTCCTCCCTGGACTGGAAACAAGCATCCTAGGACAGGTTTCGGGGTTTCATCCCTCATCAGCCAGGATAGCTTGACTCCAGTGACATGGAGAGCACTGGACCCACGTCTGGGCATACCCGTCCCACTCGGGGTAACAAGTGCAAAAAGAACAATTGATGGACAGAATGCAGAACAATGTCATACATTCACCCCAGTACAGAGATCTGGGCTTAAATCCATCGTTTTTTTGCTCCCCATGCCATTGCAGTTTGAACCCAGCCATATGCAAATCAGTCTTTACCCTGTGCCCAATGGGACAGTCCAGCCCGAACTGCCTGGCCAGGTCCTCCCTGGACTGGAAACAAGCATCCTAGGACAGGTTTCGGGGTTTCATCCCTCATCAGCCAGGATAGCTTGACTCCTTTGGCATGGAGAGCACGGGATCCACGTCTGGGCATACCCGTCCCACTCGGGCTGACAAATACAAAAAGAGCAATCTTTTTAAAAGTGGCAGTTCTGAAATAATTATATTATATTCGACTTTGCCAGCCAAGAGGATTTATCATTACAATTTAATTGATAGCAAACATGACAAAACTACTTCTTCTCAATCAGGAACTGCAGCTTAAAAGTGTAATAAGGAATTCCCAATGTTAACTTATGAGAGGGGGTAGGCTTCACAGTAGTTTAAAACAAACAAAGGTGTTTTTTACTACCAGGACATGCAAAACTTAAAAGTACATGTCATACATTCTACTTACAAAGCACACTGCCCTATGTGCTACCAAGGGTCTACCTAGTTATGACTGACTTATGTGTAATCAGTGCTCCAGGCCCACTAGTAGCATTTAATTTACAGGCCCAGGCCACAGGTAGTGCACTTTACTAGGGGTGTGCAGGTAAATTAAATATACAAGTTGTGGATAAGTCAATGAAACCATGTTTAGGGGAGAAGCACATGCACTTTAGCACTGTTCGACAGTGTTAAAGTGCACAGATTCCTAAGACCAACAAAAAGAATACAGCAGAAAGTGGAGGTAAGCAGGCAAAACGTTTAGGCTGTCAGGTCTAACAGTGGATTATTCCATTTGGGTGCTTTACAGATCTCTACTAGTGGATTGTTGCCTTAAAAAACCCATAGAGGCTCCCCTCCTACAAGTGGAATGAGCTCTTGGAGTTGCAGGTAGCACTCGTGTGGCTTTGCCGTAGCAAGTTGGTATGCATCTTACTATCCACCTTGCGATTCCTACTTTTGAGATCGGGGAGCCTCTTTGAGGATTCGAGAAGCTACGAAAAGTGCTGAGGTTTATGAAATGGACCCGTCCTCTCGATGTAATACATTACAGCTCTTTTACCATCGAGTGCGTGTAGAGCCCTTTCTGCTACTTAGTCTGGTTTTGGAAAGAAACCTGGGAGCTCAATGTTCTAATTTACATAAAAAGAGAAATCATTTTAGGGTCAAATATGGGGTTTTCTCTTAGTACCAATTTGTCAGGACGGCCTTGGAAAAAGGGTTCTTCCAAGGTGAGCACTTGAAGTTCACTGATCCGTCTACTAAGAAGGCTACCTTCCACGTGAGGAACTGTAGATCACATAAATGTAGTGGTTCGAAGGGTGGACCCATAAGTCTGGTGAGAACTATATTGAGATTCCAGACTGGTGCTGGTGGAATAGAGAGCGGAATAACTCTTTTTAGGCCCTCCACAAAAACTTTGATGACTGGAATTTTAAACAAGGACATGTGTTGTCTGTTTTGCATAAACGCAGCAAGCGCTGCTAAGTGTAACTGAAATGGAGGTGTATGCCAGGACTGCTTGTTGTAAATGGAGTAGGTAGCAAATAAGGTTCTGTACCGTAGGGGAGAGCGGTTGAATCTGTTTTGTTAAACAATAGAACACAAATGTTTTTCATTTTGGTGCATAGTATGCCGGTGTGGTAGGCTTATAGGTTTCTTTTAGAATGGTCATACATTCTTGTGGAAGATTTAGGTATCCAAATTCTAGGACTTCAGGAGCTAAATCGCTAGATTGAGTTGTTTGGGGTTGGGGCATTTGACCCTGCCTTGCTCCTGAGTAAGAAGGTGTGGCCAGGTTGGCAATTTATCGTGTGGCACAACTGATAGCTGTAGTAGAGTTCTGAACCATGGTTTTCGAGCAGATATTGGGGCTATTAGAATTAGTGTGAGGGATGTTTTTCTGAGCTTGTGAACTAGGTAAGGAATGAGTGGGAGAGGAGTAAAAGCATAAGCAAATATCCCTTATAAGTTGATCCATAGGGCCCTGCCCGTGGACTAAGGGTGGGGAAACCTGGAGGTGAAGCTTTGGCATTTCACATTCTGTTGTGTGGCAAAGAGATCTATTTCCTGGGTTCCCCACTCTTGCAAGTATGAGTGAAGTAGTGTTGTATCGATATCCAACTAGGGTTCCTGTTGTTGCATTCTGCTGAGCATATCTGCGAAGTTGTTGTCCACCGCTGGTGGGTCTTCTGCAAGGAGGTGGATCTTGTTATGTATGGCCCAATTCCATATGTGCTGCGTTGTACGCGACAGTTGTTTGAAGTGTGTGCCTCCCTGCTTTTGTATGTAGTACATGGCGGTCATATTGTTGGTGCGGACTAGAACCACTTTGTGGTGAAGATGTTGTTGAAAAGCCTTGAGAGCTAATTGAATTGCAAGAAGCTCTTGGTGATAGATTTGAAGAAACTCTTGTATTGGGGACCACTGCCCCGCACTGTGAGATGTTGCATGTGTGCCCCCCCAATCGCGTATGATGCATCTGTTGTAATGGTCACTTGCGGGACAGGGCTTTGAAGGGTGGACCCTTAAACAGATTTTTGCTGTTCCACCACTGCAGAGAGCGATAGGTTGCTGGCCCTATCAACACTAGATCCTGTAGGTGCCCCTCCACATGAGGCCATTGTGACTATAGATACTGTTGTAGGGGATGTATGTGCAGTATTGTGTGTGGTACTATGGAGATACATGAGGCCATCATACCTATAAGGCTCATCACTGTTTTGACTGTGAAGTGATGATGTAGTTGAAAAAGAGGCAATGCTAGCTAGATCTTTTGTACTCTTGCAGAACTGGGATAAGCATTTGCTGAGATGGGATTTAGGGTAGCACGAAGAAACAGCTGCATCTGTAAGGGTTGTAGATGAGATTTTGTAACATTGAGCGTGAAGCCCAGGCTGTGCAGAAGGCTGATTATCTTCTGAGTGTCCTGAAGACATTGTTGTTTGGTTGCACTCTTGATCAGCCAATAATCTAGATATGGGAACACATGTGTGCCCCCCTTCTAAGATGAGCAGCTACTCTACGAGACAACTTGTGAATACTCTTGGTAAGTAGTTACTCCGAATGGCAACACATTGAACAAATAATGTTGGCCACTTACTTGAAAACTGAGGTAGCGCCGATAGGCTAGGTGTATTGGTATGTAAAACTAGGCATTCTTGAGGTCTATGGCTGTGATGAAGTCTCCTTGCTGCAGCAGTGGTATGACTTCCTGAAGTGTAACCATGTGGAAGTGCTCCGACAAGATGTCGCCCGGAGGTCCAATATAGGCCTTAAAGTGCGGTCTTTCTTTGGAATACGGAAATTCAGTGAGTACACCCCATGTCTCTGGTATTGCTTTGGGACCAACTCTATGGCCTCCTTTTGAAGCAGAGCTTGTTCTTTCTCTTGTAGGAGTGTTAAGTGTTCCCTTGACATTGTTTGTCCCTGAGGTGGGATATTGGGTGAACATGATGTGAGTTCTACACAATAACTGTCTTTTTCTTTTGGACAGGGCCCACCAATCTGAGGCGATTTTATCTGTGTGGAAGTCCTGTAGCCTTCCCCCCACTGGTGTTAAGTGTGGGGGGGGGGCGGACAGAGTCACTGCTCAGTGGAAGTGGTTCCCTTGGAAGTGGATTCACAACCTTGGTAGTGCCTCTATAGTGTGCTCTGTGGTATGTGTAGGAAAGTGCCCCTTTTTGCATGGTTGCCCCCACTTTTTGCCTTAATGTTGATGTACTTTGACTGACTGTGCCCTGGGTTCCCGCCAACCAGGTACCCAGGGCCTATGTTCTTTCCCTAAAACTGTACTGTTGCAAAACCCGATTGGCAACTCTCTGGCCTCATGTAGGTCCCTTGTAAAAAGTACCATAGGTACCAGGGGCACTGTGACCAGGGAAGACCTCTAAGGACTGCAGCACTTATTGTGCCACCCTTAGAGGCACTGTACCTTTACACACATACACTGCCATTGCAGGCTGTGTGTCTGGGTGCAGAACAAAGTGAAGAGTCGACATGGCACATATCCCTGTGTGCCATACCTACAATCAACTGCCCTGGCATAGGTAAGCCACCCCTCTATCTGGGTGCACTATACCAGTGGTGAGGGTACAGGTGCATGAACCCTGTACCCCTACAGTGTCTAAGTCCATTCTTGGACATTGTAAGTGCAGTTTTGTCATAAAGAGTAAATGGTCTGAGAGTTTGTCAATATGAACTCCACAGCATCATAATGGCTTTACTGAAAACTGGGAAGTTTGGTATTAAACTTCTCAGCACATTAAACCAACACTGATGCCAGTGTGGCATTTAATGAAAAATGCACTCAGAGGGCATCTTAGACATATCCCCTGAAAAACGACCTAACTCTAGTGTCCTGGCAGAGTGGCTGCTCGCCAGCTGCCACCACCAGACATGTTTCTGGACCCCTGGGATGAGAGCCTGCCGCTCTCGGGGTCCTGAAACAAAGCACATCCTGGCACGAGGTGCCAAGCCTCATCCCCCAGGATGGGCAGGGTCCATGAAGGGGAAGCTTCAAGGCTTGCCGCCTTTGTAAACTACCCCAGCCATTTGCTTCTCCCAGGAACTGACCCCCACCAGTTCTGACCGCCACTTTGGGTGGGAGAATCAGTGGGAAAACCAAGTTAGGAGGAGAGGTGTGCCCACCTTTGCCAAGGTGAGGTGAAGCACAACTCTCAGTCCCCGCATTCTTGCAGATGGGGGGGACAAAGGGTCCACAAGAGTGAGGCTTATGCCCCCCTCCCACTGGAGGGTGGTATATTAAGGGGGTGTACCCACCCCAAGGAAGGGGCCTATTGGGTCCGACCTGTACCTACCTGTAAATGCCCCTAAATTTAGTATTTATGGGCAACCCCGAACCTTGCCTCCTCAGACCAGAGCCAAAAAGAAGAACCAAGAAGAAGAAGGATCGAACATCCGTGTGGAGAGAAGAGGAGGAGGACACCAACTGACTTGGACCCAGCCCGACCGGCCTGTCCTGACCTCAGACTCCTCCAACAGAACCTCGGTGTGTCCTGCAGTCAGCAGTCCTAAAAAACCGGGAGAACCTGCT
Organism: Calotriton arnoldi; assembly: GCA_963921515.1. NCBI lineage: Eukaryota > Metazoa > Chordata > Amphibia > Caudata > Salamandridae > Calotriton > Calotriton arnoldi. The sequence goes on along the minus strand of CAWUFW010015482.1, from coordinate 207,821 downwards.
CTGCCTTCGTGACTAAGAAGGACTTTGTCTCCCGTAAGCACCGGACTTGCTCAAAAGTAACCAACTCTGACTTAGGCCGAGTCCGTGAGTCGCCAACACTCCGCTCCAGACACCCCGAGCCCGAGTGACCCAACACCCTCAGGAGGTCCTCCCAGCGATCTTAGCCTGGATCCCAGTGACCCATGAACCTCAACAAGCCCCTGAATCAAACCTGCAGCCAACAACAGGATGATCCCCTCAAGTGCGACCGAAGGCGATCCCCAGACCGACTCCGTAACCGAACCGGTCCGAAGAAACCAACCGCTACTGTCTGACAGACTCCATCCCCGAATGCCTGCTGTCACAGGATGACTGCCAAAGCCCCTATTCACCTCATCAGCCACTGACAGACTCTGAGGGATCTCCGACCGACTCTGCAGCTTCAGCCAAAACCGCATCTGCGCCGCTGGTGGTGTAGTTCTTGTTGGCCATTGGGCCCTAAAGTGCTGACCTCGACCCCAAGAGCTTGTTATTTCCTAACCAGGTGGCCTGCTTCCATGCAGTCCCCACACCCACGACTGTGCTTAGCCCATTGGCTAACGTGTGGTCCCTGCACTCTGCACCCATCCGCCTCTGTGCCAAGGGTATTTTCGGTGCCGACAGCATCCTCGAGTCGGAAGGTGCTCTGGGTTTTTTCGGTGTCGATGTATGCTTTTTCAATGCCGGTTCCGAGTCTTGCTTCGATTTCGAAGGAGCTGGTGCCCTCGTCTTTTCAGTTGCCTTTAAGGCTTGTTTGGGCAGACAGACAACTGTCTGCTCCTTTGCCTTGTGCTGGACGCGTCCATGGCTCAAGAACAGTGGGGTTCCATTAGCCTGTGCTTGTTCTTTCATTTGTGTTTGCAAGGCTTTTGCCACAGTACTCACGTGCCCAGTCAAAGCGATCTCCTACATCCTGGTCAGAGTTGGACCCTTCTCTGCTGCTGGCGAGTAGAATTGGGACGTTCATCAGAGCGTCTTGGGCCTTTTCATTGGTGTCGCGTTGCTCTTGTTGCAATTATCGGTCCCCGAAGATATCAGTGTCATCCGCTCACTGTGCCTGCGTTGTGATATGGGCCTACCAACTCTCACATTGTTGTCGAAGAGTGTTTTTTGACCGAAATGCCAGGCAGGCTTCACAAGATGTTTTGTCGTGTTCCCGAGACAGGCAGAGGTTGCAGACTGAATGGTGATTTTGCCTGGAGTACTTTGCGTGGCACTTGGGGCAGAAGACGAAAGGCGTCTTTTCCATCACTTTGTATGCGTGAGTAAAGGAAGTCGATGGAGAATCATAGAAGTCAAAGTCAAGCAAGGCCCAAGGCCAGGCAGGTGGAAAGCTGAAGAAATCAGTAATCTGGCGGTTTTCTTGCACGTCTCCATCGATGGGTAATGTGTATTAGTCACCGAAGGGTTGGTGAAATTGTGCCTAGCTTTGATCCCGGAGCACCGAAGCAGACATACGAACTCGAGGGCAGAGAAAAACAATCTAACAAAGGACCCGATGACCATGTGCAATATAGACTATAGGAGGAGTCACTATACCTCGTCACTCGAAAGATTATTTGAACAAAAACAACTTGCAATGTCCGAGCCCAATTCTAGATGGCACAAAAGCATATGTATCTGTGGCCTACACATCCTACACATAGACATTTTAATGGAAGGACTAGCTGGCTAGTAGGAACTGATCCGGGACTGAAAACCAGTGATTGCTTCTTCTGGAGTGAAATCTAGCCCCTCAGTGCTGTCCCTGAGGTGCTGGGAGCCCTAAAGTGGCCATAGGAGCTGCTCCAGAAAGTCTGAAAAGATGAGACATACAAAGTATTTGGTAATCCAAGACCTCTGGAATTTTAGCGTGACCTTGTCACAAAGGTGTCCGACTTTGAGAGGCCTTTATTGGATGCAGCTCCCAGACATGCCACTCTGGAGGTTTCTGAACTTCATAATAGAGACTGAAGTTATAAATCTGGACTGGGCTAAGATTAAAAAAACATCTGCCTGAGGAGACGATTTCAACAGCTGCAAAATTTTAATTTTCCTGCTCAAAGCTTTTCCTACTAAACCTACTGCTTCAGCTGAACATGATCCAACGACTACCTGACTTTGAGAGGATTTCGCCACATCCAGCCTGCAGTCTTGTACCGCTGGAAGATTTTGACTTCCATTTTGGAGACTAAGACAATAAAATCTTTGGCCCGGGTGACCACCTTTGGGTATTCCATAAGCGCTGCACCACAGTCAGCACGCGTATGTCTTGGTAAACCTTGAACTCTGACATCTTATTGGTGCTTTACTTTTTCTTGGCGCTTTTTACACTAACTGGTACATGCATCAAAAATGCCATGTGCGATTCCTTATTAGCGAAAAATAAGGATTCGCTAATATGGAATTGCAAAAGCCAATGCATGTAGGAATTGCTAACAAAATAGCGATTCCTACAAATTCCTTAATTGCGAGTCGCAAATTGCGAGTCGCAATTAAGGAATGGCTTTCCATTCATTCCTATGGGCCTACAGGCCCATAGGAATGAATGGGAGATTACATGCGCAATTTGCGAGTACCAATAGGTACTCGCAAATTGCGCATGCAATTTCAAGGGTGCAAGAGTGTCAAAAGGACACCCTGTTGCACCCCTGAAATTGATCTGTGCACACATGTTGCGCACACACATGCCCTAAGGGCATGTATGTGTGTAACGTAATTTTGCAAATTACCATCAAGTCCAAATTGATGGTAATTTGCGACCCCTATCAGCGAAATCGCTATTTGCGATTCTATCATGCATTGCATTTAAGGAATCGCAATTTGCGATTCCTTAAATGCAATCGCAATTTGAGAAATTGCAATTAATTGCGAATTCTTAAATTGCGAGTGCCTTGATGCATCGCAAATGCCCTTTTTACGAGCGCAAACGGCCGATTTTTGCGAATCGCACCGTTTGCGCTCGCAAAAATGGTTGATGCATGTGCCTATAAATCTTTAAAAATTCATATATCAGGTTCCCCTTAATAGATTTTAGTCATTTGGTGTCATTTTTGTTATTAACGTTTTCTCTTTTTTCAGAAATTGGTTGTTGGATTTTAGTGTGTTGTGTTTTTCTAATTGTTTTGGTTCAACTTAATCCTTTACATGCCCTTGCATGCTACTGTAAGAGCTTATCCATCTACCTGCTTCTTTGGCTGCTCTGAGGACACAGAAGTAAGTCTTTTTACACCCTTTCCCGTTTCTTCAATGTGAGGGACTAGCTGCCTCTGAAGTGGACTCTTTGGCATCTGGGAATCCGTGCCACAATGTACTGGTTACATTGCTCAGGGTCTTGGTTGCCTTATTTACTTGTGCCCTGTTATTGAAGATAGCTTCAAAACATACCTGGATTATCTGGCCCTGATGATTTAGACTAGGTGGAATTGTTGGTTCTTGTGGAATGGCCTTCTCTCTGATGAATCTGCGACTGGAATCATCCTGCTGCCCATTGGTCTGAGTAGGCCCTTTTCTATTCCTTTTCCTTCTACTCTCTTGTAGCATGCTTGCCAGCTGTAGGATCTCATACACCTGTAACATATTCAGGGGAATATTCACAAGAACGTGCGATAAACATCGGCAAAATAGGTTAACGCAATTTTACATATCGCCGTCTATCGCCGGAAAATAACTACATGTTAACGTCGTATTATCAACACGGCGGTAACATGCGATAGTCTCCCGATAACGCGCAAAATGTCCGTGATAACATTACCGGGACGGCGATGAAAATCCAAACCCGAACGCGAAAAAAGTTGCGATGGGCCCAAACGCGATAAGACAATCAGCGAAAAGCAGTGCCAGGCCTGCAAGTCACACGCGTCAGGCAGGAAAAACCACTACAATATCACAAAAAAAACCACAAAAAAAACCAAACTACAGCGACGCACAAGGGAGGCAGCCGGAGCAGTGACAAAGGAAGGCCAGAACCCCACAAGCCTCCCGGAGGAGCAGGCTGGGACCTCGGGGACAGGGAAGGGCAAGCCAAGAAGAAGAGGAAGACACGGTTCAGTCCGCAGGAAAACAGGATCCTGATCACGGAGGTGATAGAACACCATCAACAACTGTTCGTCACTTCCACTGTGTCATTGGCAACAAAAAATGCAACATGGCAGTCCATCGTGGACAAGGTGAATGCAGTCGGAGTGCTGAGGAGGACAATGGACGAGGTCAAGAGGCGCTGGAATGATGTGAAGCGCAAGACCAAGCAGAAACTCGCCGACAACCAGAAGGCAGCAATGCAGACTGGAGGTGGGAGTCCAGCGCCACAGGAGGAGCTGGATGAGATGGAGTAAATTGTGACAACAGTCATCAGTGGGGAGACGGTAGCAGGAGTTGGGGGACCGGACACTGCTCAACATGACCCGACACAACAGCAAAAGGGTGAGTAACCACCAGGGACTGGGGGGACGGGGGGAGATGGGCACAATGGCACACATGCACAATCAAGCAGAGCACAGTGCACACCCACAATGACTCTGGATCATGTCCCTGAACCTCTTGGCACACTGCAGCACACATAGCAACAGCACGTAGGCCCCCGTCGACTATGTGCCCAGAGGAGTCCCGCCCACACATCACTCATCTCACAACCAACCCATGCACATGTGCTGAACCCAGCAAAGCTGCGGGTCCGTGAGCCACACTGACAATGCAAGTGACACTGCATGACGATTAGCATGGCTGCAGTCCGATCATCATGACATGGTGCACGCCACCACACTGAGGTGGCGGAGTGTGGACCACATCCGTAAAGGAGCAGGTCACACTCTGACACATCCACCTGCACAAACAACCCCTGACGTCAACTACACATCTGCGGACAAACCATGCCCCAGAGTCCCAACTGCCACCAAGACCCAAATCCACCCTAGTCTGCAACATCTCAGCACTGTATGGGCACAGAAGTCAAAGGCACACCGCCTGAAAGGGACAAGGGGCAGCAAAATCAGAGCTGCAGGGGCGACCCTCCCAAAATGCAGCACACACACATGACATTCAGAGCACATCAGCATTGACAACAATGTGGTACAAACTGCAACACGTTAACAACAGGACAGAGGACACCACAGGTGCCGCTTGTGTGTAGAAACTGGCCAATCACATTTGGCATAGCAGGGAAATGTGAGATGTCAATGTACAAGTACAAACACATATCCGTGATGTTGTCGAAATGTCCACTGTCCCGCATCAAATAGGCAGCTCCTCCTAAACAGTCACAATGTACATTGCCATGCAGTCTGTATGTGAACTTGTACAATGCGTCAACATACATGCGAACACAATGTAATACTGCATCTCCCCTTCACATTGCAGAGGGAGCATCAACACCTCCTGCAGAGCAGCCCCAACAACTCTTCACTGATGACGATGAGGACATCCCCGACATCGACACCGAAGCCCTCCAAGTCCTCATTGACAGCTTCGGCACCCCACCTGCAGGGGCAGGGCAGCCCAGCTGCATCGAGGAGACCCCACCCCCCTGCACAGACCACACAGCAGGATGCACCTACCACCCCGGACGCCTCCCAGGACCCCCACGAACAACAAATGGCCTTCCTTTTTTTTTTAAATTTTTTTAATTTTTTTTTATTTTATTTTAATACAACACCATAGTAAACATACATTTGTTACTCAAAAATTGGTCTTAAGAATGAAAATATAATACAAAATTCATGAAAGCCAGCTAAATAAGGAGAGCTCCAAACAAACAGATAAACCAATTCATCTTAAAGACAAGAGAAGGGGCGTGGCCAAGATGGAGGAGAGTTAGGACTGCCTTACCTTCTCTCCTCCACCCGCCAGCTTGCAGCACCGGCCTATGGCCTTCAACAGCACGGGAGACGATTGAACCGACTTCCTCGGCACCCAGGCACACTCCGTAGCACATCGGGAGGTACTGCCCGGGTCTCCGCGGCTGCGTTCCGTGCTTCCGACCCAGGCTGGGCCTGAGCAGCGGTGCGGAGCCGTGTAACGGCAGACAGCGAGACTGCAATGTTGGGGGCTGGGACCCTAAGCCCCTGACCACGGAGCACCATCGCCTTGCCTGGGGCATTGGCTGGATCCGGGGGCGCTCCCCGTCGCAGCAGGCCGGCGGGCTGTAGCGGCGGCGGCAGACAGCGGAGTATTGGGCGCCATTTTGCAGGACGCAACGGCCTCTCCTGCTGAGACACGGGCCGCACGGCGACCTCGCGCAGGTGCACAGGGGTTGGCGGCGATCGGAGAGAGACGCTGGGAAGCACCTCGACCTTCAGCCCTCCGGAGTGCATTACCGAGCTCCCGCGGTGAGTTGAACTACAGCTCTCACCCCCTGCTGCGGCCCAACCCCCATAGGGCCTACCGGAGGCACTCGAGCAGTGCCGGGCTGCGAGGCAGGCATACCTGGTCCCTGGGCCTGTTCCTGGGTGCTCGGCCCCCTGCGCGCAACGGAGGATCAAGCCTGGCTTGCACTGGAAGGCCCTGCTGCGCAGTCCCCTCGCTGTTGCTCTCTGGGGGCGGCCACCGATCCAGCACTGCCAACGCTGCCTTGCTGCCCCTCGGCGCCGGGCCGGGGGAGACTGGAGTTCTTTTGCCGAGGACGCCTTACACCCAGAGGCTGCCGGTGCGTCCTTGGTCTGGCCTGATCTTTCATACTGCACGATCCCATCGCTTTGCCAGAAGTGGGGCACGCTGGTGAGGGACTCCCGGACTTGATCCCCTGCCCTCTCCTGGAAGTGTTGCGCGGTGGGCCGACGCGCCCTGGGCTTGCACAGTAAGGACATACGGATGCCCCAGGTGCCCGGTGGGGGGACCTGCAGACGTTGGCGAACACTTGGCAATCTCCCGCGCAGTGAGGTCAGTGCTACTATTGTTGACCCTTGGAGAGAGGTGCGGGACCGTCGAGCTGATCAGCGCCATGCCCCAGTGACTTCCCACGTAGTCCTACTCGAGGCTGTATACATCAGTGGCAAGGTGTGAGCTAAGTATGACATCCACCCGGGGCAGAAAGGATAAATCAGCCACGAGAGAAAAATCGCTTAAAGACTTGTTTGCCAAAGCGCAGAGCGGAGGGTCAGTGGACGCCGGACGCCCGGGTGCGACGGCGCAGATGGCGGCCTCGGCGGATGCACCGGTGACAAGGGCATTTCTGGAGTCTCTGTTCGCTGCCTTGCGGGATGACCTCTAGACTGTGAAGCGAGATCTCACGGCAGAGATCAAGGACATTCGCAAGGACATGGACGACATAGGGGAGAGGGTGGCCTCCTTGGAGACCGGTCACGATGGCCGGGACACCTAACTGGCGGCTATGCAGCAGGAGGTCATCCGCATACATGAGCAACAGGTAGATGTCCAATCTCACTTGAAGGACCTTGAGAACCGCTCACGCCGCCACAACATTAGAATCCGAGGGGTGGGCACTAATGAAGAAGCGGGTGACATCTTTAAATATGCACGAGAGCTTTTCAACCATATCCTGGGCAACCCACTAGACACTGATCTTAAGCTAGACCGAGCGCATAGAGTGGGCCCGCCCAGGGCGGCAACGGCGCCGCCGGCAGATATCTTGGTCTGCGTCCAGGCCTTCCACACTAAGGAAGAAATTCTGCGCAAAGCTCGATCACTCCCATCGATCACCTTCCGCAATCAGACGCCCATCCATTACCAAGATCTTGCTGCCATCACCCTCCAGAAACGCAAAACCTTCCAGCCCATCACAGAGGCCTTGACCAACGTAACATCCCCTACTCTTGGGGACACCCGTTCCGCCTAGTGTTCCAGCACGATGGCAAGCTGTACCAACTCCGCTCCCTGTCCGAAGCGAGCAAACTGTTGGGGATCACCATCCCAGAGGATGCGGACGAGGGAGAGCGCTCCGATCAGGGGTCCAGCGAGGGTCGACCCAGGTGGAGACAGCAACGACGACGACGCCGCACTCATCGACCGGATCCATCGGTGGTCAAGAAGGAGCATCAAGCCGCCCTTGAGGCCCTGCCGGAGGCACTGGCCAAGACTTCCACTATGTGACTGTGCCTGGTTATTATGGTGTATCCTTCCTTTGATGTCTAGGGGTTGGGGCTGCCACTGGTCACGCAATAACCCAACGGACTTTCCCTCTGCTCATCCCTGGATGACGGACTAATGGTCAAATTTCAGACTCTTTTTCACGCTTGTTGCGCTCTGCTCTTTCTGTTCCAGGTTTTGGGGGTCTTTGCCTTACTTTTCTCTTTTCTTCCTTCCTTCGTTTCTCTCTTTCCCAGGGAAACCCCCGGTCCATGGGGTGTCACCGCTTTTTTGCTTTCGCGCTGGCAATCAGAGTTGTCCCTTGTAGGCCCCAGTTGTGCCTTTCCGTCACCGGTGCTCATGATAGGCGTTACTCCCCCCTTCGGGCTCTAGATGCCACAGTCCTCAGTGAAGATTCTCACTCTTAATGTGAGAGGGCTCAATAACCCCGTTAAACGCAGGGCACTTCTTTCCTACCTGGAGAGCACAGGCGCGGATATCTGCCTCCTTCAGGAAACGCACCTGCTCCCTAAAGATTGCCACAGGCTCCGGTCTCGCACCTTCCCACACAGTTCTTCTCCTCCCAGCCCTCTAAGACTGCAGGGGTGGCTATCTTGGTCTCCAGGGCTTTTCAAGGGAAGGTGGTGCAGAAGGGGATGGAGATACGGGGTAGGCTTCTCACGTACCACTTCACTATAGGGGGACACACTTTGATTGTGGGGACCATCTACGTACCTAATGAGGGCCAGGAGCGATTCCTACATGACGCACTCACTGAAGCGACAGCAACCCAGGAACGCCACATACTGATAGGGGGAGATCTCAATCTGGTGTTCGATAATAATCTGGACAGGTCAGCTCAGCGCACAAGCCAGGTGGGCGCCATCTCGCCAGCAGGGCTCGCCAGACTACAGGATCTAGGTCTTACAGACCTGTGGAGACAACACCCTCGGGCACGAGAATTTTCATTTTACTCCAATGCACATAAAACATATGCCAGACTAGACTATTTTCTGGGCTCGAAGGCTCTCCGTGAGGCCACACTCTCTGCTGATATTTTGGTGGCAGCCCTGTCAGATCACACCCCGGTAGTAGCAACACTAGCCCTCCCACAGCTCCAGCGACTGACCAGACATTGGCGCCTCCGGGACACCCTGTTGCATCGGCCGGACACAGTCGCACAAATACAGCGCGCACTTGATGATTACCTACTACATAATGACAGCCCTGACATGGCCCTCTCTACCCGGTGGGAGGCCCTTAATGCAGTGATTAGAGGAGAATGTATTGCTATCTCTTCCGCAGAAAATGCGGAGCCCAAAAAGAAAAGGGAGAAACTGACACAACAGGTACGAGAGCTCGAACAGATGCACCAGCGCACAGGGGCCCCGTGTATTTGGCGACAGTTAGCCACAGCTCGGGCACAGCTAGCCGCCATTGACCGTGACAAGGCGGAATACGCCGCAATGCGCCTGCGACACTCCTTCTATGTCGGTGGCGATAGGTGTGGGCGACTACTCGCGCACAAACTCCGGGAGGTTCGGCAACGCGAGGGGGTCCAGGAAATAAAAGACACCGCGGGAGCATTGTGCTTGGACGATGCAGCCATTGCCGAGATATTCTGCGATTTTTATGCCCAACTATATGACGAACAACCCCTAGAGGGGGCAGATATAGACGCCTATTTAGCCCAGGCCCGTCTGCCTACCCTAACGCCGGAACAGGCGACTCATATAGAGAGGGAGATCAGGCCAAAGGAAGTTATAGCTGCTATTGCCCGTTTGAAGCTGGGTAAGTCGCCGGGCCCCGATGGGTACACCGCGGCCTTCTACAAACAGTTTTGCTCAACGCTTACCCCCCTGATCACTCGGCTCTTTAACTCGTTTGTGACGGCCGGAGCGATCCCCTCCTCTATGTTGGAGGCTGCGATCGCCGTTATCCCTAAACCGGGGAAGGACAAGACGATCTGTGGGTCATACCGGCCCATTTCACTCTTGAACATTGATCTGAAGCTGTACACTGGAATTTTGGCCACACGGCTTGCTCCTTATATGCCGGGACTTGTGGATCCCGACCAAGCTGGATTTATCCTGCAGTGGCAAACGAGTGACAACACCAAACGGGTCACACACCTCATAGAAAAGGCCTCCCGCATCCCTGGAGATTATATGCTCCTAACCATAGATGCAGAGAAGGCCTTCAATCGGGTCCACTGGCCCTATCTCGAGCAGGCGCTGATCCGCATTGGCATAGGAGACAAGATGCAGACGCACATTTTTAATTGCTACCGCTCCCCCACGGCTACAGTACGAATTAATGGTCACACGTCCACCCCATTCCCTATCAGTAGGGGTACGAGACAGGGGTGCCCCTTGTCACCCCTGCTCTTTGCCCTCTACATGGAACCTATGGCGCAGAGGGTCAGAGACCACTCTCAGATCACGGGCATTCGCTTTGGAGGGGACACGCATACTATAAGTCTATACGCGGATGACGTCTTGGTTACCCTAACGAACCCTGCAACAGCTCTAGGAGCCTTTTTGGAGGAATTGGATTCCTTCGCGAGTGCCTCCGGCTTTAAGGTTAACCTGATGAAATCTACAGCGTTAAATCTCTCCTTGTCCCCTCAAGCGCGAGCGAACCTCCAGGCTCGATATCCCCTTCAATGGTCCGATGAGGTTGTTCCTTACCTTGGTATACAACTGGCCCCGACTCTGCAGGCTATGAGGGAGGCTAACTACTCCCTACTTCACACACGCATTCGCAATGCGCTGCGGAGATGGAAACACTATCCAATTTCATGGTTGGTGCGCATCGCGGCCATTAAGATGATGACCCTCCCCCAAATTCTGTACCTTTTTCAGACGCTTCCCCTACTGCCCCCTATGGGCTGGCTACATAGGGTGCAGTCGGAACTCTCACTTTTTATCTGGCAGGGGCGCAAACCGCGACTGAAACGGTTAGTCAGCTTTCTTCCACCTCACGAAGGGGTCTTGGGATACCAGATCTCACGCTCTACTACAATGCCGCGCAGCTTCGGCACTTGGTCGAATGGAGCCGAGCCGAATCCGAGAAACATTGGCTCTTTCAAGATCGTGCAGTCGCTGGCACATCTCTCATGAAAGTTCCCTTCCTTCGGAAATCCCAACGCCCGCCCAACTTATACGCCTCGCAGGTGACATGTACAACCCTTCGGGTTTGGGACCGGACCAACACGCGTTATGACCTAACAACTTTACCTTCCCCGCTCACATCACTCTTTGATAATCCGGATTTTAGCCCTGGGATGGGTTCGCAATCCTTTCCGTTGTGGAGAGCAGCTGGCTGCCGAGCCTTGGGACTTCTATTTGACAAAGGCGATATTATCCCCTTCTCGCAACTCAAAGCGGATTATAGCCTCCCCGAATCCGAACGGTTGTGCTACCTACAGGTGCGACATTGGGCTATGTACCCGGGTAACCGCGTGCAAGCGACTAGGCTTCTCACCCCATATGAGCGGTGGCTTATCACACGGTCTTCGGACAAGAAGCTAATTTCGGATTTATATAAGATGCTCCTGTCCAGATACACTCACACCTATCATGCGGGACGCGCGCGCTGGGAGAAGGATCTGGGGCGGAGTCTTAGTCCCAAGGAATGGGAGGGGGCGTGTTACAGGGCGCACCACACAGCGACACATGTCGGCCTAACCGAAACACTCACCAAACTTGTCTACTACTGGTATTACACCCCGGACCGCCTCCATCAGGCTGATGCCACACAGAGCCCTGACTGTTGGAGAGGGTGTGGGAAGAGGGGCACACTGGTCCACCTTCTCTGGGAATGCAACCATCTCCGGACCTATTGGACGCAAATACTTGATAATGTCGACAAGCATCTCGACACGGAACTCCCTAGGCTCCCGGCCTATGTCTTACTGGGGGTACCAAATCCGCTCACTTACCCTTTGAAATCCAGGCGAGGGAAGCAGATAGCCATAGCATTAGGCACAGCCATCCAGAACATATTAATACATTAGAGAATCCCCCAAACCCCCACACACACAGGGTGGTACCAGCGGTTATGGCATGTGCTAGGCATGGAAAAGATATCACTCACCTTGGCTGGGAAGGGCTCCTCTTTCAGTGACCTCTGGCAGCCATTCCTCGCTTTGCTAGCTCAAGATTTCCGGGAGCTGTCTTGCCCTAGATACCTACGCCTTCTACGCCTCACTGCACCGGACCCCTCCATATAGATGGACCTAGCTTAATATATGACACTCAGTTCCACACAGCGCTGTACCAAAGTGACGGACCGTGGGGTGGGTGGGGGGTGGTTCTCCTTGCTTTCTATCTTTATTCTTCTTTCCCATTCTTTGCGGGTGGTGTCTGGGAATGTATTTGTTATTTGTCGCTTTTTGTAATATCAATGCACTTATTAGTAACAGCGTTGGACTTTGCATGGCCCGTTTATTGCACGCTTGTTTTCTGCATTGTTCAATAAAAAGATTTAAACCATAAAGACAAAAGAAAATACATATTCATCATGATTTCAAGTTGTGAGAAGTTGGCCTGGTATATGCTGTCCACTAATTATAGTGGGCACCTTGCACCAGTCCAAACAACCCCTTATTGGAGATAGGTTAAAGACAACCTTATTGAAAGCTATCCTAGTGGTAGCTATGGAGAGCCGCCTTCAGGCTAAGTCTTGAAGGAATGTAAAGCAGCTTGTTTTACCAGTCTATAATCTCTTGAGTGATCAAATGAAAGAGCACCACACCAGGTATATATTCAAAATATATGTATTTATTGCTAAACACACCCCTCTAGTCTCTTTATGAGGCTAGAGTTCGAAGTACATAAGTTAGAAGTTATTTAAACACAGTAATAGCACAAATACACGTTTGGGCCCTAGGGGCGTACCAAACCATATACCAATAAAGTGGTATAAGAACCACGACTGAACTAGACACTAGGCCTAGAGCCTCTAGAAGTGCTTGGACCACAAGGAACCACCCAAGGTAGTGACACAGGGGACCCACGGGGACGCGTGCAGTGTAAATACACAACCACGATACGCCGTTGACTTCTATGGAGAAAGTCGCGATCAGGAAATTAGAGAAAAGGGACACTTAAAGGAGGACTTGGAGCAAACCCTTTGAGAACTAGTACTTTGAAGAGTCTCTACCCACGGGAGCACCGGAGTACTCGTGTTACCTCACCCAGGGAAGCCGGGTGCATAGGTGCCTTTCGGGGTCGGGTTTCGTCGTCGATTTGAATGGCGATCTGCTGCAAAGTGCTGCTGGCGACCAAGTGGAAAGTGTCCGGGTGGATCCAAGAGTGGATCGGAGATCTGTAGAACCTGAAAGCAGAGGGGACAGAGTCTGGGTCACTAGCCAGTGACCAGGAAGGCGATGGACAGATGCCCACCGATGTCGAGTGCTTCAGGTGTGTTGATGGTCGTCTTGACTCTTCAGCCACGAGGTCCAGGAGGCGTTGTCGGCGACCAGGAGCAGGATTCGGGCTGGTACACGATGTCTGTCGAGTGCTGAGGTGTCGGCGACCAGATTGGACCCAACAAGCCTTGGCAACGGCAAGTCTCGATGAAGATGTAGATCGTCGATGGTGCAGACCAGCAAGGTCTGGGGAACTCACCCAGCGAGGGTAAGTGAGGGCAGGCCTGGAGCAACCAGGATGCTAAGTAAGAAAAGATTGGCCTTCGTTAAGGGCTACTAGCCAATGGGCTAGCGACCGCGAAGGAGCCTCGAGACGTCGCACGTGGATCTGGCTCACAGGACACTCGTGGAGTGGAGGCCAGTGATCTTCGGTGCAGTTGGTGCTGGAGGCTAGGGATACTCGGAGCCCAAAGCACGACTTCGTGGGAGACCCAGAAGAGGATGCACTTGCAAATGTGCTCGGTGTCCAGGGGTCACGGTCTCACGTCACACACGATAGCTATGGGCCTCAGCTTTGCTGGGGACTCAGGGTAGCCTCGGGGAAGTCTGAGAATCCACCTCTGGTGATGCGATGACTTCGGCGTCCGACGGAGCTTCAGAAATGCGAACCGGACAGATGCTTCTTTGGTGCCTGCCAAGCAGGGGAGTCACTCCTTGACCCCAAAGGAGATTCTTCTGTCCTCTAATCGTGAGTAGAGCGTCAAAGGTCCAGGATTCTGTTTCAGAGTTTCGTCCAGGGATAATCTAAAGTCCTAAGGACTGGGTTCCTATACTTATACTAAGTTTAGGGGTTGGACTACTCTGTGGCCCCACCTATGGGTGGGTCAGGGCAGAGGGGTGGCTACACCCCTTTCCCTTTGTCCAGTTCGCGCCAAAGCAGGGGCTGCAAGCCCCTGATCCGGTTTGAACTGGGGTATGCACAGGGTCACCAAATGTGCCCCCAGTGCAGGACTTCAAAGCACCCAGAGAGTGCTCCCGCCCAGCCCCAATACACATTATCCTGTCTGGGGAGGTGGTCACACCTCCCTGCAACAGGAAACCTATTGTCCAGGCCTCCCCTGCCGGAGTTTCGTCCAGCAGCAGGAGGCCAGACTTGTGTCTGTGGCAGCAGCATCCATTTTGTGATGCCAGGGCTTTAGAAAGGTTACCGGGCAAGCCAGAGTTAACATGTCTTTCCCTCTAGAAGGGTGGAATGCTACCCCCGCCGCCAGAATTGGCGGGGGGTAGTATTCCAAGATGTTTGACACCAAACACGACATGTTTTGGTGCAGCCATCCCAAAGTTAGCATTTAACGCGAGGTTATAATGCGCTTAAGAGTATATGGTCAGGCTGCACTACAAACAGCATCAGAGAAGGGTCTCCGAACGCTGCAGAGGGGCCCTGCTCATGCAGGGGCACCCTCTCACATAGGAACCATGCACTCTGCCTTCAGGATTGACAAGGCCTGCCATAGGAGTGACTTATAGGTTTATATGTGTGTATGTATGTAGTGATATAGGTAGCCTATATCACAGTAAGGGTGCATGCACCACCTTACCCAGGCTGCAGTAGCAGACCTGTTGTGTCAGTTTGGATGGCCTTCCAGGGGTGGCATAATATATGCTGCAGCCCCTGGCAGGCCTCTGAGGTACCTATGCCCTGGGTACATAGTATACCATATACTAGGGACAAATAAGGGCACTCCAGATTCCAATCAGAGATGTGCCTAAGGCACATGGAAACCATTTTACAGAGAAAGCAGATAGACTGGGGCCCTGAATAGCAGGATCCCAGTCCAACTAAGTCATAAACCAGCAAAACACCATAAAAAAGTGGGGGCAACCATATAGTCAGATTCCACCTTCCTACATAACCCCCCCCCCCCCAAACGAAAGGAGATAAGGCTAACCTTGGCCAGTTGAGCATTCATTGACTAAGTGGTCATTTAAGGAAGCACCTACACTAGCATGGTTGCCCCCTGTCTTATGGTCCACTAAGCAATCCCGCACCCTAAGGGTATGAGAGGGTCTCCACCATGGGGAATCACTACCTGTGGTGTGCTTAGGTAAAGTACAAGGCTGGTGAGGTGTCTGGGTAGGGAAGTGAGGCCCTAGGAATGTTGGCCTCAGCTTCCTCAGATCACTGGTCACCATGTATGCCTGTCTTTCCATGACTGAGTTGCACTTTGCTCTAAGGGTCAACCTTTGGCTGCCTACAGCTGGGGGTTGGGTCCCTTTGGATGGACTACTGGGGGACATGGCAGGTTTGGAACCTTCTGGTCCCAGGTTTGCCCTTGCCTACCAGAGTCCTTCTGGGGAGGTCCCTACATAAAGGTAAGGGGGATCCCTCAGTGTGTGGAGGAATTTTCACCTGGCTAGGGCTACTAGACTGGGTGCCCCTAATCTGCTGATGGGGGGTTCCTCTGGACAGGGGCCCCGGGGGTCCACTGACCTCCCTGACCTCTGCAGCCCTGGGCTGACTGAGGCAGGGTAGAGAGGGGCAGGTTACCTGCTCCAGACTGGGTACCACCTTGGAAGGGTCCTCTGCCATCAGGGGTGTGGCCAGGCCAGGCCTGACTACCTCTGTGGCAGTTCCTTCACTAGGGGTAGGGTCAGTTCCCTGAGGAGGCTGACCCTTACCTACTGTCTGGGGGAAGAAGACTTCTCTTCAACCCTTGTGCTCTCTTTTGGGGAGAGTGGGCCATTCTTCCAGGCTCCATCTCTCCAAAATCTTGGGCTGGGGCTGTGGCCATTACAGCCCCACTAACCTTACAGGGTCGCCCAACATCCTAAGGTGGGTTTGGTGTTCAACTTCAGCCCAGGCTGAAATTTCCAGATCATTGCCCATCAGGCAATCTACAGGTAAGGTGGGGGACACTGCCACTCTCTTTGGGCCTGTGACCCCCTCCCAGCTGAGATTGACTATGGCCATGGGGTGATCTGTTCTGACACCATCAATGTTGGTCACCTGGTATTTAAACTAAGGTAAAAGCTGGTGAGGGGGACTAGTTTCCCTGCCACCATGGTGACACTAGCCCCTGTGTCCCTAAATGCCACAGCTTTCTGACCATTAATCATTGGCTCCAGTCTGTACCTGCCCATTGCTGTGGGACCCATGGTAAAGGTGGCAAATCCTACACCACCATCAGAGTCAGAGGAGTCTGTTGAGGGTCCCTGTCTGAACCAGGGCCCACCTCTGTTCCTGTTGCAAAAGCACCTAACTTTTTGGGTGCACTACTCCCAACTGGAGGATTACTACTGGTAGTACCAGGAGGGGGGTAGTAGTTGCTGGGGGAACATTTTCTTTATTGCCAATCCTGGGGCAACTGGGATCAGATTTCCAGTGCCCAGGCTTTTTACAGACATGGCAATATGGTTTCTTTTCAGGAGAGGAAGGAGTTTGGGACCCACCCCCAGAAGAGGAATTTTGGGGCCCTGTAGTGGACTTATCCTTAGATTTATCCCCACCTTTCTCTTGGGACTTAGTAGAATCTTTCTTCTGGTCACCACCCTGATTTTTAGTCTTTACTCTGGTTCTGACCCATTTGTCTGCCTTCTTTCCCAATTCTTGGGGAGAGGTCAGATCAGAGTCCACCAGATACTGGTGCAAAAGCTGGTTTTGACAATTATTAAGGATCTGCTCCCTCATAATCAAATTGTACAATCCTAAAAAGTCATGCACTTTGTTGCCATGTATCCAACCTTCCAGAGCCTTAGTAGCACAGTCTACAAAATCAACCCAGTCTTGAGTCTGAGCTTTTTGGGTGTCTCTGAACTTCAACCTATACTGTTCAGTGGTTAGGCCAAACCCATCTATCAGAGCACTCTTCAAGACTGTGTAATTGTCAGCATCCTCTTCTCTTACAGTGAGGAGCTTGTCTCTACCTTTGTCTGCAAAGGAGAGCCACAAGATTGCTGCCCACTGCTGCTGGGGGACCTTCTGAACTTTACAGGCCCTCTCCAGTGCAGTTATCCATTTGTGGATGTCATCCCCACTCTGGTAGGGAGGGACAATCTTGTTTAGGTTTCTATGGTCATAAGACCTTTCCCTATCTTTAGGGATATTGCTGCCACCATGGGACTCTAGTCCCAACTTTTTCTCTCTCTAAAGAGATCTAGGGACTCCCTGTCTAAGGCTACTTGCTTCCTTCTGAGTTCAAGCTGAGCTTCCTCATACTGAATCAGCCTCTTTCTTCTCTCATGAGAGGAATCCCTCCTATGAGATGAGACAGAGCTCCCTATTGAGGTGCCAGAGTGGTTAGACTCCTGAGAAGAAGATCTAGACTTTCTGGGCACACTCATAATCCTTCCTGGGGGGACAAAGAGGGTATCATCCTGATCATCCTCTTCATCTTCCACAGGAGGGATTGGGTTATCCAGGTCAGGGTCATTGTCACCCTCCTGGTCAGTTTCAGAGGGGGGGCTGGGGGTATTTCTACCCCTGGCCCCTTCCTCTTCTTCTGCCCCACCCTCAGCTCCTACCCCTTCAGTCCCCAAGGGCTTACTAAGGTCATAAGCCACCAACAACTCTTTAAGGTGTTGGGTGGTGGGACTTTGGCCTGTCCTTAATTTCCTAAAGTTACATAATGCTCTCAATTCCAAGAATGGGAGGGTATCATACTTGGAGGGAAGAAGCCCAGTGGCTTCTGGTAAGGATTCTCTAGATCCTACCTTTAAAGACATTACTAGTGTGGTGTGGTGTATGCACTACCTACTCTAGTGTGGCCTACTAAACTCTCTTGAGTTGTAGAAAGGGTGTGCTATCCCTTAACACACAACTCTAAGTTCAGTAGAACTTACTGTATTCTAAGCTTAAATTATATGTACCTTAGGTACCTTTAGTGGTTTTCAGTTGATCAATTCAATTGAGATTATCTGGTAAAACAATAGCAAGCTGGAATCCCACACGCTGCACACCAATGTGAGAAGTTGGCCTGGTATATGCTGTCCACTAATTATAGTGGGCACCTTGCACCAGTCCAAACAACCCCTTATTGGAGATAGGTTAAAGACAACCTTATTGAAAGCTATCCTAGTGGTAGCTGGAGAGCCGCCTTCAGGCTAAGTCTTGAAGGAATGTAAAGCAGCTTGTTTTACCAGTCTATAATCTCTTGAGTGATCAAATGAAAGAGCACCACACCAGGTATATATTCAAAATATATGTATTTATTGCTAAACACACCCCTCTAGTCTCTTTATGAGGCTAGAGTTCGAAGCTACATAAGTTAGAAGTTATTTAAACACAGTAATAGCACAAATACACGTTTGGGGCCTAGGGGCGTACCAAACCATATACCAATAAAGTGGTATAAGAACCACGACTGAACTAGACACTAGGCCTAGAGCCTCTAGAAGTGCTTGGACCACAAGGAACCACCCAAGGTAGTGACACAGGGGACCCACGGGGGACGCGTGCAGTGTAAATACACAACCGCGATACGCCGTTGACTTCTATGGAGAAAGTCGCGATCAGGAAATTAGAGAAAAGGGACACTTAAAGGAGGACTTGGAGCAAACCCTTTGAGAACTAGTACTTTGAAGAGTCTCTACCCACGGGAGCACCGGAGTACTCGTGTTACCTCAACCAGGGAAGCCGGGTGCATAGGTGCCTTTCGGGGTCGGGTTTCGTCGTCGATTTGAATGGCGATCTGCTGCAAAGTGCTGCTGGCGACCAAGTGGAAAGTGTCCGGGTGGATCCAAGAGTGGATCGGAGATCTGAAGAACCTGAAAGCAGAGGGGACAGAGTCTGGGTCACTAGCCAGTGACCAGGAAGGCGATGGACAGATGCCCACCGATGTCGAGTGCTTCAGGTGTGTTGACGGTTGTCTTGTCTCTTCAGCCACGAGGTCCAGGAGGCGTTGTCGGTGACCAGGAGCAGGATTCCGACTGGTGCACAATGTTTGTCGAGTGCTGAGGTGTCGGCGACCGGATTGGACCCAACAAGCCTTGGCAACGGCAAGTCTCGATGAAGATGTAGATCGTCGATGGTGCAGACCAGCAAGGTCTGGAGAACTCACCCAGCGAGGGTAAGTGAGGGCAGGCCTGGAGCAACCAGGATGCCAAGTAAAAAAAAGATTGGCCTTCGTTAAGGGCAACTAGCCAACGGGCTAGCGACCGCGAAGGAGCCTCAAGACGTCGCACGTGGATCTGGCTCACAGGACACTCGTGGAGTGGAGGCCAGTGATCTTCGATGCAGTTGGTGCTGGAGGCTAGGGCTACTCGGAGCCCAAAGCATGACTTCGTGGGAGACCCAGAAGAGGATGCACTTGCAAATGTGCTCGGTGTCCAGGGGTCACGGTCTCACGTCACCCACGATAGCTACGGGCCTCAGCTTTGCTGGGGACTCAGGGTAGCCTCGGGGAAGTCTGAGAATCTACCTCTGGTGATGCGATGACTTCGGCGTCCGACGGGAGCTTCAGAAATGCAAACCGGACAGATGCTTCTTTGGTGCCTGCCAAGCAGGGAGTCACTCCTTGACCCCAAGGGAGATTCTTCTGTCCTCTAATCGTGAGTAGAGCGTCGAAGGTCCAGGATTCTGTTTCAGAGTTTCATCCAGGGATAATCTAAAGTCCTAAGGACTGGGTTCCTATACTTATACTAAGTTTAGGGGTTGGACTACTCTGTGGCCCCACCTATGGGTGGGTCAGGGCAGAGGGGTGGCTACACCCCTTTCCCTTTGTCCAGTTCGCGCCAAAGCAGGGGCTGCAAGCCCCTGATCCGGTTTGAACTGGGGTATGCACAGGGACACCAAATGTGCCCCCAGTGCAGGACTTCAAAGCACCCAGAGAGTGCTCCCGCCCAGCCCCAATACACATTATCCTGTCTGGGGAGGTGGTCACACCTCCCTGCAACAGGAAACCTATTGTCCAGGCCTCCCCTGCCGGAGTTTCGTCCAGCAGCAGGAGGCCAGACTTGTGTCTGTGGCAGCAGCATCCATTTTGTGATGCCAGGGCTTTAGAAAGAAGTTACCGGGCAAGCCAGAGTTAACATGTCTTTCCCTCTAGAAGGGTGGAATGCTACCCCTGCCGCCAGAATTGGCGGGGGGGGTAGTATTCCAAGATGTTTGACACCAAACACGACATGTTTTGGTGCAGCCATCCCAAAGTTAGCATTTAACGCGAGGTTATAATGCGCTTAAGAGTATATGGTCAGGCTGCACTACAAACAGCATCAGAGAAGGGTCTCCGAACGCTGCAGAGGGGCCCTGCTCATGCAGGGGCACCCTCTCACATAGGAACCATGCACTCTGCCTTCAGGATTGACAAGGCCTGCCATAGGAGTGACTTATAGGTTTATATGTGTGTATGTATGTAGTGATATAGGTAGCCTATATCACAGTAAGGGGTGCATGCACCCCCTTACCCAGGCTGCAGTAGCAGACCTGTGGTGTCAGTTTGGATGGCCTTCCAGGGGTGGCATAATATATGCTGCAGCCCCTGGCAGGTCTCTGAGGTACCTATGCCCTGGGTACATAGTATACCATATACTAGGGACTTATAAGGGCACTCCAGATTCCAATCAGAGATGTGCCTAAGGCACATGGAAACCATTTTACAGAGAAAGCAGATAGACTGGGGCCCTGAATAGCAGGATCCCAGTCCAACTAAGTCATAAACCAGCAAAACACCATAAAAAAAAGTGGGGGCAACCATATAGTCAGATTCCACCTTCCTACACAAGTGCTATCATAATTCATATCAGATGCCCCCATATTAAAATACCAAACAGTAAACATCCGCCTATCTAGATTAAGTCAGGATCAACTATCATTCAGATCCTCCTTCCATCTATAAATAGGCACCCATATACACCTACCAAGCTTTTTCCCTCTCTTACCCTTTCTCTCGTATATCCCTTTTTCAAAATTATATGTGGCTAGCAATTTAGCAAGCCATTGCTGAAACGTTGGGGCTAATTGATCCAGCCAGGCAGAGGTGATGCAGATACGTAGGACAGCCATGGCAAGAAACAGAAAGTAGTGAAATGAGTCCTGCCTTCCCTTAGCTTCAATCCCCAGGAGCATTAAAGCAGGATCAAGAGAAACTTTTAAGTTCAGTGTTTGATCCATAAATTTTTCAATCGAATTTATCAAATTTTGCAGCCGGGGGCAGGTCGAGAATATGTGTATTAGATCAGCATCCGAGCCGTCACAGCGGGGGCATCTAGTTCCTTCCTGTCCCCCCCATTGTGCTATCCTAGCTGGCGTATGATATAATCGGAAAATTGTTTTAAAATGCTGAGCTTGGAGCCCCGCAGAGCACAAGACGGTCTGGCCCAGCTCCAAGGAATCAGAGAAACTATCTTGATCTATGCCGAGCTTGTCGGCCCACTTCTTCCCATGCTTACCCAGATCGGCCTGCTTGAGTAATAACAGTTCTGAGTAGATTCTCTTAATAGTACAATTCTCTCCCATTCTTATAACATCTATAATTGTAACTTTCTGAAAGCCACTCGGTCCGCCCTTTTTCCCTCTTAAAAAGCTACGCAACTGAAGATATTTAAAAAAATTACTTGTATTGATACCATAGTCACGTTGAATATCACTAAACGACCGAATCCCCTCCCGGCCCTATTAGGTCCCCTAACTGCCGGAGCCCACTATCCTCCCATTCCATCATTATTGCATCCGAGAAAATTCCAGGAAACATGGGATTTCTATATAACTGAGTATAAAAGTTAATTCTCCAGAGACCAGTCTTTTTTTTAAATGCTGCCCAGATCTTGAATGCAGCCACCAATGTTTTGAATCTTGTTTTTTTTAAATAGCTTGGCTCGCTAAACTTCATAAAACAATTAGCAGCGTCTTCTCCCAGCAGTAACTTATATATGTCTGGTGACCCTGTGTTGTTCCAGGGATCGCCAGCGCTCCCACCGAATAGCCCACACATATATTGAAAGGCCGCAGCCCAGTAATACATCTTAAAATCTGGGACTGCCCAGCCGCCTCTTTCCCTTGGCAATGACATGTACCTCAAGGCCCTCCTCGTTTTTCCATGGGCCCATATAAACCTGTTCACCATATGTTCAAGCGCCATAAACCATTGCCTCTCAAATTCTAATGGTATGGCCCTAAAGAGATAGAGTACTTTATGGAGGAAAACCATCTTAACCACATTACAGCGACCCACCACTGACATATGGAGATTATGTAATCTATCAAAATCTTTTTTAGCCTTCCCTATTACTGGTTCGATGTTTCTCTCCACTAACTTCCCCAGTTCAGGCAGAATATCAATGCCCAGATAAACAGCAGAGTCAACCAACCGTGAGTCCTCCAGAACAGCCCCCCTATTTTTAACTATCTGCGTCTTCAATCTGTTTAGTGCGTACCCGGAGACCAGGCCGAAGGCTTGAGCTTCTACCTCTATTGCATCTATGGTATCTTGAGGATTAGGAGTAACCACGGCGATATCTTCCGCATAGGCTAGCTTTTTTGTCACCAACCCATGGAATCGCATGGGGCTAATGCTGTTACTAGCCTCCAATTTCCGGATCAAGGGATCAATGTACAAGGCGAAGAGGAGAGGCGAACAAGGGCAGCCCTGCCTTGTGCCTCGGTTGATTGTCACAGGGCTGTGTACCCCCCATTCAATCTAAGCCGAGCCGTCGGTGCCTTATATATAGCCTGAATTGCCCTAATAAACCCCCCCCCGATGCCATACCGTTTCATAAGCTCCCAGAGATAGTCCCAGGAGACCCTATCGAATGCTTTTTCAGCATCCATGAGTATCAAAGCCATAGGGTGCCCTGAGACTTCAGCTGCATCGAACAGGGTTATGACCCTGCGGATATGCTCTGTAGCTCCCCTCCCCGGAATAAACCCATGCTGGCAGGGGTGGACTATTTTCCCAATTATTTGGTTTAAGCGGGTCGCCAGGGCTTTAGAAAAGATTTTAGCATTGCTATTCATAAGCGTTATTGGCCTGTACGAGCCAGGTTCTCTAGAGGGCTTACCCTTCTTTAAAAATACTATCATATCCGCCCCGGCCCACGACTCGGGAACTGAGCGCCCTTGCTGAACTTGACCTATGATATCAGCCAAATCGGCCCAATTACCCCGAGAAAGGTTTTGTAAAACTCTAAGGGAATTTGGTCTGGTCCAGCAGCTTTCCCGGAGGGAAGGCTCCCTAATGCACCATATATCTCTTCCTGGGTCAATGCGGTTTCAAGTGCCTCCCTATCTTCAGGATCAATACATTGCATTGGAATTCCGCTTAAATATCCATGAATTAGGATCTGCTCCCTTCGTTGATCCTCGCTATAAAGATTCTCGTAAAATTGGCGAAAAACTTCCCGGATCCCAGGTGACCCCTCAATTAAATTCCCACTACTGTCTATAATGTCCCGGATCTCCCCCGCCAAGCTTTTTTGTCTGAGTCGAACTGCCAGGGTATGCCCCACCCGCTCGCTAAACTCATAGCAGTGTTCTCTCCTAGCCAAAAATCTTTCCACTGCCTTAGTTGCCGTGATATCCCCTATTTCTGCCTTTGCTAAGGACAGCCTAAGCAATATATCATCCAGTGCTTTATTCATCCGGATTGCTACTGCGAGCTCCTCCTCTACTTCCAGCAGTATCTTAGAGAGTGTTTTCTCCTGCTGGCCCTCCTTCTTCTGCCGAAACAAGCTATAGCTCAGTGTCTCTCCTCTGACCCCGGCTTTAAGCGTATCCCAGACCATCCCGGGGCTAGCGCTCTCTCTATAATCTCCCAGAACCCCTTGATCCATTCATTCATATGAAGCACATATTCTGGATCCTTTAGCAGCCCTCTTTCAAAGGTCCAAACCTTCTCCTGTCTTTCCCCCTACTTGGGTAATTGTTAAGATTAAGGGGTTATGGTCTGAAATAATCCGAGGGTGTTTCTCTATTCTGCACCTAGGGATTAGCAAGTGTGAGACAAAAAAGTAATCAAGTCTGGTTGTTGACTTATGTGGTGCAGAGAAAAATGTACTGCCAGGATCATCAGGGTTTAGCCGTACCCACACATCAGTAAGTGCATTGTTCTGTACCAAATTGGTAAGTGCTCCATAAACTCTTCTCTTTCGACCCCCATAGCTACCTCCCGCTCCCCCCAGAGCCCTCCCAAACCATTATTGAAATTCCCGCACATTATTACCCGAGTGGGCCATAATGTTAGCTCAACATCCAAAAATTCTAGAAGTTCGGGGTCATCCCCAGTAGAGCCATAAACCGAGCATAAAGTAAATGTTTCCTCATGTGTCATACATTCTGCCAGCACCCAGCGACCCCATTTGTCAGCCTTTTTCCTATCGCTTCGTCAAGAAAGAATGGCAACCCCTATTGTCTTAGTGCCCTGCTTGGTGTTAATAACCAGCTTAAATCCAAGCTGCTCCATAAGATTGCCCCTACTACCTTCTATATGGGTCTCTTGAACACATAAAATATCTATACGCAGTGCTTTCAGAGTTATTGCAGCTCTTTGTCTTTTGGCCTGATCATTAAGGCCGCATATATTAATTGAGGCGACTCGCAAGCTCCTCACCTAGTATTGAACACATTTCCCTTCACCATACCTGCTTTATTAAATCTTTGCTCTCCTAAATCATCTCTTTGATCACTCATTTTTTCTTACTGTTCTGTGCTTACTTAGTATGTTCGACCTCGAGTACTGTACTGTGCTGTGCCCTCCCCCCACTGCCCCTTACTCCCACCCCCCCAACCTTCCCCGCCCTGCCCACCCCCCCAAAAACCCTCACAGGCAAATAGGTCAAGCATGACCTATGTGTGGCCGTTGAAACTCACATCTCAAATCGCTGCGGATCCCCCCCCCCGAGCTCCCTGAATTCCAAATACACCCCTGTGCTCCACTTGTGATTTACATAGATTGTCATATAAAAAGAGAGAAAGAGGCAGGAGGAAGAAAGAAGAGATACACAAAATATAGGAAAAAAAAGAAGAGAATATAGACACAGCGGGGAGAGTTTTTACATTACTTCAATCGGTAAAGTTCCCTGAGCCATACCAAATCACAAGTATATGGTTCTTAATGCACTCTAAGACCCCCCATGAGTCGGTTGTTCCCCCTCCGCTTTCCCCTTGCATCCTTCAGCTCAGTCAGATATTCCTGTGCCTTAATTTCTGAAAAAAACATCCGCACCCTCTCCTTTGCGATAACCTTGAGCCGTGCTGGAAACAGCAAATATGCTTCACACCCGATCCCCTGAAAGGGAGTTATCAACTATCGGAGTCTCCATCTCCTTTCGACCGTTGCGTGACAAAAGTCAGGCTGAGCGAAGAATGTGTGGCCCTCGAATGTCCGTTTTGCATCCGGTCTTGCTCTGTCCAGAATAGCCTGCCAAAGAAGAAAGTTCCCAATGTATATAAGAATGGCTCTAGGCCGCTCCCCTTGCCCTGCAGCATTGCCTTTTCTCTGACTCAGCGGGAAGCGGTGCACCCTCTGAACCTCCATGGCCCAGTTCCACTGGGCAAGATCAGGGAATGCTCCCTTTAAGAGAGTAACCACAAATGACATAATATTCTCCCCTTCCGTGCTTTCGGCAATGCCCAACAGCCTCACGTTATTTCTTCGCTGTCGATTCTCGAAGTTTCCGAGTTTCCGAGCATCTTCAGATTGCTTCTCATGCGACTCCTTATAAACATGCAGTTTCCCAATTTCCTCCTCCAATGTAGCAGTTCTTTCCTCCACATGGGCTACCCTTTCTGCCATATCTGAACATAGTTTATTTACTTTCCGTAGGGACCCCTGCAGTTTTTTAGTAGCTTGATGTGCCCTACGGCTTTCCAATCTCGCTTCTCCCTGCATCTGCTTTAGGGTAGAGTACACTAACTCTATCGATGGCGGGGCAGAAGAGTCAATTGAGCTAACAGGCTCCCCCTGTGCTGGTACCTCCCCCTCTTCTGCATACGTATGGCTTGTGGCGGAGTAGTCCCACTTAAGTTTCCGAGCCGTTGTTATTGCTATATCTGCTTTGGAGGGGCTGGCTCTAGATTTGGACCTATGCCTCTGAGTGAGGGTCTTAAGACGTTGTGTCTTTTGTGTTGCAGAGGAGTCCCCAAAGGAGTCACCAGAATCAGACCCATGAGATGAGTTCCCATCACTTGTAAGCGAGAGATCTGTGTCATCGTTTAAAGAGAACAATTTGTCCCCTTCTGGAGATCCCAGGGCCGGTTTGGACCAGAATGGCATTTGGTTTTGCCCAGTTGTTTTTTCTCCTACTGCTTTTTCCCCTGCTGCTTGATCCCAGAGCCCAAGCCCATTGCCGTTAACAATATCAGACACATCAGATAACAGGCCAGTACCTTTTCCAACTGTTTCTTTATCAGCCACCAGATTAGCCTCCAAAGCAGCTCCCAAATCTAAAGGCAATCCAGCATGTCCGAGAGCACTGCTCCCGCTGCCTTGCATATCACTCAATGATTCCCGCTGCTCCGGTGCAGCCTGTAGTCCAAGCCGATTAGCCGATCGATCTGCAGGCTCTTCCACCTCCTCCTCCTGCCGCTCCTGTTCTGGCTCCAGTCCGGTTTGCTGCTGTACTGCCACAGCCACAGCAGACGGGACCAAATCTGGCTCAGCTGTACCACACGTGCCGGGCTCATCTAAGCGGAGAGTGTGCGGCATATTGTTTGCGGCAGCCGAAAAAGCCTCCGTTAGTGTAGGTTGCCGCAGGGAGCTCTCTGCACCAGTCACGCGTCGCCCACTCCGTCCATCCAAGCTGCCATCCCGTGATTTACCGCTAGCTTCCTCGTTCTTTTTCGAGGGCGTCCCACGTCGAGTCTGACCCAAGCCGCGCACAGCCGTGCCGGTCTCCTTCTGTGGGTCCTTCGCCAACCCTTCTTTCGTGGATTTATTTGTTTTTGGCCCCATCTTCTCGCCGCAAGTCGGACACCCCAGCGATGCCTCAATAGTAGTCCTGGTTTCTCGCATTAGTGCCTTAACGATCGTCGTGAGCTCCGTAGATCTCCGGCGGGAGCCACGACTCAGCACCCTCCCTATCAGCTGGTCAGACAGGTAAGAGCGCAGCGGCATATCTATGAGGGTGAATCAACCTTACTGGTAAGGAGGAGGCAGTAGCATTCATCTCCGCCATATGGCCTGTTTCTGCTTGGTTCTGCTCTTTGCATCATCACCTTCCACTGTCCACCGATGCACTCTGCGACACTCACCTTGGACATCGACATGGACTGCCATATTCTGTTTGGTTGCCAATGACACAGCGATCCGACTGCGGACTGAACTCTTCCTCTTCCGATGTACTTGTCATTCCCTGAAGGACTCTGGCTGGCCCTCCACGGGCCAATAATGTGAAGTGGGGTTTGCATGCCCCTGTACTGCTCCAGCTGCACCACTCCATTGGATGTGAATTAAACATTTAGAATCACACAGATGTTTCATGTCTTTGATCATTCAAGTATGAAAGTATGGATGAATGTAGGGTCAGTGATTCCCCCTTACGTCCATGTTGCTCATATCGTGGGACTTGAGTCACAGGGTGCAACATTGCCGATTGCGGTCCGTGTGGCGTAGACACTACAACAGAGACACAAGCATCAGTTACTTCCTTGTCCAGCCCGGAACTGAAGCATGCCCAGAGCCCCGGGGTCAGTGTTCCCACCCCTACGCTGGTCTGGCATACGCCAGGCCAGACCACTCTGATTACGCTCAGAGGGGGGGGGGACAAAGCTACATGTCCCAGGTCTTCCCTGTGGTGATCGCTGATCACTGGTCTAGTTGTCAGCATGCCACAGCCACTCCCTGAGGGCTGGTTAACACCCACACCACACCCATCCAGCACAGGCGTCACAGGACATGTGACCCTGCCAATAAAAGGGGCCTAGCACATCACATTCCCCACTGCCGGAGTTGACATGATGGCGTCCGCACCACGTGGCTCAATCATGAAGGGTCCATGACTTGTGGCGCACGGAGTTAGTGGCACCCGCTGCACTGCGGCTGGCAGTGGCCCACAGCCACGGGACAACGACTTGAGTTGCACAGGGTTAGTAGCACCCGCTGCACTGCGGCTGGCAGGGGCCCACCGCCACGGGACAACGACTTGAGTTGCACAGGGTTAGTGGCACATGAAGCGCTAAGCGGGTGTACAGCCTGCAATGATGCAGTAGGTCTGGAGGCTGGACGGTGACTCGTGGCGCACTGAGGTAGTGGCACACAAGGCCCAGACTCCGGCCCGGGCCTACCACCACGTGGCGATGACTTGCGGTGCACTGAGTTCGATCCACCTGAAGAGCTGAGTGGGTGTACAGCCTGCGATGATGCGTAGGCCTCGATGAGCCGTCCTGCTAATCGTGCTTCGATTTGAATTGTGAGCCCTGCTGGACCGTGGTGCACGCTGAAGGCAGCAGTCAGCACACACATGACTCCGCGGTGCGGGGCCGCTGGGGGCCTGTGGCGCGGAATCCAGCGTCCGGCTGAGGAGGTTGCACCAGCACGTGGAGGACCCTCATGGAGACATGCCGGTGGCGGCAGGTGAGCATTGAGGCCTGGGTGCGCAGGGGCGGGCAGTCATCGCTGGGCGGCGGGCGGCCTCGGGACCAGGGTTGGGGGGCAGCATGCGCACAGGATCGCGCAGGCACCACTGGTCACGGCGGCGGCCTCGTGGCTGGGTGGGGCGCCGCCTTGGCTGACACGACCCTGCATGCGATGATGTGATGTGCGCGGGTTGTTTTGGGACGTAGCCACCTCGTCTCCAGTGTGAATCTGCCCGTTGAAGGTGGTCGGCCACGTGTATGTAGGCCTATGGACAGGTTATGGCGGAGACTGAGACACACGCAGTAGCCATTTTGGTGGTGGATTTGTGACGTGTGCATTCCCACAGTTGTGAGTTGGGGGATTGTGGAGTTGAGGTGTGTGGTGTGTTCAGTTGGTACTTGCCGATGGGCAGTGCACTTCCATGGGGGCCATCCTCAAAGCGCTGGTTGGTAGCTGAATTGTGGACATGTGGGAATCATGCAGACTGCCTGGGGAGTTTGCGACGACATTGGTGGACAGGCCACGGTGGTCCACTTTTGTCTGCACATTGATGGCATGCGTGTGGTTGCTGTTGCAGTGATTGTGTGCAGTGTCGGCAGGGGGCACGAGTCGTACACGTGTGCTGTGAATTGCCCCCAACACGTGCGTGACGCCAGCTATGGCGTAGTTCCCTTGCGTGGTCTCAAGTTGTTCCTGCGCAGTGTGGGTGGAGTGAGCGGCAGGGGTATCGAGCTGACACACACCGTGATGCTTTCAGGTATGATGAGTCCTGCATGATGTGACCGTAACAGCAGTTCGTGTGGTCGTTACCTTCCTTTTCATTCCTACGACGGTTATGGCCACACGAACTTCTCTTACGGTCTTCTCATGCATGATTTGTCATGCCTGTGAGCATTCCGGTTTGTCCAAGTGCAGTACATTGTACCAGATTAGGCATGTGACTATACAGGAGTTTGACCATTGTCACCATTTCTCCCACAGGTTTCTGGAGACACGTTGCCCTATTGAAGTTCCCCGTTGGGAATGGAACGCGTTGGCTGAGCTTTTCGTTTTGTTTGTTTGTGTATTTGTAATAAAGTTCTGTTTTTGCACTGCTGTTGACTACTGGACTTCATGACCTGGCGCACCCACATTACGGTTACTACGATCGTGGGTCTGGGGCACGGAAGCGTCTAGCATGGCTGACATTGGGGTTGGTTGCGCAGGTACACTGCGAATTGGAACTGTCGTGTGGTGCGGCTACAAGGGGCCTGCCGTTGCATTTGTGGACATGCATCTGTGACATGTGTGAGGGAGTTTGATGGGGCTGGCTGTGAGACTCCTCCGACTCTGGCAGTTGTTAGTTGGAAGGTACCAGGAGCCAACAGGTGCAGCACAGCCAGCAGCTTTGTCTGCGGGGGGTGTTGGTTGTCCGCTGTGTTGGTACCGTCAGCCTGTGGGCAATGTGGGTCAGGATGCGGTGGATGGTTGTCCTTTTGAGCCTGTGTTGGCCAATGGCTTCCTCTGGCGTTGAGTCTCTGGGGCTGGTGCGTTTCAGGGTCGTCCACTGTCCTGCGCTGCCTAGGTGGTGGTCCGGGGGTGGTGGTCCGGGGGGGGGGCTAGGAGTGGTGGCGGTGGGTTTTTTGGCCCTCTTGGTTCTCCGAGCTGCATGATCAGTAGCTCCATGGCATCTGTTGGTCTTCAGATGTGGCTCTGGGCTGGGCTCCCTTTCATACTGCAGGTAGTCGTCCTGCTTAACACCAGCAAAAGGCAGGTGTTAAATCCCTGCTGCTAACGCGCCTTATCGCCTCTTCTTGGTTCGCATCGCAGATCTGACTGGTCGTTGAGAATCTCGCGAAGTAGTGTTTTCGTGTGTTATTGCACGGGAACGCCTACTCTGCATATCATTAGCGTTAGTTGTCGCACTCATCCGTGGTGATGTGTTTTGCGGTAGCTATCGCAGGACAACTGGCGATGTCGGCAGTTTGCACCAGCTTGTGAATGGGGCAGAAAATCTATCGCAGCTTTTGCGGCGCTAAAGTGCCGATAAATCGGCGATGAGTCCTTGAGAATATGCCCCTCAGTGTCTCTTTCGTAGCTGCTAGACTTTATTCAGTAGATGAGAAGAGAAATCACTACCATACTCGTCCTCTTGGCCTCTTGGTTATTGCTGGTCAGTTTCTCCACCTTTTATACTCCCTTTACTAGAACTCCACTCATTAGGATGTCTGTGATGCAATACAGTGGGGAAGTACTACTATGTAAGCGCTCTTCACTGTACTCTGCATCAATGTCTATCTTGTAAACTTTCCTCATAAGGAGGTTCACAGATATGGCTTCTGCCTGTCAATACAACAATCATAAGGGCATTGGAGAATCAGCAGGTAAGACAGCAAGGGGGCACAAAGCTGAGGAAAAAAAAAAAGAAATCCCACATAAGAAGATCTGACCATGCCAATGGCAATAATTCTACCACCCAGTGTGCTGCATCACAACCATTTACATCACCACCACTATAGTAATTCTCTCTGGTGTATTATGACTTATCACAAAGCACACCGATCCATTGTGCATGTAACGAACTGATTAACAGATACTGTGCCACCTCCTTCCTCCAAAGGCTCTTCATAAAATTCCCAGCATTCTCTGCAGTTGATACTGTTGGGTTGAAGTGGTCAGGACAAGAGCATGCAAAACGGAGTCTTGGGAGACAATCAGTTGACACCAATGAGAGGCATTCGTTCAGGGGCGTAACAATAACCCTCACTGCCCCCGTGGTGTGGGGGGCCCCGAACTCCAAGGGGCCCTCTCCAGCACTGTGCAGGGGCTGCGGGCCCCTGCCCTGAGAGCTCCCGACTGGGTCTGAAGCATGGGGCCCCCTCCATGTACTTTTGCAGGGGGTGGCTCAGGTTTCGTTATGCCACTGCATTCGTTCCCCCTCTAGTTCGGATGGTGTCATCCTCTAAGAAAGAGTGCAAGCTTGTTAGGCGCCATTTTGGTCCCGCCGGAATTTCTGCTTTGCCTCTCTGCTTGGCATCCTAGCCGAATCTCTCGTTCTCAGTACTGGATGGCCCTTACAGAGATTTCAATAGAATTCTGTGACTGGCCTGTTTTTTGTACACTGTTAGGTACCCCTATCTGGTCCTTCCTAAACACATGGCGAAATTGTGTTTGTGAAATTTGAGTTGAGGTGAGGCCTTACTTGTTAATCTGTGTCACGAGTGTAGCTTTTCCTACTGGATTACTGAAATATGTTTGTGAAATCCTAGAACTGATTTATGTTTTTTAAATGTCACCTCCGCTCAACTTTGAAATGTGATTGTGAAATACTTGAATTTATTGTTGGTAAACTGTGACGTGAATTTTCACTTGTAGTCTTTCAGCAACAAGTCTTTGATTAATCCATGTGCTATAAACGTTAAAAAACCAGTTGAGGGAGTAGCCTCTGTTATCATTCCTCTTCGATTTACGTGTACATGTAAATTAGTAGGAGGTCACTACAATTAGTGCAATATATTATTACCTGCCATTAGTCATTGGGATGTAAATGAAATGTTAATTTCTGATTTGTAAACTCTAATTTCTAAATCAGATATCCTCATAAATGTGGGACTACAAAACACTGACGTTTTTGGTCATTTAGTGGCTTAACAATTGTTTATTCACCAAGGGATGTAGAAAAAACAGCAATTGCAGCGATTGTCTTAAAAAACATCAAACTTTTGAAGTGAGTCCACCTTACTTGCCCTTTTTTTCAGCCTAAGTAGACAGTGATAATTTTCTTTGTGTAGACGTCCATCTTCTTTTTTAATTACAGTGAGGCAATCTAACAAACAATATGGGTAAATTAAATTATCAATGAAAGTCTGAAAAATGTATCAATAAAGAATGAAGCTTGGCATTTGAGATATAGCTGTAGTTTATGTCTGCTGCTTTAAAATTCTGGGACCAAGTTGAAAACGCATTTAGGGGTGCAGGCAGGAGTACTCTTTTACATACACTTGCATGCCTTTGTAAATGAACACTGAAATATCCAACTCTCTATTGTTAAAAGTGCAAACAGGATACACTTATTTCTATTTGTACTGTTTATATGAATATTCCTTAAATATTCCCATTTTGTTACCATTTTAGATGTTTTAGAGCCAGTTCAACACGACAAATTAGAGTTTGTCATAGAGTGCTACAGGAGTACTACTTTACATACTTCAGAATTCCTCTATAGGTAGGCGCCATTTTGTTTCACCATGTTCCATTGACTGAGGTTATGTATTCTTGACTCTATCCCACATCCTTGGGATATGCAGAACAATACAACCCAAAGCAGCACTTGATGGGCCATGTAAAAGTGTTACACTTCTGTTACCTCAATTCACTTGAATCCCTTGCACTCTCTAAGGGGTATATTCACAAGAACGTGTGCTAAACATCTCCAAAAAATGTTAACGCAACTTTACACATCGTAGCCTATCGCGGG
Source organism: Calotriton arnoldi (assembly GCA_963921515.1). NCBI lineage: Eukaryota > Metazoa > Chordata > Amphibia > Caudata > Salamandridae > Calotriton > Calotriton arnoldi. Next base: position 174,469 of record CAWUFW010015482.1, on the reverse strand, counting down.
AAAATAACCCCTTGTCAACTTGGAATTCACAACACGGCGGTACCATGCCATAGTCCGCCGAAAACGCGGCCAATGTCCACGATACAACCACCTCGACAGAGATAAAAACACAAACCACAACACAAAAAAACGTGCGATGAGCCCATTCGCGATGAGGAAAGCAGCGATAAGCACCTCCAGGCCCGCGACACACACACGGCAGGCGGGAATAAGCACAACAAAAGCAGGAAAAAGAAAGACAAACCAAACAGAAAACAACAGCCAAGCGCAATGGAGGCAACCGGAGCCAGTATACAACCCCACAAGCCCCATTTGCAACAAAACATTGTACATGGCAGGCCATCATGGACAAGGTCAATGCAGCCCGAGAGCGGAGGAGGACAATGGAAGAAAACCAGACCAGCCGGAATGATGCGAAACGCACAAACAAGCAGAAATACGCCAACAACAAGAAGGCAGCAATGCACACCCGAGGTGGGATGACATGGAGGAAATGGTGTCCACTACATCAGTCTGGAGATGGTGGCAGGACTCGGGGACCGGAAACTGCCCAAAACAACAGACACCACAACAACAGGGAGAGGAATGACCAGGGACTGTGGGGACGGGGGAGATGGGCACAATGGCACACATGCACAATTAAGCACAGCACAACTGCAGACAAACCATGCCCAAGAGTAACAACACCAACCAAGAGCACAAGTCACACAACCCGGCAATATCACACCACTGAACAAGCACAGAAGTGAAAACCACACTGCCTGAAAGGGAGAAGGGTGAGCCAAATCAGAGCTGAAGGGACATCTCACACACAATGCAGCACACACACATAGGAAGCAGAGCACCCCAACATCGAACACAATGTGTTACGAACAGCAACATTTGCACAACCCAACACAGGACACAAGTGCACCCGCTTGTGGCCGGTAAATGGCCATACGCATCTGGCAAAGCACCAAACAGGGACATGGTAATGCACAAGTACCAACCCACAGCCCTGATGGGGTAGCAATGCACGTATGGCAGGGATCCAGAGAGACCGTGACACACACATTGGCATACAAATCAAGACACAACACAGTTGGAGACAAGTGAAAGTGCGGAAACTTTATCAACAAGTGCCTGTTAGTACGGCAAAGAGAAGTGCCACGACATGCAGACCAATGCAGCAGCATGTCTGAATGAGGAACGTCAGAAAGCGCCCATGTCCACCCCGGGGGAGTCCATCACCAACACAAGTCATTGCCAACCCGCGTTGGTTGTCCGCGCATGGATCAGGAGTCCAGGCCAATGCAGCCATGTCCACTGTCGTCTTGGGACATGTGACCAGATCCCCAACATGCAACCAGGCGTCGGGACACGTGCAATGGGTCACATCCAGTTGTTGCTGCAGGTACCTTGTCACTCGTCCATGAACGCCAGTGCAGCAGCGTAGGCCAACATCTCTAATGAGAGATCATTGTCCACCACATCTGCCATGTCCTCGATGTAATCCATCAGCTGACCCGGACAGATGTGCTGACTCCAACCCCTGGCCCCAATGTGCACCAAAGCCCAATCGGGTAGTGGCTCAATGTGCTCACTGCACACGACGACTCGTGCAATCTCCCAGGTCCAGTTGCCAGCATGCATGCGAAACATCCATGCGTGCCATAAACGGGCATCACGCTGACACTCCTGGTCGTGGGCCAATAGGGGGTGCACACACACGTTAAAATCCAGGTCAGCTACAGTCACGTTGGAGAAGCAGACATCCATGGGCCACTCGAATATGCACGAGCGACAATGCAACACAGGCTGAACGCAGGAGACGTTCGCAAGGCGGAAGCTCAGTCGGTAACTTATCCGCAGCACTGCCAACGGCAGTGCCCCCAGTACATGCAGTAGACGTGCACGGTACAGGTCCACGTGACTAGAGTCGAGCATGTGTCCGGGATGGTCTGCCATTGCATCAGTGGCTCTGCTGGAAGCGGCACTGGCTTGCCCTGTGCCAGTCCTGTGGATGAAATGGCACAGCTCGGAGCAATGAGCAGTGTCTGTGTGCAACGGGTGCAGGCCTGGGGTGGGAGTACGTGTGAAGACCATCTCACGCACGCTAACTACGACCAAGGACTTCTGCGTGTGGGATGTGTACACGTTGGGCTCACGTCAGGCAGTGCGTAGTGTGGGAGTCGCAAGTAAATGCTATCGTATCTGTCAGGGGGTGCTGGCCACATGCAAGTCCCAGCTCGGAGCTGCAGATGTGCCATCCGCCTGATAGTACAGACAAAGGACCCTTCATCCCTACAGTAACTTCACCATCTGCATGCATTCAGGAGATGTACAGAGGCCTGTCGTGGGTGTGGTGGGATGTCTTTGACTCTGGGAATCATGGATGATATGCCCAGCATGTGGCACATGAGCGGCCTCACTGTGTGTTACATTGCCTCACAGCTGCTCCTCCCTCCCATGAGCCCCCACATTGTGTGCGCTGCGTGGCTGTATTACGTGCACTCCTACGGCACACCATTGTCATGCCTGTCCGCGCATGTCCAGCAGCATGCCAACAACACCGTGTCCCTGGCCTTTGAAGGTGTGCGGCCACGTGAGTGTAGGCCAATGGTCCGGACAGGGCGGACACAGGTGTACAGTCAATGGCTGGTTGTGATCGCGCTGCGAATGAGGCTAGGCAACTGACTCATGCAGCTGCAGGACTAATACACATAACACCTGGCATGCATGTGCCAAGCCGTGAGCGGTCTTGCACTCCTATATTTCCCCGTACGTGCGGGCCCGCCCTCCTGGTGCATGCTACATTGCAACATCAACTACTGTGGCCCTGGTGGCGACAACACCCCAACACAGAGACACACTTACCGCACATCCTGCCCAAGGCCAGGTCCGAGCCACGCCCTGCTCCCCCTGCCGAATCAGCACACCCCTGCACTGACCTGACGTACGCCGGACCAGCACACGCCGCTTGTGCATGCAGGGGGGGGTGGGCGAAGCTACATGTCCAGGGTCACTGCCAACGCTGAGGTGACATGGTATCGTCCGCTGAAGACAGCACACTGTGATGTTGCAGGGCCCGTGCCCATCATGCTGACACAATGACCACACGAACACACTTTCTCAGATGGTGTGAATGCCTATGGGCACGTGCGCCCGGCCACATTTATTAGCAGGCACACATATCTAGTGACACCTGTGTTGGATGTGTGTGGGGTGTGTGCACACCAGCCAGCAAGGGCTGCCTGGTGCAGTCAGAAATCGACAACAGTGTACATCGTAAAGGACACAACCATTCAACCGTAAAGGCACCATGAATTGTGCTGCACAGAGTCAGTGGCCCCGGATGCACAGCGTCCTGCATGGGCCTACCGCCACGGGCCGCTGACTTGCGGTGAACAGGGTTGATGGCACCAGGTCGGTTGTTGATAGTGTTCGATCACCTCCGTGACTCTGATCCGGCTTTCGTCCGGACTGATCCGCATCTTCCTCTTACTCCTGTCCGTGCGTTCACTGGTGTGGACTCTGCCATTCATGATTCGCGACTATGTGCTTGATGTGGGACCTACTGGTCCGCAGGGTAGGCCTGAGCCCTCATCCATGTGTAGCCGGCTTGCGTTGCACAGGGTTGGTGGTACCACGTGTCGCAGGCTTGCGATATGGAATTATGCCTCACTGATCGAAGGGAGTCTTGTGCTGTGTCCGCTGCCACAGACTTGGGGTCACTGCCATTCAAGACTCAGGACACAGTTCCACATGTTGGACCTACTGGGCCCAAGAGGACGCTGGTGGAGTATGTAAATGAGAAAGGAGTAATGTGGGCCAGCGTCGGGGGAGCCAGCGATGGTCTGCGGAGGCTGCAGAGGTTGCGGGACTGGTGCTTGGAGCTTTCACCGGCACGTGGTGTGCCCTCATCGACACACGCCGGTGTAGGCAGGTGAGCGGAGCCTCGGTGCGCTGGGGCCGGCATGACGGGTCGGGGGACCAGCGGCCCGGGGTGCAGCAGGCACACAGGGACGCAGGCCCCGCCGTGCTCGGCGCAGGACTCGTGGTGGGCCGAGAGGCACCGCACTGGCAGACGCGTTGTCCATTCTGAATGAGAACCACGCCCAGTGCGACGGGCCATTTGGTCACACCCCTACGCAGGCCTGGCGTACGCAGGTCCAACCCACTCCACCCGCGCATGCAGGGGGGGGACGTAACGTGTGACATTTCCGTGTTCTGCCCCACAGCCTGTGGGGACATGGTAGGGTCCACTGGCCACTGCACTCCATGCACCAGCAGTTGATCTCCACATGGCCATTTCCGTGGTTTGCACTCTGTGGTCTGTCCGGCACCTCCACGCCACACCTGGCATTGGGTGGGTTCACATGCCTTGGTCACTTGCCGCTCTCGCACATGCCTGCTCCATGCCTCTCCTCGCATCCTGCTATTGTGTGTCTGTGGTGCCATGCCGTGGCTGGGTTGTGGGCATGGCAAGGCCAGCTTCCCAATGGAGTCGTGTTGTTGTGTCTGGTCGGTTGGCATGTTGTGTGTCATGTTGAATGTAGTTGTGCTGCGTGCCCATTGCCAGTGTCGTGAGTTGCATGACTGTGGGCTGGAGGTGTGTGGTGTGTTCATTTTGGACTTACCAACGGACACTGCAGTTCCATGGGTGCCATCCTGGGAGCGCTGGGTGATGATGGACTGTCGGGAGATGTGAGAATCATGCACTCTGCCTGGGGAGTTGGCCGCGACATTGTTGAAGAGTCCCGGGCGGTCCACTGTTGCCTGCACATTCATGATATGCATGTGCTTTCTGTTGTGGTAGTTGTGTGCAGTGTCGGCAGGGGGCACGAGGGGTACATGTGTGCAGTTGATTGGCCCTGACACGTGAGGGAATCCAGCTATGGCGTAGGGGCCTTGCTTGGTCTCCAACAGCTCCTGCGCAGTGTGGGTGAAGTGGAGGCGCTGGGGTACCAGGCTGTTGTTGGCATCCAGGACAGGTGTGATGACCTTGTATGGGGCTGGCTGTGTGACTCCTCCGACTCTGGCAGTTGTGGGTTGGATGGTACCAGAGGCCGACATGTGCTGCGCAGCCGGCAGCTTTGTCTGCGGAGGGATGTTGGTAGTCCGCTGGGTTGGTACCATCAGCAGGTGGGGGATGTGGGTCAGGATGCGGGGGATGGTTGTCCTTTTGGGCCTGTAGTGGGCAATGTCCTCCTCTGGCGTTGGGTCTGGGTGGCAGGTGCGTTCCAGGTGGGTCCGCTGTCTTTGTGTACGCTGCCTCTGTGGTGTTCCGGGGGGGGGCGGGACGGGTCCTGGGGGTGGTGGCCGGCCTGTGTTGTGTCCCTCATGGGTCTCGGAGCTGCATGATCATTGTCTCCATGGCATCTGTGGGTCTTTCGATGTGGCTCTTGGCTGGGCTCCCTTTCATGCTGCAGCTAGTCGTCCTGCTTAACACCAGCAGAAGGCAGGTGTTAAATCCCTGCTGCTACCGCGGCTTATCGCCTGTTTTTGGTTCACATCGCAGATCTGGCAGTTCGTTGTGAAAGTGGTGTTGTGGTTTTTTCGTGTGTTTTTGCACGGGAACGCCTACTCTGCATCTCATTAGGGTTAGTTGGTGGTGTCCACCGTGGAGATACATTTTGGGGCAGTTGTCGCGGGAATACTGGTGATGTCTGCAGTTTGCACCCGCTTGTGAATGGGGTGTTAAATCTCTCTACACTTTTGATGGGTTAAGGTGGGAATAAATCGGCGGTAGATCCTTGTGAATATGCCCCTAAATCTTTCTGATGTGCAGTCAACCTCCAGCTGTCTGGTGGTGATTCTCTAAGGGGTGATGCCAGACTGTACTCTGCATTACTCCGGGGCCTTCACTGCTATTAACCTAACTACCAGAAAGGATACAGTCACCTATGGACGTCATTTAGGGGTTGATGCGACCACTGGATTGCCCTTTGCGACCCCTGACCCTGCCTTTGCCATCCCTGTGCTCAGATGCGGCAACATCACTGCCTGGAACACAGGGCCAGTTCAGCCTTACGGACGTTGGTTGTGCTCCACTTTCCTTCTTTTCTGTCAATTTTTATTATTACACTAATAGTGAATAATGTAATATAATTCACTATTAGTGTAATAAAAGATTGAGTACAGTTAGCTGGAATATGACCCTTTCTAACAGCTGAGGTAAGTAAAAAAAAATTAAATGTATGTTGTGTGCGTTCTTCTAGGTGAGTGTGTTTATGTGAGAGACAGTGTGTATGTGTGAATGTAAGTGTATGTGTAAGTGTGTGAGTGAAAGTAAAGGTTAAATGGTGTATGATCTCACCTCCGCTGCTCCTGGCATTTTGATGAATTGATTTCCATGCAGCCAGCAGTCAGAATTAATCTGTGCACGCCAGCACACCCAGTTTGTCAACTACCTGACAATGGTGAGCCTCAAAAAGGGTCTATTGCAGAGGTCTTCAAACCTTTTTGCACTGAGCCCCCCTTAAGAATGTTTTGAATTTTGGGCTGTTCTCCAAAATTTCATGGCAAGGATTGGGGGAACCAGAGTGGCATGGCTGATCACAGGGGTTTGGGGAATATAAGATTTCAAGGGCACTTTTGCGTAGGTCATAATCCACAGTAAATGTTAGACTCATAAAAGAACAAATACATCAAACAAAAACAGAATTAACCAAACCACTGCTCCCCTTAATAGGGGTGATGTGGGCCCCTTGCACTCCTGGGTCCAATGCAACTGCACCTGCTGCAGTAGTGATAGTTGCAATCCTGAGAAGCAGGCAATCTCCTCTTCTTCTTTCACCCCTCCCCCACCATGCCTGACCATTACTTCAATCTTGAAACAGGCTGCCTGTCCCTATAAGAAACCCAATGAGTTCCTGCATGTTGCACCCCAACTTTTTGCAGCAGAGGTGCTCTCTGCCATATTGCTAGCAAAGAAAAAGACCCTTTGACCCCTTTTTAAAGTAAGATATTCAGAACTGTGATGCGGTGGGCCCTCCAAGCCCCTGGGCCCCAATGCCACTGCACCTGCTTCACTAATGATAGCTACTGCCTTGCAAAGCGGGCTGTCTCCTCTACTCTTTGTTAACAACTTGAGCTCCCATCTCACACCACATCTCTCTGATGCCCAAACCAAAGTGTCTCCTCTGCTTCAATGTTCTCCTCCCTTGGTCCTTTGCTCTGATGTCCAAAGCAAAACTGGCATACTGGTCCCCCAATGCAAGAAAGGAAGGGTAGCAAAACAGCAGTAATTCTGTGGCTGTAGCACCAATGATACCTAAAGCTCTGCGAAGTAGGTTGTCTACTCTCCCCATTTCACAGGGACATCATTCCTTGGCCTGATGCCCAAAGCAGGCTTTCTGTCGCTTTGTGTTTAAAAAACATAAATCTAGACACCCTCCTACCACCACTGCTCCCTCCCCATTGTTTTGACCCTGTTCCATGCGCAACAACGGTAGCTGTGACCTAATGCTAGCAAGGAAAATTGCCCCCCATATCCCTTTTCACGCAAATGTCCCAACACCTACTGCACTCAAGGTAGTGATTGCCCTTTAAGAAACAGAAAGACCCCTAAATATCGCACTCTTCCCCGGGGGCATTACTCCAAGGAAGCTGTCTCTGTCCATTTGTAAACAAACAATGAGTCCCCACACAGTGCCCCCTCTTCCTGGTGATCCAGCGGGTTACTAGCAACAAGCATTCATACACTGAATACTCACCTGGGCCCATTCATTCACACTAACTAGCAATCACCGCTGGTGGGAGTCAGTTGTACTCTTTATCAAAATCCCTGCTACCAATTACCTTTTCTGATTGAAGAGTAATGACTTACCAATGGACCTTTGATAACTGGGGTTGATATGAGATCATACAAAACATAATTTCATTAAACACCTGAAATAACCACTGACTCAGGAAGTTTTAAAATGTTTATCTAAGATTATTTAGCAGAGTGAAATACAAACCACATGGTACTTTATCGCATATCAAGGAGGAAGCACACTGTATAGTCACCTATTAATCACAAATGACGGTCCCTCAGAAAGGAGAAGATAGAGACAGCAGTACAAACTAAAGATTACGCATTTATAGTTACCTAAAGGTGTGAAAAACCAAACCCCTTTGCCAAGGAGTTGGAAAGAGGGTCCCCAAGAAAGGATGAAGACCAAGACCTCCGGACCAGGTTCAGGACAGGATAGATGACCTCTCTATCAACGACGCCTGCGTCGTTCCCCTCTCTGACACTTCGTTCCTCCTCGTGGTTCTTCAGCGTCTCCCTCTAGTGCAGTTCGCCGCCCCCACCTCACGACCTCTTCGGACAGCGATTCAGTCTCTGTGTTCTGCAACAGCATCTATGTTCATCTGCGCTTCTAATGCTGTTCGCCCCTCTAAAGCTCCTAACTAATTAGCTAATTCTATATCTATTATACCCTTCTACGCCCATGTACCTCCCATTAATGTTTCAAAATTATGGGCCCACTAATTCTGATTGGACAGGGACAGGGGGTTGATCCTCACACCATGTCAATTTAGTTCAATTTTCTTAAGCCCATTGTTTTAGAATCCCGCCCCTCTCAATTAATACATTTGCTTTATTTCCCACCCGTTTCACACCAATATTAATACAAAATATATACAAAATGTATAATTTCATAGGACATTTAGTTGAACTCTGAAGGTGATCAGCGGGTCATGTCCTTGGACATCCTCCAAGTTGACTTCATCGCTTTGCTTTGTTAGTTTTCAGAGCGCATGCGCAGGTCACATGGCTCTCGAGCTGCTGTTTAGCCAACCCAGGCCCACTTTACGAACTAATAGAAAGTCAAAGAAGAAACATATTAAAATCAAAAATAACTGTTTTCACTGTATACCTCCTACTTCTATACTAATCCCATTTATTTATAAATGTCTATCCCGCATTAATAGCTTTAGAATACCACATTATTAATTGCAGTAATGCGAAAGCTTTAGCATGTGAGAACATTAAAGCGGCCATTTTAGGATACACTGCGCAGAAGCAAAAGATTCCCTCCAAGCAAAGAAAGAAGTCTTACAACCAGACATGGTTGACACATGCGCAGTAGAATTCCCGCGTTTATAGCGGCCATTTTGGATTAGACGAGGATTACTTATTAGTGGAAAACACATAGGCAAGCATCTTCTAGATAAAATATGTTTGTGTTGCACATTATTAATAAAGACATTACAAGGTTTTTAGTACAAATTAATTAATACTGTGAGAGGATTGCTTCCGAGCAAGTCTCATTGTGAGTCCTTGCTCCATCACTGGCCATCTCTTTGGCACTATCATTCGATCTCTCTCCTTTTTTTCTCCTGGGCCATTACTCTGGGTCCCCAGGGGTCTGGAGCATCAGGGGCTGTGCATCTGAATGCAACCCTGTTGCCTCCTCCCTGCCACCACCTTGGCTTACCTTTTTGTAAAAAGAACCTACTATGAACAGTTAATGCTGACCTTGAGGTGCTTCTGACTGAAGGTGAAGGATCGGGGAAGGTGGGGGGGAGGGGGCAGGGGTGAAGTGCTCAAGTGCTGTGAATCAAAGTAGAAGGATAGAGAGCTAAAAAATACGCGCCTTCTCACCTGGGGGCCTTCTACCTGAAAGAAATGTAAATATGTTCAATTGGTTAATCACCAAATATAAAGGCTCCTGTGAAGTCAGTATAGACTTTACTTTATTTAACCGATTGAGTCACTTGAAGCATAACGGTGGCAAATATTTATTCTTTTTGAGTGGTAATATAAGGGTTGTATCAGCGGAGTTCTGGAATGCGACTTTTTAATGGGCACTTACTAAACAAATTGCACTAGACACGAGGGGTGATTACTAATTACTAAAATGTATATTTTTAAGCACTTGTTTTTTCTTAAACACAATTTTCAGCAGCCTATTTTATACTGTATAGTACCATTTTAAACAATGACATATTCACAGTGCTCTTCGTCAAAGGCTCGGACCTCATAGCACTTTAAACAAACAAGTGACTATTACTCACTGCACCAATCAGGATGTAATTCTGTGACTTTCTGGTCACACACACACAGACATCTGCAGTGATCACATTAGCCAACCAAGGTTTCATAATGCAAAAGAGTACATTGTATGAATTTGTTTAACAAACATTTGTTTTTCATTTAAGGTGCATGCGTGCTTTTTTATATGCAGATACTTGAAGGTGAAAAAAACAACAAAACGCAGAACATTTTGTTCTTTTTAGCCCTGTCTTAACACTCACTGCCCCTGCCCCATGGCACTAGGTATTACAGCCCCCTAATTTTTTTTATGCATTTCGGCTACTCATGGCGGCTCATCCGCTAAGGAGGAGGAGCGTCGCCCCACTGCTCTTTGAGCAGTGCAAAAAAGAAAAAGAAAATTATAATAACAAGACGTTATTATCATTTTATTTTCTGACTGGGACTCGGAGCCAGGTTGGGGCGGGGCGGGCTGGGCTTGCCAGAGCAGAGTGAGGAGTGGGTTGCACTCTCTAAGTGCGCATGATGGTTTGGCCAGCCATCTTGGGCCGGCCACACCGTCATGCGCACTTAGCATGTTCTCCACCGGGCTGTGTTGCACAGCCCGGTGGAGAACATGCCGAGGCTCCCAGGCACTGCCTGAGTGGCCAAACAGTCCTCTCAGACCAATCACAACGCTGCTGATGCAGCGTCGTGATTGGCTGGGAGAGTCTTGCAGCCTGGCTGCTTCCGGTGCGAGTGAGGGCGGAGGAGAGGCGTGTGGGGGCAGTGACAGCGGCGAAGGTAAGTTTTTAAAATTTATTTTCCCACCCCCGCACCCCGCCCCACTATCCCCGTTCCGAGGCAGCCGCTGCTGCGGCTACTCTATGTAAATGAAGTCAGCCTGGAAACACGAAAGTAGCGCTTCATTTACAAGTGATTACAGACGCTTTTGCACCCCCTGGGAATGCATCCATGGACCCCCATGGGGCGCTCCCCACAGTTTGAAGACCTCTGGTCTATTGGATTTAGGCATGTGTGGCACAGGTAGTAAGTTTTCAGGTTTAGAGCAGCAATGTCTTTCCAGTAGGTTATTATCGCGGCCACTAGTATTGTGCAATTCGGAGGCCACAGCATTTCTCTCATAAATATTTAACACATTCGCCAGATACTTGACCAGCTCCTGCATAATTTTTAAGGTTTTAACAAAAAATGAACTTCTTGCAACGGTTAACTAGTTTCCTCTTAGTTGCTGATTACAGACGTTAGGTGATAAACTTTGGTAATTACATGAAATGCTAGCCCAGACTGTGTTAATGGTACATTTCTTAGGGCCAAGAACGAGCCCGACTATATCAGCTGTAATCTCACATTTTGTCCATTAAAAATATTAATCATCAGTTTGTTTTTAAAAAAAAATCTTGTTTTATAATGTGTAGGTTTCCAGCACTCGAATGAAAAATATTGTACAATGAAGAACATGTATTAGAAATGCTAGCAAAGTGGTTTAAAGAACCCAGTGCCAAACTGGGATGAACACATCGGGCCATATTATCAAGAACGGGCGATAACATTATCGCCGCTTTAGCGGCAGGAAACTGCTGCTAAAGCGGCGATAAGGGGCTTGATAATATGCCCTATAGAATTCCAATAGAAGCCCAGGTTCTGCTGTGAAGGACATCAAACCTGGGCCTCTATTGGAATTCTATAGGGCATATTATCAAGCCCCTTATCGCCGCTTTAGCGGCAGTTTCCTGCCGCTAAAGCGGCGATAATGTTATCGCCGTTCTTGATAATATGGCCCATCATGGTTTTTTTAACTTAATTAAAACCTTTGACGTAGCCAGAAAAATAATAGGAAACTGCATCCACAGAACACTAAAACAAAACATAGTTACATTAATAGCTCAACAGAATTAACAAGGACAATTGTTAAGATTATGTAGAAGCGGACATTCCATGAGCTCAGGGCTGGGCCCAAATTACTTGGGCAGTTCATGTGAGCCAAAACCTATTTAGGTGACTGCTCCACAATTGTGCATGTGTCATCAGTGTGCAGTGCGGTTCCTTTTGTAGGTCTCAGCTGAGAAGGGTTTTAGCTGTCTTTTGGCAAGATCCATTGTGTCCAGTACATATTATAGACTTGGAGCAGGTTTTGAGTGAGCCCCTTGCTCATGATTTGTTAGCCTTTCTCTGTCTCACTTTTCTGATTTTGATTCGATGCCCTTCCTCCCAAATCTTCCGTTTGTCCCACTAAACAGCATGTTGGACTCACCAGCATTTTGATTGGATGATGTATCGTTCCACAGCTGACATCAGACCTTGCTGCTCTGCTATGCATGTGAGGGACTATTTCCTTTCCCTCTCTCACCTTGTTCCCCTCTTCCCCCTCTACCTCCCTTACCCCTTTCCTACCTCTCACCCAGCTGCCTCTCTCCCCGGACCATTGTTTTGTTAGCTTTTTTTCTATTACTTTTTTACTGTCTTCCTGATGGCCATCTTAAAACTGCTTTTTGACCATTCCAAGTATGCTGACCAACGTGTTTGCATTCACCCACGTACACGGTGGCCATTTGTGAATGGGAGTCACTGAAATAAAAACAAGGTGCATTGAAAGATGCCCTCTGCAGAGGTTTCCTACAGGAGTAATTGTTAGAAATGGGATCTCTAGTTGGCAAGGGCTTGCACCTTTGTCCAAGTAGGGACCCTTCTTCCTAGTCAGGGTAAGGGTTGTTACACTCGTGAAGTAACCCCTGCTCACCCTCGTGGTAGCTTGGCACGAGCAGTCAGGCTTAATTCAGAGGCAGTGTGTAAAGCATTTGCACATAACCAACAGTAATACAGTGTAAGCACTACAAACGGACACCACACCAGTTTAGAAAAATAACCAATATTTTATATACTCAAGACAAGACCAATTACGACAAAAATCCACAATACTATACTTTACGAATGAATACTTGATACGTTAACTTCTTCTTTGCAGGAATAGCACAAAAGCAAAGTTCGTACGAGTCGGTAGCTCCGTCCGAGCCTACCGTGATGCTGAAAACCCCAGAGTCTAACAGTTCCAGCCGACCGCGTCGATACGGGCCAGCAGAGTCATGAACAGACTCGGTTACAGTACCTTTCTCGTTGTGGCTGGTACGGAGTGTACGAGCCGGTCGGCGTTCGTCGCGGTTGCGGTGCAAGACGGAGCGATGCAAGGTGCGGTGTCCCTCGATGCGGTGCAGGCAGCGGCTCGATGAGCGTCGTGCAGACGGAGTCGGTGAGTCCAAGGCGTGCGATGCAGGGTGAGACGATGCTCGATGCGGTGCTGACAGGTTGCGATGCAGGCGACCTAGCCGGAGTGCGGGAGCTGGCGTCGGACAGCGGTGCGAGTCGGAGCGGTGCGTCGCAGACGTGCGAGCGGTGCCCCAAATGCGGTGCGGTCTCGACTCTTGAGCCAGTTGCAGAGACAGTGTCGGTCTGGTCCGGCTGGCCCAGTGAAGCGATGCGATGCGAACGGCGGTGCCCACAGGTCACGGTGCAAGCAGCGGCTCGATGTTGGCGGCGTCGGACGTCGCCCACGGTGAGACCAGGGTTGCGATGTGAAGCGGGGCGATGCGGTCTGCGGTGCAAACAGGTCACCGGCCAGGGATGGATTCGGTTGACGGAGTCGGTTGCAGTTCCCTTCCTCTGTGGCGACTGAAACAGCGTTCCAGAAGCGGTACCCAGAGGCTTGTGAAGTCTTTGTAGTCCCTGAGACTTCTTAACAGGAGGCCAGCTCGGTTTCAGGCCCTTGGAGATACTCAGCACAAGTTTGTAGAAAGTTCAGTCCAGTCCTTTCACTGCCCAAGACAGAAGCAGCAACTGCAGGCCAACCCAACAAAGCAACAACACAGCAACGGGGCAGTACTCCTCCTGGCAGCTCTTCCAGCTCTTCGTCTTGGCAGGTTCCTTGATTCCAGCGAGATCTAAATTCATGGGGTCAGGGCCCCAATATTTATATCCCAAATTCCTTTGTTCTCTGAAGGCAGAGAGGCCTTTGCCTAGTCCAAACCAGTTCTGGAGCACTTTGTTGACAAGTCTCCGTCCCTTCTTTCAGTGAGTCGGCCAGGGACATCAGACGCACCACAGGAGGTGGAGCCAGCATTGTGGAGGGAAGGCACTGTCCTATTCAGGGCCCAGGTGCGACCCATCCCACCCATCTACAGGTCGATCTGGCTATTCAGCCCTGCGCTGACTCACCCTGTCTCCTGGCATCCCCCAGCCCCTGTCACTCACATTCCAGACAAGGAATACACAACCTCGCAGAGGCAGGCTTGGATGGTTAGACAAGAAAATACCCACTTTCTAAAAGCGGTATTTTCAAACACAGAATGTTAAAACCAACTTCACTAAAAGATGCATTTTATCATTCTGAGTCCAGGCATACTAAACTCGAATTTCTACCATGTTCCCGGGGTCAGTTAGGATTATATACTGTAATAATCAAAACCGCCCGTTCTGGCCTAGGGGAACAGGTAGCCTTGCAATAGTGAAAAACGAACTAGGCTGTAATTCACTATCAGGACATGCCGCACACACCCGGGCATGTCCTACCTCTCGCATACAACGCACCCTGCCCACAGGGGTACCTTGGGCCTACCTTAGGGGTGACTAACATGCAGCAAAGGGAAGGTTTAGGGACTTGCAAGTGTGTGCACTTGCCAAGTCGACATGGCAGCCCCAGGCTGCGCACAGGCTCTGCGATGGCAGGCCCGAGTTACACTTTACGGGCTGTTTGCGTGGGTGGCACAATCCAGTGCTGCAGCCCACCAACAGCATTTGGTCTACAGGCCCTGGCACTCGCAGTGCACTTTACAAGGGACTGACACATAAACCAAATAGGCCAATCATGGAAACACCAATCCATAACACATTTTATACAGGAGCACTTGCACTTTCCCACTGGACCGCAGTGAGGAAAGTGCGCAGAATCATCACACCAGCAAAAACAGAGTCAAAACCGGGAGGTCAGAAAGCAAAAAGTCAGGGGAAACACGCCAAAAGATGCCAAGTCTAACACATGTCCCCTCCAGCTGAAAGTAGGGAGAACAACCCAACCCCATTGGAGTTCTCTTCACTAAGGCGGAAGAACCTGGACAGACCATCTGCGTTGGCGTGTTCTGTACCAGGACGGTGTTCCACCGTAAAGTCCATTCCCTGTAGGGAGATGGACCACCTCAGCAGTTTTGGATTCTCACCCCTCATTTGCATCAACCATCTGAGGGGCCTGTGGTCTGTCTGAACCCGGAAGTGAGTCCCAAACAGGTATGGCCTCAACTTCTTCAGTGCCCAGATCACAGCAAAAGCTTCCCTTTCTATGGCACTCCACCTCTGTTCCCTGGGAAGTAGTCTCCTGCTAAGGAAGACTACAGGCTGATCCAGGCCCTCTTCGTTCAGTTGTGAGAGCACCGCTCCCACACCATGCTCTGAAGCGTCAGTCTGCACGACAAATTCTTTGGAGAAGTCAGGTGCCTTGAGCACGGGCGCCGTGCACATGGCTGCCTTCAGGGCATCAAAAGCTTTCTGGCAGGACTCAGTCCAGATCACTTTCCTGGGCTGCCTCTTAGAGGTCAGCTCTGTTAAGGGGGCAACGATGGTGCCATAGCCCTTAACAAATCTCCTATAATAGCCGGTGAGACCTAAGAAGGCTCTCACCTCTGTCTGGGTCTTGGGGGTTCCCAAGCCAGAATGGTGTCAATCTTGGGTTGTAGGGGCGCCACCTGGCCGCTTCCTACCTGGTGTCCCAAGTACACCACCGAACCCTGCCCGATCTGGCCCTTACTGGCCTTGATCGTGAGGCCTGCACCTTGCAGAGCCCTCAACACTTTCTCAAGGTGCTGTAAATGTTCTTCCCAGCTGGAACTGAACACAGCAATGTCATCCAGGTAGGCAGCACTGAAATCCTCCAGCCCAGCCAACACCTGATTGACCAACCTCTGAAAGGTGGCAGGGGCATTCTTCAACCCAAAGGGCATCACCCGGAATTGGTAATGACCTTCTGGGGTTGAGAATGCTGATCTCTCCTTGGCCCCATCGGTTAAGGCAATCTGCCAGTACCCAGACGTTAAATCAAACGTGCTGAGGAACCGGGCAGCTCCCAACCGATCAATGAGCTCATCAGCTCTGGGGATGGGGTGCGCGTCAGTCCTGGTGACGGCATTGAGCCCACGGTAGTCCACACAAAACCGGAGTTCTGGAGTGGCACCGGGCGCCGCAGCCTTTGGGACCAAGACCACTGGGCTGGCCCAAGGACTGTGGGAGGGCTCAATCACCCCAACGCCAACATCTTAGAGACCTCCTCCTTGATGCTGGCTCTGACCCGGTCAGTCAACCTGTAAATCTTGTGCTTCACAGGATGGCTGTCACCAGTGTCCACGTCATGGGTACACCAGTGAGTAACACCGGGGGTCAGAGAGAACAGTGGGGCGAACTGTCCCAACAACTGGCGACAGTCCCCCTGCTGCTCCTGAGTCAGAGTAGGGGAGAGGATCACACCCTCTACTGACCCATCATGCTCCTTGGTAGACAGGAGGTCAGGGAGAGGCTCGCTCTCCTCTTCCACCCCATCATCTGTCGCCAAGAGCATACTCACTTCGAACCTCTCGAAGTGGGGCTTGAGGCGGTTCACGTGAAGGACCCTCAAAGGGTTCCTTGGAGCCTGCAAATCCACCAGGTAGGTGACGTCACTTTTGCGCTCCTTTACCTCGTATGGCCCAGTCCACTTGTCCTGCAAGGCACAAGGTGCCACTGGGGCCATAACCCACACTTTCTGCCCAGGTTGAAATTCGACCAGAGTGGCGTTCTGGTCATACCATCTCTTCATTTCTTCCTGGCTTGCTTCTAGGTTCGCCTGAGCGAGTTTCCTGAAGCGGGCAGTTTGGTTTCTAAAGGCCAGCATGTAGCTAAATACATCCTGGGGAGTTTTCCTGGGAGCTGCCTCCCAGCCTTCCTTTACCAAACTCAGAGGTCCTCTGACAGGGTGGCCATACAGGAGCTCAAAGGGGCTGTACCCAAGAGACTTCTGAGGCACCTCCCTGTACGCAAAGAGTAGGCATGGCAAGAGGACGTCCCACTTACGCCTCATGGGTTCTGTTAGACCCTTGATCATGCCTTTCAAGGTCTGGTTGAATCTCTCCACCAGACCGTTTCCTTGTGGGTGGTAAGGAGTGGTGAACTTGTAGGTTACCCCACACTCCTTCCACAGGGATGTCATATACTTCGATATGAAATTGGTCCCCCTATCGGAAACCACCTCTCTGGGGAATCCCACACGGGAAAAGATCCCCATTAACGCCCGGCCCACCACTGGCGCCGTCGTTGTCCTGAGAGGGATTACCTCCGGGTACCGGGTGGCATGGTCCACCAAGACCAGGATGTACCTGTTGCCCATGGCTGTCTTGGGATCCAGTGGCCCCACAATATCCATCCCTACCCTTTCAAAGGGTGTTCCAACAACAGGGAAAGGTTGGAGAGGAGCTTTGACCTTCCTCCCACTCTTACCACTTGCCTGGCAAGTTTGGCAAGACCTACAGTGTGCATCTGACTGCCTTCGCATTTGGGGCCAGAAGAAGTGGGTGACAAGCCTGTCAAAGGTCTTGTCCTGCCCCAAATGTCCTGCCAAAGGCACGTCATGAGCCAGACCCAGTAGGAAGGTCCTGAAGCGCTGGGGTACCACCAGCACACGGGCTGACCCAGGCTCAGCAACCTTAGGCTCACTGTATAGGAGACCACTCTCCCAGTAGATCAGATGTGACCCGGACTGATTACCAGCTGCCTGGTCTGCAGCCTGCCGCCGCAGACCCTCCAGAGTAGGGCACTCGTTCTGCTCCCTGCAGAACTCCTCCCTGGTGGGACCCCCTTCTTGCTGCCAATGGGTCAGCTCAGAGATGTCTCCCAGTTCGGCTACCTGCTCCCCTGTAGGCACCGGGCGTCCCCCTCGAGGTCCGCCTCCTCCCGGTCCGTGGGAACTTCGGGGGCCGGTTTCCCGCGCCCCTGCCCTTTCTCTTGGCAGGGACTTGGGCCACTGTTTCAGGCTCCAAGTCCTCTTGATCACCCTTTCTGGCCGCCATTGACCGAGTAGACACGCATGCCCACTCTGGCAACCCAAGCATCTCCAAGTGAGACCTGAGCTCAACCTCCTTCCACGAGGACTGCTCCAGGTCATTTCCTAGCAGACAATCTACAGGCATGGTAGGGCTCACAACCACCCTCAAGGGACCTGAGACCCCCCCCATTCAAAGGGAACCTGCGCCACCATACATTGGCGCTCTGAGTTGTCGACAGCAACTACTTGGTGGAATGCTCCTGGGACTACTTGCTTCTCAGACACCAGGTGACACCGGACTGAGGTCACACTGGCTCCAGTATCTCTGAGAGCCTCTACCCTGTTCCCATTAATGGTCACCCAGGTGCTATATTTCTTTGTGTTAGGGGGCACCTGGTTTCCTGGGACCATCTCACTGTCCCCTAGTGAGACAAGGGTCATTTCTGCGGGATCCCCACCCTCCTGTGGGCACCCCTCCTCCCCAAGCGCTACACTAGCCAACACTTTGGACTGTCCACCGGTGGGTGGCTGTGTCCCCTTCGGGCACTTGGGGTCCCCCTTGAAGTGACCTACCTGGTCACATGCATAACACTTGCGGGGGCCGGTCTCAACAGGCTTCCCTGTGGAGACCCCTTTCTTCTTATCACCGGGGGCTGGGAACCTTTACCCTGGGTACTAGTTTGGGGCCCTTTAGAGAACTCCTGTGCTTTACCCTTGTCCCCCCACCTTTCTGCTGGGGACCCTGCCCACCTTTGGCTGAGTCTCCCCAAACGCTTTCTTGTGGACCCTGGTACTCACCCAGCGGTCCGCTTCCATAGCAAGCTTCCTGGGGTCAGTTAGCTTACTATCAACTAGGTGCTGGCGCAGATCTGCAAAACATAGACTAGACAAGTGCTCCCATGCAATCAAGTTGTAGAGCCCCTGAAAATCTGTTACGCTACTGCCCTTCACCCAACCATCCAGAGACCTGCAGAACACATCCACACATTCCAACCAAGTGTTGACATCAGACTTCTTACTGGACCTGAACTGATCCCTGTACTTTTCAGGAGTAAGACCATACTTCGTGAGAAGGGCATCCTTCATGTCAGCATAGGTGAGGTGATACCCCTTCCCCAAAGCTATCAGAGCATCCCTTGCTTCTTCCGGGAAAAGTGGCCACAATCCTGCTCCCCAATTCTCCTCAGGGACCCCATTCATGTGTATGGCTGCCTCATAACCCTGAAACCACCTTTGTATGTCATCCCCCTTCTTGAACTCCTTGCCTACGTTCTTGGGAATGTGCACAATCCTGTCTGCCTTTCTGGACGAATTGCTGCCACCATCTGAGCCTGACTTACTCCTAAGTTCTAGCTCCTTCAGTTCTCTCTCATGCTCTAAGAGCATCTTCCTCTCCTCTATGGCCAATCTCTTCTCCTCCCGCTCACTCTCCAGCCTGAGCTTCTGCAGCTCAAACTGCCTTGCCTCCCGCCTGTCCTCCAGCTCCTCTGGGGACAGACTGCTGCTGCCTGACCTGGCGGGTTCCCCCCTACCTAAAAGCACATCCACCCTGGAAATAGGCTCCTCCGCCTCCTCACTGAGATCACCAGGCTGCCCATTGGTATGTCTGGCTGCTACCCAGGCCCTCAGCGCCTTCTGTAGCTCCTCCTTCCTTGTGAGGCCTTTAATTTGGACTTTCAAGTTTTTACAAATCGCTCGTAGTTCCTTTACGGCGTAGGATTCCAACCTATCCTCCTCAAAGATAACTTCCAGAGATGCAACGGATGATGCAATTGATTCAGGCATGACAAAAGTCGTGAGTTGAAACTGGCAAGATCAAAAAATAGGCCAAAAGAAAAAGAACCAGTATGTGGTACGTAATGGTCTGCGATATGGTAGTAGTGCACACCAATCACTGTAAGTCAAGTGCAAACACAAGTCCTATCCTCACCGCTGACAACCAATGTTAGAAATGGGATCTCTAGTTGGCAAGGGCTTGCACCTTTGTCCAAGTAGGGACCCTTCTTCCTAGTCAGGGTAAGGGTTGTTACACTCGTGAAGTAACCCCTGCTCACCCTCGTGGTAGCTTGGCACGAGCAGTCAGGCTTAATTCAGAGGCAGTGTGTAAAGCATTTGCACATAACCAACAGTAATACAGTGTAAGCACTACAAACGGACACCACACCAGTTTAGAAAAATAACCAATATTTTATATACTCAAGACAAGACCAATTACGACAAAAATCCACAATACTATACTTTACGAATGAATACTTGATACGTTAACTTCTTCTTTGCAGGAATAGCACAAAAGCAAAGTTCGTACGAGTCGGTAGCTCCGTCCGAGTCTACCGTGATGCTGAAAACCCCAGAGTCTAACAGTTCCAGCCGACCGCGTCGATACGGGCCAGCAGAGTCATGAACAGACTCGGTTACAGTACCTTTCTCGTTGTGGCTGGTACGGAGTGTACGAGCCGGTCGGCGTTCATCGCGGTTGCGGTGCAAGACGGAGCGATGCAAGGTGCGGTGTCCCTCGATGCGGTGCAGGCAGCGGCTCGATGAGCGTCGTGCAGACGGAGTCGGTGAGTCCAAGGCGTGCGATGCAGGGTGAGACGATGCTCGATGCGGTGCTGACAGGTTGCGATGCAGGCGACCTAGCCGGAGTGCGGGAGCTGGCGTCGGACAGCGGTGCGAGTCGGAGCGGTGCGTCGCAGACGTGCGAGCGGTGCCCCAAATGCGGTGCGGTCTCGACTCTTGAGCCAGTTGCAGCGACAGTGTCGGTCTGGTCCGGCTGGCCCAGTGAAGCGATGCGATGCGAACGGCGGTGCCCACAGGTCACGGTGCAAGCAGCGGCTCGATGTTGGGGGCGTCGGACGTCGCCCACGGTGAGACCAGGGTTGCGATGTGAAGCGGGGCGATGCGGTCTGCGGTGCAAACAGGTCACCGGCCAGGGATGGATTCGGTTGACGGAGTCGGTTGCAGTTCCCTTCCTCTGTGGCGACTGAAACAGCGTTCCAGAAGCGGTACCCAGAGGCTTGTGAAGTCTTTGTAGTCCCTGAGACTTCTTAACAGGAGGCCAGCTCGGTTTCAGGCCCTTGGAGATACTCAGCACAAGTTTGTAGAAAGTTCAGTCCAGTCCTTTCACTGCCCAAGACAGAAGCAGCAACTGCAGGCCAACCCAACAAAGCAACAACACAGCAACGGGGCAGTACTCCTCCTGGCAGCTCTTCCAGCTCTTCGTCTTGGCAGGTTCCTTGATTCCAGCGAGATCTAAATTCATGGGGTCAGGGCCCCAATATTTATATCCCAAATTCCTTTGTTCTCTGAAGGCAGAGAGGCCTTTGCCTAGTCCAAACCAGTTCTGGAGCACTTTGTTGACAAGTCTCCGTCCCTTCTTTCAGTGAGTCGGCCAGGGACATCAGACGCACCACAGGAGGTGGAGCCAGCATTGTGGAGGGAAGGCACTGTCCTATTCAGGGCCCAGGTGCGACCCCTCCCACCCATCTACAGGTCGATCTGGCTATTCAGCCCTGCGCTGACTCACCCTGTCTCCTGGCATCCCCCAGCCCCTGTCACTCACATTCCAGACAAGGAATACACAACCTCGCAGAGGCAGGCTTGGATGGTTAGACAAGAAAATACCCACTTTCTAAAAGCGGTATTTTCAAACACAGAATGTTAAAACCAACTTCACTAAAAGATGCATTTTATCATTCTGAGTCCAGGCATACTAAACTCGAATTTCTACCATGTTCCCGGGGTCAGTTAGGATTATATACTGTAATAATCAAAACCGCCCGTTCTGGCCTAGGGGGAACAGGTAGCCTTGCAATAGTGAAAAACGAACTAGGCTGTAATTCACTATCAGGACATGCCGCACACACCCGGGCATGTCCTACCTCTCGCATACAACGCACCCTGCCCACAGGGGTACCTTGGGCCTACCTTAGGGGTGACTAACATGCAGCAAAGGGAAGGTTTAGGGACTGGCAAGTGTGTGCACTTGCCAAGTCGACATGGCAGCCCCAGGCTGCGCACAGGCTCTGCGATGGCAGGCCCGAGTTACACTTTACGGGCTGTTTGCGTGGGTGGCACAATCCAGTGCTGCAGCCCACCAACAGCATTTGGTCTACAGGCCCTGGCACTCGCAGTGCACTTTACAAGGGACTGACACATAAACCAAATAGGCCAATCATGGAAACACCAATCCATAACACATTTTATACAGGAGCACTTGCACTTTCCCACTGGACCGCAGTGAGGAAAGTGCGCAGAATCATCACACCAGCAAAAACAGAGTCAAAACCGGGAGGTCAGAAAGCAAAAAGTCAGGGGAAACACGCCAAAAGATGCCAAGTCTAACAGTAATGAATTGTGTTTTAGTGAAATCCAAGATCTAACTTGTTTTTTGAAATGTCACCTGCCTCTGAATTTTTGAAATGTGGTTGTAAAATACTTGAATTTATCGTTGCAAAACTGTGACTAGCCTCTGTATATTCACCTGTAGTCTTTTACCAACAAGTCTTTGAGTAATCCTTATGCTATTAATGGTATAAAAACAACTGATGGGAGTAACCTCTGTTATCATTCCTTCTTGATCCAAATGTAAATGTAAATTAATAGGAGGCAAATACAATTAGTGTAATATATTATTACCTGCCATTAGTCATTGGGATGTAAATGAAATGTTAATTTTTGATTTGTCGTCTCTGATTTCCAATTCAGATTATATTCTTTAATTTTTGGTCTTTAAAACAGTTGGAGCCTGATTTACAAAAGGGCTCCGCAGTTGTGGTGGGACCTATGCAATGAGAAACTGCAATGCAGAGGTCCTGCCATGAGTGTGGCCCCCCACTGTGCCTGTGGGACCGAGTGTGGAGGCCCTTTGTAAATTGGTCCCTGGGATTTTTGGTTATTTAGTGGCCTTAATTGTTCATTCACCCAGAGGTGTGGAGAAAACAGCAATTGCTGTTGTGAGTCCACCATCATAGCAAGGCTGTGAGGACACTGATAATTTTCTTTGTGCAGATCTCCTGCTTCTTTTCTCACTACAGTGAGAAAATACAACAAACAATCAATGTAAATCAAATTACAGAAATGAAAAACAGAAAAGATGTATAAACAAAGAATGAAGCTTGCCATTTGAGTTATAATTTTGGTTTATGTTTACTGTTTTAGCATTTAGGCGTACAGGCAGTGCTATTACAGGAGAATCATTTTACATACTCTTACTTGCCTTTGTGAATGGACCTTGGAAGGTCCAACTCTCTACCGGTAAAAATGCAAAGAGGACACACTCTTTTCTATTTGTACGATGTGTATATGAATATTCCTAAATATTCCCATGTTATTCCCATTTGTGATGTTTTGGAGCCAATTCACAAAGGCAACCAATAGGTTTCCCTTCTTTGGAGGGGCTGGTTGGGCCCTTGAGGGGGTGTGTTTGGACTATCAAGGGAAGGAACATTTGGTGGCATTTTTTTTTTTTTGCAGGCGTCGTGGACAAATTTGGCATAATGTGCTTTTGCCTTAATGAGGGTGTTGAAACTTGAAGTAATCTTTTTTGTTCTTTTTCTCTTTTAGCTTCAGATACGTGTTTTTTTTCCCCTTTGGAGACTGTGATTACAAGTTACTATACTTGCACAGCATTGTATTCCATTTGCTCAGTTCATATCACACACATCATCCATTTCTACAACTACATCTTTATTCTTGCCAGGCCAGAAAGTTTTAGATAGAAAACTGAGATGATGTTTAATTGAATGACTGCTTCTTAGTCTGTAACTCAAATAATGGAGGAGTGCTCTGAGGCAGGATCTGATACTGAGGCATCATCTGAGAAACAGGGTCAGGGAGCAGAATCTGGAAGTGATATCTCAGTCATCAAAGTTCCTTCCGAAGATGACTCATTTTCCAGTGATTCTGAGGAACAAGCCCATGACAGCTGTGATGTCCCTTTGAAAGCACAATCTTTGCAGGGAAGAGTCGGTGACAGGGTAGACAAATTCAGAGTGCAGGCAGGTACTGCACAGAGCACAATCCTAGTGTTCACTTGGCAGTCTCCAAATGCAGATGCTGAATGTAAGGTCAATGTAATGATTATGTGTACAGCCTTAGGCAAGAACTCCACAATAAATCCTGCAGGTTATCCTTTAACGTTAGGAGTAATTGAAAAGATTGCACAGGAGCTTGCCCAATTTCTACTTCATAATGGTTAAAGCCTTTATGTAAATAACTTCAATGAACTGTATAAAGCTGGCACTGTGATTTGTGGTAAAATTCGATAGCACTGCAGTGGATTCCCTCAGGAGCTGGTTGTTAAGAAGCTCCAAAAAGGCTAAGTAGTGCATTGTGTTGCAACAAACTGATTGCAGTCAAATTCTCAGACAGGTGGGAAGTATATGTGCTCACTACACTTCACAAATTGAGCACTTTTCTGCTCACGATTTGGGGTCCGTTGGCAGAAGTCCACAAGCCGACCTGTATACTTGTTTGCAACAAGTACATGGGAGGAGTGGATAAAAATTACCAGATTCTTCAACTAAATAATGGTATTAGAGGTTGACTGCACACCTGATTCAGTTGGCAACATACATTGCACACACCACCACGGGAAAACTGATGTCCTTCCTTGACTTTCAGTCAGCTGTTATTAAAATCTAAAATGTTGTAGAAAACAGAAGCCTCCACTTTATCATGACCCTGACCTCCTTGTGTTCTCACCCCTCCTGTATCTCGTGTGTGGGGGTCTTGCAGGATCAAGCACAAGTCTCAATGCCTCCCTGGCTGTTCATGGGACTCCTTGCCCTGTAGGCTTGACAATGTTCTTAGCATGGTAAGTATCCCCTGGGGCCCTAGGCCACTGAGTCATGAAGCACCAAAGTACAAACAGTAACCTCCCTCAGGGCCTTCAAGATGATTCATCATGACTATGGTGATATTTGGGGTGACTCATAGGCATATGACTATTGGTATATGTGGGTGACTCATAGCCACATGACTTTGGGGATATTTGACCCACTCATAGGCACATGTCTATGGGGATATTTGGGCTGACTCGTAGACACATGACTATGGGGATATTTGGGCTGACTCATCAGGATTTGGGAACAGTATTTATACCGCACTCAAACCACGAGGCAGTGCATGGCTTACTCACTGGTTGAAGAGGACAGATCCTCTTCAGAAATCCCGCTTACCTGAACGGTTCCATAACCCGGCCAAGCTTTTGCATTGTGGCTTTCCTGCGAATCTCTGACGCTGTGGACATCTTCTCCCCTGCAAATCCAGCGATGCAGCGAACTCCATCCCTGCAACGCCAAACTACCCTCCTGTGAATCTCCGACGCTGTGGATATCTTCTCCCCTGCAAATCCAGCGATTCAGTGAACACCATACCTGCAACGCTGCACCTAAAAGGAGAATACATGGTTAAGTACCATCTTTAAGGTTAGTGCACTAACGGAAAGTGTAGCAACCAAAGACTTGTTTTTATGAGGCTGAAAATCAGAGAACAGAACAACTCTTAAACACTGGGACATTATTTAATGCGCATACTGAGGCCTTGGTATTAGTGCCCAGTGACAATCTTATGTGCCATCCTTTATTGTGCTGTAGACTGTGAATCAAAAAGCGCACTCTTGCGCGCCTTGTGCCTAGTGTTGAACAAACAAGGTGTACCTTAGTGTGTGATGTGAAAACACGATATAGCTTCTGCAGGGAGTGCCACAATTCCAAGGGTAACGGTTGATTATTGGAAGTCTATGCAGCAATAGATTCATTATCATGTAAGTGACTGTTAGTACACATGTCAAAGGCGGGAGGGAATGTTTCATGACTACTTATCTGTTGAATAACATCTCTACTGGTATTTACAGTACAGCTCACCATGCACTAAGTTACGCACATATCATGACAATGCTCTCCAGGACTGAGAAGAGACATACGTACGACTCCAAGTAGACGGTAACTGAGCTCGAAGGCACGCAAGTCTCTCTGTTTGTTATTTTGTCCCACCCCCCCTTCCCTTCTGGGGTGGCAGTTGATTCACAATTACAATTCCCTGATCAGGCACCACCGCAGGAGAGATAGGAGGTCCAGCATCGTCTCTGCAGACAAGAGCTAAGTGAGAGGCAATACACACTTCATCTGCTACGGAGAACTTTACAAGACTGCTGAATTGACACTTTGACGTTCCCTTTCCAGCAACAGAGCAAAAAAGTCAACAATTTCCATGATGCAGAGCTTGTGCTTGGCACGGAAAGAAACATGAGAGTTGATATTACTGTCCCCAGGGACCATCTCAGCCTTTCCCAACTTGCTTCACTGTGTACCACACAAAAGTGAAGTTCTGGGAAACTGACTGAAGTGAAGCACACAGATTACCCATCAGGGAGAGGGTCAAATTTAAGGCTCTGACACTGGTACATGATGCCTTGTATCAGACGGGCCCCAAATACCTTTGAGCTAGATTCAGCTTTTACAACCCTTCTAGACATTTACGATCTACCAGCAAACTTCTAGCTGTGATGCCAAAGTTCCAGCATCAAAGATCTGTAGGTAGATCACTAACATTCCTGGGCGCATCAGCATGGAATTAGCTCCCATTGGAGCTACGCTCCGTTAGTAACTCATTGCTGTTCAGGAAGAACCTGAAAACCTAGTTCTTTGTGCAAGTCTAATGTCCACCCGGCCGACCTCTCTACGTTTGCCCCGGGACACTCCTGGGAGTAGCTGTGCGCAGTATAAATTGCTTATCATATCATATCATATCATTAAGAGTTAGTGTCTGCCTAATGGATACATAACTTCCATGGCACATTACTTGTTTAGCCTTTTAAAATCTTCCATCTAATTTGAAAAGAAATTCTGTACTGTAAGACAGTTTCTAACTAAAACAGATTTGAGCCACTCTGCCTTTACTCACTCCGTTAAAGAGGAACACATTGGTCTTGTTTTTGGCTACTTGCCACCTTCATCTTCTGTCAAAATGTGTTGGATGTTCTCTCTGCTATATTACAGGTACATTGCAGTCAGTGAACTGCACATAACAGTGGACAGGACATGCGCCATGTTGCGAATGGGTACCCAGTCCGCCAAACTTTAAAGCATTTAGTCTTTCTAGAAGTGCTCCTTACAAAACTCAGTGGAGTCTACCCCGGGATATTAATCCCAGTTTTCAAAGGTTGGTTTGCTCATATTGCCTGAGGCATGGGCCACACATGCATCCTCAGACAACCCCAATCTACCTTCCACACAATGGAAGGAGTGGGCTGGATTGCTGAAGAAGCATGAAAAACAAATCTTCCTGAGCCTAAGCAGGCTATAATGGGGAGGTGTTAACAAAGGTGCTCATGGTCCTCGCGAGAGACTCGCAAAGTCCCTCTTTCGATCTGTTACTTTAACAGGCACTAGGCCGAACCACACAAGTGGGTACAGTTTTTATATTGCTAGTTTGGGAGCGTTGGGTGGTAGGAATTTTGTTGATCCCTGCGGATTCTGTAGCTTTCTGAAATGTGAGAAAAAGTAGTGATTTTGTGCAAAGTTTGAGGTTTGTATGGCATTGTGGGTATGAAAACCTCATGCCTGGGTTCAAATACGGCAGTACCCCCACCGACAAATCAAGTCATTTGTCTGACAGATAATGTTGGTGTCTCCATATAGAGTTTGGAGGCCTGTGTTTCATGGGTGCCTGGCCGATCCACACAAGTGGGGGTATCGTTTTCATGGGACAAGTGTGGGAACACTGAATGGCAGGAATCTTATAGCTCACTAAGGATTCCAGAGGCTTCTCTCACAGAAATGTGAGGAAAAAGAGTGTTTTTTTGCCAAAGTTTAACATTTGATGGGCATTGTTATTTAGAAAATGGCATGGGGTCAACATAAGGCACACCACCCTGACCTCCCTTGGGTGTCAAATTTTAAAAAAATGTCTGAGTTTGGTAAGTTTCCCTTGGAGGTGGCTGGGTGTGGACCCAAGTATCGCAGCTACATTTATCACTAAAATAGTTAATTTATTTGAAAGGATATGCTAGTGTCTCCACTTTGCCTTCTGGGGCCTACTGTGTCGCAAGCGCTAGGCCGAGCCACACAAGTGGGGTGGTGTTTTTATCAGAAGTGTGGAAACACAGAATCAATCAATCAATCAATCATGTCACTTATAAAGCGCACTACATACCCGCGAGGGTCTCAAGGCGCTGGGGGAAGAGGGGGGTGGTGCTGCTACTGATCGAAGAGCCAGGTCTTGAGGAGTCTTCTGAAGGCCAGTAGGTCTTGGGTCTGTCGGAGGTTGGTGGGGAGGGTGTTCCAGGTCTTGGCGGCGAGGTGGGAGAAGGATCTGCCGCCGGCGGTCGTTTCGGGGGACTGTGGCGAGGGCGAGGCTGGTCGAGCGGAGCTGGCGGGTGGGGGTGTAGAAGCTGAGTCGTCTGTTGAGGTAGGCTGGTCCGGAGTTGTGGAGTGCTTTGTGTGCGTGGGTGAGGAGCTTGAAGGTTATCCTCTTGTTGACAGGGAGCCAGTGCAGGTCTCTCAGGTGGGGTGTGATGTGGCTGCGTCGGGGGATGTCGAGGATAAGACGTGCAGAGGCGTTCTGGATGCGTTGCAGCCGTCTCAGGAGCTTAGCCGTCGTTCCTGCGTAGAGGGCGTTTCCGTAGTCCAGCCTGCTGGTGACGAGGGCCTGGGTGACTGTTTTTCTTGTTTCGGTGGGGATCCACTTGAAGATCCTGCGGAGCATTCGGAGGATGTTGAAGCAGGATGAGGAAACGGCGTTGACCTGCTTAGTCATGGAGAGGGTGGGGTCGAGGATGACCCCTAGGTTGCGTACGTGGTCGGTGGGTGGCGGGGCTGTTCCCAGTGATGTTGGCCACCAGGAGTCGTCCCAGGCTGAAGGGTTGGAACCAAGGATGAGGACCTTCGTCTTGTCCGAGTTCAGCTTCAGGCGGCTGGTCCTCATCCATTCGGCGACGGCCTTCATTCCTTCGTGGAGGTGGGCTTTGGCGGTGTGAGGGTCTTTGGTGAGGGAGAGGATCAGCTGGGTGTCGTCGGCGTAGGAGATGATGTTGAGGTTGTGCTGTCGGGCGACATGGGCGAGGGTGCCATGTAGATGTTGAACAGCGTTGGGCTGAGGGAGGAGCCTTGGGGTACGCCGCAGATGATCTTGGTGGCCTTGGATCGGAAGGGGGCGAGGCGGACGCTTTGTGTTCTGCCGGAAAGGAAGGATGTGGTCCAGTCCAGGGCCTTCTCTTGGATCCCGGCGTCGTGAAGGCGTGTTCGTAGTATGTGGTGGCAGACCGTGTCGAAGGCGGCTGATAGGTCCAGGAGGATGAGGGCTGCTGTTTCTCCGTTGTCTAGCAGGGTCCTGATGTCATCGGTGGCGGCGATGAGGGCGGTTTCGGTGCTGTGGTTGCTGCGGAAGCCGGACTGGGAAGGGTCCAGGATGTTGTTCTCCTCGAGGTAGCGGGTCAGTTGTTTGTTGACGATTTTCTCGGTGACCTTCGCGGGGAACGGGAGCAGAGAGATGGGTCGGAAGTTCTTGAGGTCCTTGGGGTCTGCCTTGGGTTTCTTGAGTAAGGCGGTGATCTCGGCGTGCTTCCAGCTTTCCGGGAAGGTTGCTGTCTCGAAGGAGATGTTGATTATTTTCCGGAGATGGGGCGCGATGGCTGTACTGGCTTTGTTGAAGATGTGGTGAGGGCACGGGTCTAGCGGTGAACCGGAGTGGATGGTGTTCATGATCTCGCTGGTGTCCTCGTCGTTGATGTTGGTCCAGGAGAGCAGGCGGTTGGTGGTTGTGGGGGCAGTGGTCTCGGTGGTTGCCGGGGCGGTCGTGGTGTTGAAGCTGTCATGGATGTCGGCGATTTTGCGGTGGAAGAAGGTGGCCAGTGAGTCGCACAGGTCTCGCGATGGCTGGATGTCGTTGGTGTTGGAGCTGGGGTTGGAGAGTTCCTTCACGATGTTGAAGAGCTCTTTGCTGTTGTGTGCGTTGTTGTCTAGGCGGTCTTTGAGTGAGGCCCTTTTGGCGGATCTGATGAGGTGATGGTGACTGCGGGTGGCGCTCTTGTGGGCGGCGTAGCTGTCCGCTGTCCGTTCGTGGAGCCAGATCTTCTCCAGTTTTCGGCATGTTCGTTTGGAGGCCTGGAGGTCTTCGGTGAACCAGGTGGCTTTCTTGCTGGTGTGGCTGTTGGGCGGATTCTTGAGCGGGGCGAGGGTGTTGGCGCAGTCGTCGATCCACTGTCTGAGGTTGCGGGCGGCGGTGTCGGGGTCGGAGGGTTCGGCGGGTGGGCTCAGGGCGAGGGTTGTGGTTAGCTGGTCTTCCGTGACTCTGCTCCAGCAGCGGCGAGGCATTTGTTCGGTGCGGTGGTGCGTGGTGGGCTTCCTGTAGGTGAAGTGGATGCAGTGGTGGTCAGTCCAGTGGGGTTCGGAGGTGTGGTTGAAGGAGACGTGTGGGCTTGCGGAAAAGATGGAGTCGAGCGTGTGGCCGGCGGCGTGGGTGGGTGTAGTCACGAGCTGTCTGAGTCCGAGGGTGGCGAGGTTGTCGATCAGGGTGGTGGAGTTGGTGTCCTTGTTGTTCTCGAGGTGGAAGTTCAGGTCCCCGAGGAGGATGTAGTCCGTGGAGGCGATGGCGTGTGTGCTGACGAAGTCAGCGATGGAATCGCTGAACTGTGGTCGGGGTCCGGGGGTCTGTAGATGAGGGTTCCTCTGAGGGTGGTGTTGGGATCGGTGTGGATCTGGAAGTGCATGTGTTCGGCGGTGCTGAGGGTGTCGTCGGTGTTGGTTGAGACTCTGAGGGTGTTCCTGTGGACGATGGCGATGCCTCCTCCGACTCCGTTGGTGCGGTCCCTGCGGGTGATCTTGTATCCGTCCGGGATGGCAATGGCGATGTCGGGGGCTGAAGCGGGATTCAGCCAGGACTCCGTCAGGAATGCGACGTCTGGGGAGGTTGAGTCGAGAAGGTCCCAGAGTTCGATGGCGTGTTTGCGGGCGGAGCGGGTGTTGAGGAGGATGCATCTGAGGTAGTTGGGTTCTTTCCTGGGCGGTGGTTTGGCGGGGCGGGTGCTGGCGAAGCTGCAGTTCCGGCAGGTGAAGGGCCCTTGGGTGCGCTTCGGGGTGGCCTGGTAGCAGGCGTGATCTTTTCCGGGGTTGAGTGCGTGGAGGGTGCTGGCGTCGTATCGGCGTCTGTTGATGTGGCGGGCGCGGGGGATGCTCGGACCAGGGGGTCTGGCGCTGGGCGCGGTCACGGCGCGGACGGGTGCAGACGGGCTTGCCTTAGGCGCGCCTTCGGCACGCCAGCGGCGCGCCCGCTGCGCACGTCCGCTGCGCGGCCGCACAGCGGCTGCCATAAATGGGGAGGTGGGAGGGAGGAGCAGGGAATGGGGCAGCGAATGGGCAGTGAGGGGCGGGGCCGCAGGCGCAGCGGCGGGAAACAGGCACAGAAGGGAAAACGAGCACAATCAGGGCATCAAGGGGGCACAGAAAGGAAAAACGAGCACAATCAGGGGCAGCAAGGGGGCACAGAAAGGAAAAAACGAGCACAATGAGGGGCAGCAAGGGGGCACAGAAAGGAAAAACGAGCACAATCAGGGGCAGCAAGGGGGCACAGAAAGGAAAAAACTAGCACAATCAGGGGCAGCAAGGGGGCACAGAAAGGAAAAACGAGCACAATCAGGGGCAGCAAGGGGGGCACAGAAAGGAAAAAACGAGCACAATCAGGGGCAGCAAGGGGGCACAGAAAGGAAAAAAACGAGCACAATCAGGGGCAGCAAGGGGGGCACAGAAAGAAAAAAAACGAGCACAATCAGGGGCAGCAAGGGGGGCACAGAAAGGAAAAAACGAGCACAATCAGGGGCAGCAAGGGGGGCACAGAAAGGAAAAACGAGCACAATCAGGGGCAGCAGCAGGGCACACAGACGGAGCTGTGTGGTGGGGGAGCGACCTACCAGTCAAGGTCAGGGGTCAGAATAGTATACCATTTGTTATTATGAATTGAATATCACAGTAGAGCAGTGTGCAAGAAAGATCACATTTTGCAAATTTCTTTCTGAATCACATGATAGTGTCAGTAATTCAAAGGTGTACAAATGCCCACTATCCCATAACTCCCTAAACTCAGTATCTTGTGAACGTTTTAGAAATACATAGGTTTCCTTCATACCCATTGTGTTTTCATTAGATTTTATCGTTTGATTTGATGCATGGTTGGAATACTCAAAAAATCATTACAAGCTGCTTACCAGTTGTTGATTCTGGTTGTCACACTTTTTTTGAACAGCCATCAAATACTTTATGTATCTGCACATGGAAGAGTCTGACAGATATAATGGTGTAGTACTTTTGTAAATCAGCCATTGGAGCATGTGTTTTATATCAACGATTAGTTTCTTTTGGAAAACCATGAGCACTCTACTCTAATGACCACTTCCTGAATTCAGAGTTTTATCTAGTTTTCATCAAAGTAAAGCTTTCTCGGTTCACCCACATGTTTTATACCTGTTTCCACCGCAAGTAGATTGAAACTGAAATAAAATGGGAAAAATGCACTACCAGTTACAAAAATACAAAAACTAAGACAAAAATGCTTTTACAATTCTGCTTTTCCTGAAAGGTGGAAGATGGTGAGCTTAGTACAGCAAACCTTTTGTTGGTGCAAACATATACTTTTATGCAAATTTTGCTATATTTTGGCTATTCTCTCAATTCCCTTCAGGGTGTCCATAAACAGTAGGTATTTAGAACCTCTAAGATGTGGGGAATAAAGGATGCAAAGATTGCTGGGATACTTTTTTGGAAAATGGTTGACTGCTTTTTATTTCTTTTTTCATTTTCTATAAGGGTCTGACAGCTGCAAAGTTCTACCTAGCAACTCACTTCCTTTTTTTGTGCACATTCAATCAATCAATCAAGTAATATTTGTAGAGCGCGGCTAATCACCCGAGTGGGTATCAAGGCGCTGAGCTGTAGGTATCAGTTGAAGAGTAAGGTCTTCAGCCCCTTCCTGAAGTGGGTCAGCGAGGTTGTGGTGCAGAGGTGCAGGGGGAGGGCTTTCCAGGCTTTGGCAGCAAGGTGGGTCAAGAGCGCCCTCTGGAGTGGCAGCTGTGAATGCATGGTATCTGTGAGATGGCGAGCTGTGCAGAGAGGAGATTTCTGGGAGGTCGGTGGTTCATGTAGGTGGGTCCTTAGTCCCAGAGGATTTTGTAGGTGTGGGCCAGAAGCTTGAATTGGCATCTCTTCTGGACGGGGAACCAGTGAAGGTCCTTCTGGTGATTGGTGATGTGGGTCCTCTTGGGCAGGTTAAGGATCAGTCTGGGAGCTGCGTTCTGGATCGACTGCAGTCTATACATGGGTTCGGTTGTGGTACCTTCATAGAGCGCATTGCTGTAGTCCAGCTCGGCTGGTGAGGAGGGCCTGTGTCAATGTTTCCTGGTGTTGATGGGGAGCATGTGGATGCAGGCTGAGGATACGGTGTTGACCTGATGTTTCATGAAGAGTTCGCTGTCCAGGATGATGCCAAGGTTGCAGGCGTGGTCTTTTGGCGTGGGGGTGGGTCCGAGCTCTGCTGGCCACCAGGAGTCATTCCAGAGGGCGGTGTGTCTGCCGAAGATCACAACTTCAGTTTTGTCTGTGTTGAGCTTCAGCCAATTGTACTTCATCCAGGCTGAGACATTCTTCATAAAGTCATGGAAATTGGTCTTCCTCGAGGTGGGGTCTGCTCAGAGCAAGCAGATGAGCTGAGTATTGTCGACATAGGAGATGATGTTGATGTCGTGTGATCTGACGATGTCTGCGAGTGGTGTTAAGTAGATGTTGAAGAGGTTTGGGCTGAGGATGAGCCTTGGGGTACGCCGCAGATGGCATGCTTGGGTTGTGAGGTAAAGGGAGGGAGGCAGACTCTCAGGGTGCGCCCGGTGAGACAAGATGCCACCCATCTGAGCGCATCGTCTGTGATTCCAATCTGAGGTGGTCGATTGATGAATATGTGTTGGGAGACAGTATGGAAGGCTGCGAAGAGGTCAAGCAGAATCAGGGCGGCTTATTCTCCTCTGTCGAGTAGGGTGCGGTTGTCGTCTGTTGCGGTGATCAGGGCTGTCTCTGTGCTGTGGATGGCTCTGAAGCCTGATGGAGACGGGTTCCGTAGGTTGTTTCTCTCCAGGTATTCGGTAAGTTGGAGGTTAATGGCCTTCTCCAGGACCTTGGTGAGGAACAGGTGCAGGGAGATGGGACGGTAGTTTTGGAGCTCGCTGGGGTCTGCTGAGGTTTTCTTGAGGAGGGGTCTCACCTCTGCGTGTTTCCAGGAGTCGGGGAAGGTGGCTGTGGTTATGGAGGCATTGAGAATGGAAAGCTGGTGTGGGCATCGGTCGGTGAATACTCTTGAGTGGATGGAGTTCATGAGAGTGGTTGCGTTCAGTGTACTAAGTTGTTCCCATGTTGTAAGTGGGTGGTGGGTGGCGGTGGTCGATAGGATGCTGAGGAGGATGGAGGGTAGGGGACCGAAGTTTCAATAGATGGTTGCTATCTTGTTTTGGAAGTAGTCCTCGAGGGCGTCGCAAAGTTCCTGTGAGGAGGGGATTGAAATTTTGGTTGCTGATGGGCATGTGAACTCTCTGACGATGGTGACGAGTTCCTTGGTTTGGTTGGCGCTGGTCTCGATCCAGTGGGTAAGGCCTCCTTTTTTGCTGCTTTGAGCTGCTGGTGGTAGTCATTGGGGGGTGATTTGAAGGTGACTCTGTCGGGGTGGTTCCTTCTGGTGCACCATCTTCTTTCCAATTGTTTGCTGGCTCGTATGGTAGGTCTGTACGTTTTGGCTGGTTTGGCGGGAGCGTCTTGGTCGGTGGCACTGGTGATCCAGGCGTTGAAGTTCTCTACTGCCTGGTCCAAGTTGGTGGTGACATTGGGCTCAGTGATGCTGAGGGTGTTGGTCCATTGTTGCTGAGTGACCTTGGGCCAGGTATGGTAGAGGGCGCCGTAGTGGTTGGGGATGGTGGGTGGAGGTCCAGTGAGGGTGAAGTGTATGATGGAGTGGTCCAACCAGGTGATTTCTGAGGTGTGGCTGTATCTGATTCTTTTGCTTGTAGTGAAGATGGGGTCCAGTGTGGGTCCTGCTTTGTGCTTGGGGTCAGTGACCAGCTGCTTGAGGCTGATGTTGTCCAATCTTTCCAGGAGGTTGGTGGAGTTGGTGTCAGTGGAGTTGTCCAGTTGGAAGTTGAGGTCTCCTAGGAAGACGTAGTGATCGGATTCGATGGCGAGCGGGGTGATGAATTCAGTGATGGCATCGCTGAGGCCGGTTCGTGGTCCTGGTGGTCTGTATGCGAGGGTCCTTTGAGGGTGGTTTTATCGTCGGTGCGGAGCTGGCCGTTCATGTGTTCCATGATCGGCATAGCTTCGTCATCAGTGATGGTGCAGAAGATCGCTTCGTTGTGTACAATGGCGATGCCAACTCCGTGTCTGTTGGTGCAGTCACAGTGTTTCATCTTGTAGCCGATGGGTGGATGCAGGGTTGAGCCATGTCATGAAGGTCACACCGGGGTCAAGGGTGGAGATGGTGTCCCAGACTTCGGTGGTGTGTTTGCAGAGTGATCTGGCATTGATCAGGAGGCAGCCGACTTGTTCCGGGAAGGTCTCGGCAGCCAGGGCTGGCGTGGCTCTGGTTGCTTTGATGGTGGTCGGTGCTGGGGTAGAGGTGAACCGGCAGTGGATGCAGTTGAAAGGTCCCGCTGTGGAGTGAGGCAAAGTAAGGGAGCAGTTGTTGTTTCGTCTGGGGTCCAGGGTACGGAGGTCTGTGGCGGGGTATCTGTGGGAGTGCAGAGGGCCAAGGTTCCTGGTGCTGGGCACAGTCCAGGCACAGACGTGCACAGATGCGCTTGCCTTCGGTGCGCCGGCGACGTGGCTGCACAGCGGCCTCCATAAGTAGTCCTGAGAGGTGGGAGGGGCTGACAGGCAGGCGGGAGGACGGCATGTGGGAAATCGCGGGAGAGGGAAAAGCAGCGGGCAGTGGGCACAGTACACACAGGGGGGCAGAAAATACAACGTGGAAACAAATGATACTAAATTAAACAACAGGGCTCACAAGGCTAAAAATTAAACCACAGGGCTCACAAGGCTCGAAATTAAACAACAGGGCTCATAAGATTAAATTACCTAAATTAAACTAAATAGGGCTAACCGAAGTACAAAAGGGAATAACTACTCACTTAGTAGCTGGACTGCGGGACTGAACTGGTGGTCTCAGGGCTGCGAGCAATGCCGCAGACTCAAGATGCTGGGCAGCGGGGGTAGTGGCACAGAGACCAGGGGTCAAATGCTACTTTGTTTTTATTTTTTTAAACTTTTAATTTAACATTCTAATATGGCTGTCTGCCATGTTAGAATGGTAAATTGAAAATAAAATGTCAAATATGCATCACAACACAATTGCAGCACAATACATGTGCGCATGCGTCACGATAAACTTGTGCGCATGCTATACTTGTATAAGGGTGCATCATATTATTTGCGTATACATTGGCAGCCATCTTGGTATTTGTTGTATTTAATAGATAACCCCTTGAAAGATTTCCGGCAATGCATGCACAGGTGTCATGCTGGCAGTGGCAATTTAAAAAAGCATTGGAAAAGCCAATAGCTCTGCATTTTGAAGCCAAGACCTATTGGTTTGCCAATGCTTGTTTTAATTACACTTCATATGGAGATTTTCTGCCATATTCACAGGTAGTCTGAGGATAATCACAGCAACGCTAAAGGGGCATAGCTTGCTAGAAAATGAAATAGTGCATATACAATCAATTGCTGGCAATTACATTCAAATTTGTGCTTGAATATTGAAAACGTTTCTCACAGGACTGAGTAATACACATAAGAGGTAGCACATTAGTAGCAGTAGCAGATGCCTTTTTATAAGTCAGAGGAAATCATGTATTCTTCTCTTATCTACTAACTATTATCTGTTTATGTGTGGAAGCAAACACTGCTGCCATGTGACTTGTTTACATGATGGAAGCTCGCTGTCTAGCCTTCCAGGCCATGCTTGTGTTAGTGAAAGGTAACACAAAAATGCAAAATACTTTTTTGCTACACAAAAGCCAAAACAATTGGTACAATCAGTAATGGAGGAGGGGTAAGTGCTTGGTGCAACTGGTGGCCAAAAGTGCAGGGGGCTGGCACCAGTGTGAAAGGTAGATTTCACAGTGCAAAGAGTGCATGGTGCAAGTGGGAGAGCTAGGTGTGAGGAGGAGGCACTCTTGACCATCTTACACCTTGTCTCTCTCAGCCGCAGAATCCTGCCCTGGATGGAGGAGCTCTTAAGGGAGGGCCCATTCTTTGGGGAAGCTGCCTTTGCTTGCTATTGGAAGAAAACATATGGTAAACCATTAAGGTCCTGGACCTAGAACTTTAATTAACCCAATGCCTCAGCTGACAAACCAGCCTTAGAGTAAGAGGAAAAAGTTGAATCACACATATTCAAGGAGATGATTGGCTCCTGGGAACGCCCATTGGAACCACGCGCCTTCTCCTTCACGATGAGTCCAGGGTTCCGCTACAATATTTGTTGTTCGGCCACTCGGCATTCCCTTTTTTTTCCCTGAAACAAACTCCCAAAATGAAGTTTTGTTTCAGAAAAACTAAAAAACAATGGTGCTAAAATACATGGAGCTTTCACTCTGTGCATAAGATGCATTGTTTGTTTCCCCTGATCTAAATAGTGTGGGTTTATTGTCACTGTGACTTGTCAGCCATGTGGTGGATGGGTTGCCAGGTCAATTGTATTCTAACAACAAAGCTAATCGAGGCTCTGCCTCAGGAAACACAATGGGGCATATTCACAAGGACTCATCGCCACCCTAACGCATCAAAAGTGGAGATAGATTTAACGCCCCATTCACAAGCGGGTGCAAACTGCAGACATCGCCAGTATTTCCGTGATAACTGCCGCAAAATCTACATCCACGGGTGACACCACCAACTAACCCTAATGAGATGCAGAGTAGGCGTTCCCATGCGAAAACACACGAAAACACCACTTTCAAAATGAACTGCCAGATCTGCGATGCGAACCAAAAACAGGTGATAAGCCGCGGTAGCAGCAGGGATTTAACACCTGCCTTCTGCTGGTGTTAAGCAGGACGACTACCTGCAGCATGAAAGGGAGCCCAGCCCAGAGCCACATCTGAAGACCCACAGATGCCATGGAGACAATGATCATGCAGCTCGGAGACCCATGAGGCCCACAACACCCACCACCACCACCCCCAGGACCCGGCCCCCCCCGGACCACCACAGAGGCAGCATACACAAAGACAGCGGACACACCGTAAACGCACCAGCCGCACAGACCTAACGCCAGAGGAGGACATTGCCCACAACAGGCCCAAAAGGACAACAATCCCCCGCATCCTGACCCACATCGCCCACCGGCTGACGGCACCAACACAGCGGACAAACAACATCCCTCCACAGACAAAGTTTCTGGCTGTGCTGCACCTGTTGGCCTCTGATACATTCCAACCAACAACTGCCAGAGTCGGCGGAGTCTCACAGCCAGCCCTATCCAAGTACATCACACCTGTCCTGGATGCCATCATCAGCCTGGTACCCCAGCACCGCCACGCCACCCACACTGCGCAGGAGCAGCTGGAGACCAAGCAAGGCTTCCACGCCATAGCTGGATTCCCTCACGTGTTGGGGGCAATCGACTGCCCACATGTACCCCTCCTGCACCCTGCCGACACTGCACACGACTACCGCAACCGAAAGCACACGCATACCATCAATGTGCAGGCAACAGTGGACCACCGGGGACTCCTCAACAATGTCGTGGCCAACTCCCCAGGCAGTGTGCATGATTCCCACATCTCCCGACAGTCCATCATCAACCAGCGCTCCCAGGATGGCACCTATGGAAATGCATTGCACGTTGGTAAGTACCAAATGAACACATCACACACCTCCACCACACAGTCATGCAACTCACGACACTGGCAATGGGCACGCAGCAGAAC
Organism: Calotriton arnoldi; assembly: GCA_963921515.1. Taxonomy (NCBI): domain Eukaryota; kingdom Metazoa; phylum Chordata; class Amphibia; order Caudata; family Salamandridae; genus Calotriton; species Calotriton arnoldi. The sequence goes on along the minus strand of CAWUFW010015482.1, from coordinate 135,490 downwards.
AACATGCCACACAACATGCCAACCGACCAGACACGACAACATGACACCATTGGGAACCTGGGCTTGCCATGCACACAACCCAGCTATGGCATGGCACCACAGCCACACAATAGCAGAATCTGAGGAGAGGCGTGGAGCAGGCATGTGCGAGAGCGGCAAGTGACTAATCAATGAGAACCTACCCAATGCCAGGTGTGGCGTGGATGTGCCAGACAGACTTCAGTGTGCAAACCAAGGAAATGGCCATGTGGACATCAACTGCTGGTGCATGGAGTGTAGTGGCCAGTGGACGCTGCCATGTCCCCACAGGCTGTGGGGCAGAGCGCGGAAATGTCGCACGTTACGTCCCCCCCCTGTATGCGCGGGCGGAGTGGGTTGGCCCTGTGTACGCCAGGCCTGCGTAGGGGTGTGAATAAAAAGCCTGTCGCACTGGGCGTGGTTCTCTTTCGGAATGGCCAATGTGTCTGCCAGGGCGGCGCCTCTCAGTCTGCCATGAGGCCGGCGCCGTGCGCAGCGGGGCCTGTGTCCCTGTGCGCCTGCTGCACCCCGGGCCGCCGGTCCCCAGACCCGTCATGCCTGCCCCAGCGCACCAAGGAGGCTCCGCTCACCTGCCGACACCGGCGTGTGTCAAAGAGTGCCCACCACGTGCCAGTGCAAGCTCCAAGCCACAGGCCCGCGGCCTTTGCAGCCTCTGCAAACCATCGCTGGCCTCCACGGCGCAGGCCCACAGTACTCCTTTTTCATTGACATACTCCACCGGCATACTCTTCGGCCCAGTTGCTGGCACATGTTGTACTGAGTCGTGACTTCTGAATGGCAGTGACCAAAGGTCTGTGGCAGCGTCCACATCACCATACCCCCTCCGATCAGTGAAGCAAAAGTCTGCATCGCAAGCCGGCGACACGTGGTGCCACTAACCTTGTTCAATGCCAGCCGGCGACACGTGGTGCCACTAACCCTGTTCATCGTCAGCCGGCGACACGTGGTGCCACTAACCCTGTCCAACGCCAGCCGGCGACACGTGGTGCCACTAACCCTGTTCAACGCCAGCCGGCGCCACTTGGATGGGGGCACAGGCCTACACAGCGGTCCAGTGGGTCCGACATGTGGAACTGTGTCCTGAGTTATGAATGGCAGTGACCAGATGTTAATTGCTGAGTGTATATCACTGAACTCCCTTCTATCAGTGAAGCAAAGGTATGCATCGCAAGCACACGACACTTGTCTGTGGGACCGTGCTGACCGCTGCCCCCGGCCTACACTGCTGTCCAGTAGGCCCCACATCCAGCACGTAGTCGTGATTCATGAATGGCAGAGTCCATACCAGTGAACGCATGGAGAGGAGTAAGAGGAAGATGTGGTTCAGTCCGGATGAAAGCCGGATCCTCGTTACGGAGGTGACCGAACACTAGCAACAACTGACCTGGTGCCACTAACCCTGTTCACCGCAAGTCCGTGTCCCGTGGTGCCACTGAACCTGAACTACGCAGGCCGGTGGGACCATCCAACGTAAGCCGGCGACACTCGGATGAGGGCCCCTGCTGACTGCTGCCTCTGGCCTACACTGCGGTCCAGTAGGTCACACATGTGGAACTGGTCTTGGGTAAGATATGGAGGAGTCCACACCATTGGACACGCCTCATCGCAGGCGGCATCCTCTATCAGCACTGGTGCCACTGACTCTGTGCGCAATGACTCATGGGCACTCTCTGGTTGAACTTTGGTGGCGTCTGAGTCCATGGCCTGGGGGTTGTCTGCATCATCATCATCTGGCTGGGCCGGACTTGGTGTCCGACATGTGTCTGTTCCATTCATCTCCACCGTAGTGACTGTTTCTGCGTGGTTCTGCCCTCTGCATCATGCCCTGGGGGTACACCTTCCACTGTCCACCAAGACACTCCGCGACAACACCTTTTGTCATCTACGAGAACCTGCTCTGCTCTCGTGACCCTGCCCCAGTGCACCGCAAGTCAGCGGCCCGTGGCGGTAGGCCCGTGCAGGACGCTCTGCATCCGGGGCCACTAACTCTGTGCAGCTCAAGTCATGGGGCCTTTATGGTTGAATGGGTGTGTCCTTAACGATGGACACTGTTGTTGTTTTTTGACTGCACCAGGCACTCCATGACGGCTGGTGTACACACACCCCACACACATCCAACACAGGTGTCACTCGACATGTGAGCCTGCTAATAAAAGTGGCCGGGCGCACGTGCCCGTAGCCATTCCCACCATCTAAGCAAGTGTGTCCGTGTGGTCATTATGTCAGCATGATGGGCCAGAGCCCTGCAACATCACAGTGTGCTGTCTTCAGCGGAGGATACCATGTCACCTCAGCAGTGGCTGAGACCTTGGACATGTAGCTTCGCCCGCCCCCCCTGCATGCACAAGCGGCGTGTGCTGGTCCGGCGTACGTCAGGTCAGCGCAGGGGTGTGCTGATTCGGCAGGGGGAGCAGGGCGTGGCTCTGGTCTGGCCTTGAACAGGAAGTGCGGTAAGTGTGTTTGTGTTGGGGTGTTGTCGCCACCAGGGCCACAGTAGTCGATGTTGCAATGTAGCATGCAACCGGAGGGCGGGCCCGCACATACGGGGAAATGTAGGAGCGCAAGCCCGCTCGGGGTCTTGGCACATGCATGCCAAGTGTTATGTGTATCAGTCCTGCGGCTGCATGAGTCAGGTGCCTAGCCCCAATCGCAGCGCGATCACAGCCAGCCATGGACTGTACACCTGTGTCCGCCCTGTCCGGACCATTGGCCTACACCTCAACGGCCAGCTTAAAGGTGTTGTTGGCATGCAGCTGGACATGCGCGGACAGGCATGACGATAGTGTGCCGTAGGAGTGCACGTGATACAACCGCGCAGCGCACACATGTGTGGGGGCTCGTGGGAGGGAGGAGCAGCTGTGAGGCAACGTAACACACAGTGGGGCCGCTCATGTGCCACGTGCTAGGCATATCATCCATGATTCCCTGGGTCACAGCCATCCCACCCCACCCACGACAGGCCTCTGTACATCTCCTGTATGCATGAGGAAGGTGAAGTTACTGTAGGGATGAAAGGTCCTTTGTCTGCACTATCGGGCGGTAGCACATCTGCAGCTCATAGATGGGACTTGCATGTGCCCAGCACCCCCTGACAGATACGATAGCATTTGCTGGCGGCTCCCACACTACGCTCTGCCCGACGTGAGACCAACGTGTACACATCCCACACGCAGAAGTCCTTGGTCGTAGTTAGCGTGCGTGAAATGGACTTCACACGTACTCCCACCACACCCCAGGCCTGCACCCGTTGCACACAGACACTGCTCATTGCTCCGAGCTGTGGCATTTCATCCACAGGACTGGCGCAGGTCAGCACAGTGCCGCTTCAAGCAGTGCCACTGACGCAATGGCAGACCATCCCGGACACATACTCAACTCCAGTCACATGGACCTGTACCGTGCACGTCTGCTGCATGTACTGGGGGCACTGCCATTGGCAGTGCTGCGGATCAGTCTCAGGCTGAGCTTCCGCCTTGCCAACTTCACCTGCGTTCAGCCTGTGTTGCATTGTCGCTCGTGCATATTCGAGTGGTCCATGGATGTCTGCCTCTCCAGCGTTACAGTAGCTGACCTGGATTTCGACGTGTGTGTGCACCCCCTGTTGGCCCACGACCAGGAGTTTCACCGTGATGCCCGTTTATGGCATGCCTGGATGTTTGGCATGCATGCTGGCAACTGGACCTGGGAGATTGCACGAGTCGTCGTGTGCAGTGACCACATTGAGCCGCTCCCCGATTGGGCTTTCGTGCATATTGGGGCCAGGGGTTGGAGTCAGCACATCTGTCCGGGACAGCTGATGGGTTACGTCGCCGACATGTTAGATGTGGTGGACAACGATCTCTCATTGGAAATGTTGGCCTAAGCTGCTGCACTCGCGTTCATGGACGAGTGACAAGGTACCTGCAGCCAGAACTGCATGTGACCCATTGCACGTGTCCCGACGCCTGGTTGCATGTTGGGGATCTGGTCACATGTCCCAAGACGACAGTGGACATGGCTGCATTGGTCTGGACTCCTGATCCATGCGCGGACAACCAACGCGGGTTGGCAATGACTTGTGTTGGTGATGGACTCCCCCGGGGTGGACATGGGCGCTTTCTGACGTTCCTCATTCAGACATGCTGCTGCATTGGTCTGCATGTCGTGGCACTTCCCTTGGCCGTACTGACATGCAATTGTTGATAAAGTTTCCGCACGTTCACTTGTCTCCAACTGTGTTGAGTGTTTATTTGTATGCCAATGTGTGTGTCACGGACTATCTGGGTCCCTGCCTTACATGCATTGCTGCCCCATCAGGGCTGTGTGTTGGTACTTGTGCATTATCATGTCCCTGTTTCGTGCTTTGCTAGATGCGTATGGCCATTTACCGGCCACAAGCGGGTGCACTTGTGTCCTGTGTTTGGTTGTGCAAATGTTGGTGTTTGTACCACATTGTGTCCGATGTTGGGGTACTCTGCTTCCTATGTGTGTGTGCTGCATTGTGTGTGAGTTGGCCCTTCAGCTCTGATTTGGCTCACTCTTCTCCCTTTCAGGCAGTGTGGTTTTCACTTCTGTGCTTGTTCAGTGGTGTGGTATTGCCGACTTGTGTGACTTGTGCTCTTGGTTGGTGTTGTTCCTCTTGGGCATGGTTTGTCTGCAGTTGTGCTGTGCTTAATTGTGCATGTGTGCTATTGTGCCCATGTCCCCCCGTCCCCCCAGTCCCTGGCGTCCCTCTTCCTGTTGCTGTTGTGTCTGTTGATTTTGAGCAGTTTCCGGTCCCCGACTCCTGCCACCGTCTCCAGACTGATGTGGTGGACACCATTTCCTCCATGTCATCCAGCTCCTGGTGTGGCGCTGGGCTCCCACCTCCGGTGTGCATTGCTGCCTTCTGGTTGTTGGCGTGTTTCTGCTTGTTTGTGCGTTTTGCATCATTCCAGCTGTTCTGGTTTTCTGCCATTGTCCTCCTCCGCTCTCCGGCTGCATTCACCTTGTCCACGATGGCCTGCCATGTACAATGTTTTGTTGCCAATGGTGCTTGTGGGGTTGTGTACTAGCTCCGACTGCCTCCATTGTGCTTCGCTGTTGTTTTCTGTTTGGTTTGTCTTTCTTTTTCCTGCTTTTGTTGTGCTTATTCCCGCCTGCTGTATGTGAGTCGCAGGCCTGGCGCTGCTAATCGCTGCTTTCCTCATCGCGACTGGGCTCATCGCATGTTTTTTGGTGTTGGGGTTTGTGTTTTTATCTCCGTCGCGGTGGTTGTATCGCGGACATTGGCCGCGTTTTTGGCAACCTATCGCATGGTACCGCCATGTTGTGAATTCCAGGTTAACACAGGGTTATTTTCCCGCGATCGACTGCGATGTGTAAAGTTGCGTTAACATTTTTTGGTGATGTTCAGCGCACGTTCTTGTGAATATCCCCCATTGTTTCCCCTGACTCTAAATGTGATGGAGAATAGGTGAGTTTTGTGGGCCAGGAGACCACGTATGGTGGCACTTCAGCTCTACCAAACTCTAGCTGAGACCTAAGGCTCAAAACATGAGCTGAGGACACAACTGTTGATTATTATTATTATTGCGAATTTGTACAGCGCATAACTGCCCCAGCGACGGGGCGTCCCAGCGCTACCCAAGTGTAAGTGACTAGAGACGGTCCAGAGAAGGAATGAGAGTTACGCCGGGAAGAGCCAGGTCTTTATGGCTTTACGGAACTCCAGGTGGTTCTGGAGTCCTCTAATAGCAGAGGGAAGAGAGTTCCAGAGTTTGGCCCCCAAAACCTTAAAAGAGCGACCACCAGCTCTGGCTCTTTGAACTCGGGGGATACAAGCCAGCCCTTGGTCAGTAGAACGCAGGAGTTGACTAGGAATATACGGCACTAACATGTTGGCTAGAACCGGAGGAGTTGGTTGGGTCAAGATTTTATGAGCGACACAGAGTGTCTTGAACTGAATTCTTCTATCTACTGGTAGCCAGTGTAGCTTAGGTAAAAGCTTGGACACTGAACATGATTTCGGGAGTGCCAACAGAGTCCGAGCTGCCGCATTTTGTATTCTTTGAAGGCGCAGAATACAGGATTTGTTTGCACCTAAATATAAGGAGTTGCCATAATCTAGCCTGGATAGAATCGTGGCCTGTAGGATGGTCTGACGAATATTAGGGTAAAAAAAAACAAGCAAAGGTTTTAACCCTCTCAAAAGCCCGAAACAAGTCCCTGCGACCGACTTGGATTGAGTGTCAAAGGAGAGACTTCTATCAATCCAAAAACCCAGGTTCTTAACAGCCTCCTTTGGTATGGGTGCAGGTTTTAATTTATCTGGCTACCATTGCTCTGACCACATGTCGCTATCTCTCCCAAGCAAAAGTATTTCTGACTTGCTTGCGTTTAACTGCAAGAAGTTTGCTGTCATCCAGTCAGCGATCACCAGCATGTCCTCCTTAAATTTGACGAGGTTGTTTATGCATTTCTTAGAAAAAGCGATAATTAGTTGGGTGTCATCGGCATAAGATACCAATGACAACCCTCTGCTTCTAGCTGCTACTGCCAGGGGTTGTACATAGATATTAAAGAGCATGGGGCTCAGTATCGAACCCTGTGGCACACCGTGTTTGATGGCATACTCCTGAGAGTGGAAAGGTGGCACAGTGACCTGGAAGGTTCTACCCTCCAAGAAAGATCGAAACCATGTTAAGGCCAGAACCCCAATCCCTATCTCCTGTAGCCTACGTAGTAATATCTCATGTGATACAATGTCAAAAGCGACACTTAAATCAAGAAGAATTAAGGCCGCAGAATTTCCCTCATCTAGGCTGCTGCGGATTTCCTCGATCACCGCCATCAGAGCAGATTCGGTGCTGTGGCGGGATCTGAAGCCGTTTTGCGAGGCATCCAGAATTTAATTTTGCTCTACAAACTCTGTAAGAATAGTATTTACATGAGATTCCGTGGCTTTAGCCAGGAAAGGAAGCTGGGAGATGGGGCGATAATTACCCGGTTCAGCTGGCTCTAAAGATGGTTTCTTTAAAAGAGGAGTTACTTTAGCATGCTTCCAGGCTGATGGTAAGGACGCTGAGGACAGAGACAGATTAATCAGTTCCCTGGCCACTGGTAAAATTATGTTGTGGAATTGACGAAACTGAGCTGGTCTCAAAGAGTCAACTGAAGAGCCTGATTTGATTTTCAGGCAACGGGACTCAATCTCAGTGAGGGATAGTTGAGGAAAGGAACACAATGTATTGTTTTCCATATTAGGTCCACTGTCCTCATACCTTTCCCCCAGGTCAGAATTAACAGTGATCAAAGGGAGGCTTTCATAAATTTTCTCGACCTTGTGCACAAAATATCCAGCCAATTCGTCACACTGAGCGTTTGAGGTGATAGGTGAATCAGCTTTCGGGCTGGAACATTTCATGACCTTAAGAAGGGAGAAAATCTTTTTAGGAGGATTATTACTCTCCAAGATTTTATTAGCGATGTACTCTGCTTTGGCTCTCCAGACCAGTTTATGGTATGTCTTAATTGATTTGCTGTATTTATTTTTGGCTGCAGTATCGTAAGTGCACCTCCAGGCCCGCTCCAGTTGTTTACAGTTTTTTTTTTGCTTTTCTCAAGGATTCATTAAACCAAGGATTGGATTGTCCTCTTTTGTTTTTCGAGCTAAGTTTAGCAGGAATACAGCTGTCCAAAGCTTGGGTCAGCCTATCCTGAAAGAGCGTGTTGGCTGATTCTATATTGGATGATACCTGAGGTTTATGGCTTAACAGTAATTCCGAGAATTTGTTAATATCTAATTTATGCCAGGGTCATTTTAAAACCGACAATAAACAATTCTGTGCTGGCTTACCTTGCCAACGAATAGAGAAAGGGACAAGGAAGTGGTCTGTCCATGACATAGGAATTGGGGACGCAGCTGTTATGGAGCCTAAATTAGAAAATATAGGGTCCAACAAATGACCTGCTACATGTGTACTGTTAGAGACACATTGGGTCAACTGGCAGGCCTCTAGATCAGCTAAAAAATTAGCAATGCCTGTCTTGCAGTTATCTTCTAAATGTAAGTTAAGGTCTCCTAAAATGGTAAAATTTGCTGCTTTACTGGCGAGTAGAGTGACCTTGGGGCATATTAGCAAGACCCACGTTAAAATTATCGCCGTTTTAGCGGCAGGAAACTGCGGCTAAAACGGCGATAATGGGCTTGCTAATATGCGTTATAGAATTCCAATTGAAGCCCAGGTTAGATGTCCTGCACATCTAACCTGGGCTTCTATTGGAATTCTGTAACGCATATTAGCAAGCCCATTATCGCCCTTTTAGCCGCAGTTTCCTGCCGCTAAAACGGCGATAATTTTATCGCCAGTCTTGCTAATATGCCCCTTGTTCGCTAATTCTTCTCTAAAAACTTTAGATGGCCCTGGTGGACGATAAATGAGCAAGCCAGAGACCGTGAAATTGTGGTTTAGAGTAATTTTGAAGAGTGCACTTTCGCACTCAGGAATATCCTCCTTCTTCAAGCTGCATGAATAACACTCCTTATGGATTAATGCAATGCCACCCCCTCTATTGCCGGTTCTATTAAGTTGATTCATAATGTAACCTTGAGGAAGTGCCAGCCATGATTCTGCAACGGAATCCTGCGTCAGCCAGGTCTCAGTCAAGAATAATGCATCAGGAGACTCTTCTGTTAATAAATCAAAGATCTCAGCATGGTGTTTAGCCAAGGACCGACAGTTCAGGCTAAGAAACCTGAACTCGGTGGATTCAGGGGGAGAAATGCCTCTCCCATCTAGCTTACTTTGAAAAGGACATTGTTTACACTTAAAAGAGCCAGCCAGTGGAGACCAGGTATGAATAATGCAGGTAGGACATTTAGTATTAAAAGACAAGAGCTCTGAGCGTGAGTAGTAAAGTGTATCTTTTAAGGGTCGGGCAGAGTGTCTGGCATCTGATCTTCTTCTACTGGTTGGGTTGTCAAACAGAGACTGCAGCTGTAAGCAACCAGCTTCCAAAAAAGACAAGCCAAAACCTGCAGCACTCAAGGTTTGCAACCCATCCATATCTGCTAAAATAGTCCAACAAACCAAACCTATATGGTTACCAGCAGCCATTGTCTGAATTTGCCAGACGTCTGCGAGACAGCTCCACCAAACGCAGACCACAAAAGCTTAAAGCTACAGCCCAGACTACATTAACGTTTCAGTCCACCAAATACAGACCACAAGCAGTTGCAGTCTATATTTTTCATGCTGGCTCACTTAACACATGGTCTTACAAACCGATCAAACAAATGTAGACTGGATCTCAGGCAGACATTATTAGTAGTGCGATCAACCAAATGAGACTCCAGCCACAATCGATAGATGATGTTTTAATCAAAAAGGGACTTTTACAAAAACAAAATAGCAGCCATCAGCAAGTGTCAGAGCGGTCCATTGAACAGTTTAGACCTGTCCATGAAATGGATGCAGTAGTTGCAAGCCACTCTGCCCCCATATTCAAAAATGGTTATGTTAGCATTTGAGTTTGAGCCCTGGTCAAGCAGCAACCACAATCCTAGTTAGGGTAAGAAGCAGGCAACCATAAATTAACGTGTGCTCACCCTCTGGTAGGTTGGCACAGAGCAGTCAGGCTAAACCTAGAGGCAATTTGTAAAGTATCTGGGCAACACTTCAAACAGTGAAAACACCACAAAAAAAATCCCACAACAGGATTAGAAAAATAGAGTAGACTTTAATAACTAAAACAAGACCAAAATGACAAAAATCCAATTAGTAGAACTGGAGATATTGATATTTATAATTTATAGTGAAAAATAGCCCCAAAAAACACAAAGCGCTATTGAGGGTTGTCTGGTTGCGTCAGACTGGGACAAAGTCACAAGCGCAAGTGGACCGCAATGGAGCATGGGCTGGCTACAGAGATTCAGTTAGACTCTACCCCTGTAGGGATTCCTGGTTGGCTGAGGTATGCTCCCAGGCTAGGCAGGAACCACCACTCTAGTAAGGGTAACCTAGATACAGACTAAAAGATAACGTGTGCTCACCCTCTTGTAGCTAGGCACAGTGAAGTTAGGTTCATCTAAAGAGGCAATGTGTAAAGTATTTGTGCAGCACACACACAGTAATACAATAAATACACCACAAAAAGAATCCACACAGGTTTAGAAAAATAGAGACTATGTATCTGAGCAAAGTAAGACCAAAATGACAAAAATCCAATCAGCTGAAGTCGAGATATGAATTTTTAAAGATTAAATGAAAAAACAGTGCTTAGAAGTCACTAGCGGTCAAAAGATTACTTGAGGTCATGAGGAACCGGTGCAAAGTTTAGGCCAACCGCAATAGAGGGCAGGCCGGCTACAGGACCCACGCACGGCCCTCTGGAAAGTACCTTAGATAGAGTATCAAGCTGATCAGAGCGTTGTTGTCGGAATGTGCAGGCTGTAGAACTGCTGCCGTCGAAAAGCCTCTGCGTTGAAGGGTGATGAGTTAGTTCAGCAAAGGTGATGATGCATCGGTTTTGCAGCAAGACAGCTGTAGAACGCACTTCTGAGGCCCAGAATGTGGAGATGGCACCTCAGGCAAGGGTAGGACTCGCAGAAGGGAGAGCCCAGCAGCACCAGCAGAATTGGAGAAAGTCTTTTGTGTCCCTGAAACTTCAGAAAACAGGAGGCAAGCCAGCAAGCCCTTGGAGATCACTTGGAGGGAAGGCAGAGGCCAGCTCTCCTTCAGCAAAGTCAGGGAGCAGTAGGCAGCAGGGCAACAAGCAAGAAAGCAGTCCTTACAGAAAAGCAGTCCAACTGAGCCCTTTAAACAGCACAGCAGTCCTTCTGATACAGGTTCAGTTCATTATCCAGAAGAGTCTGATTTTAGAGGGTCAGAGACCCAGTACTTATACCCAAAAGTGTTTTGATGAAGCTGGTGACTACAAAGCAGCTCTCTGAAGTGCATAACAATCCCTTTCAACCCAGTCTTGCCTGCTAAGCTATCTGTGGGGGGTAAATCAGTGCTTTGTGTGTGGACAGGACACCACCTATTGAAGTGTAAGTGTCAGCCCCTCCCATTCCTCAATGCCCAGGATGATCCATCAGAATGCAGATGAATGCAGAGGAGTGCTCAGGAATGTAGATGAGCTTCACCTTCCTGTGTTTGTGGTTGTCTAGAGGAAATGCACAAAGTGTAGCTGTCACCCACCCCAGACATGTATCCAAGGGTCCAGGACGGGGTGGCACCACTTGGCAGGGTAGACTCACAGATGGCAGAGCCCAGGTGCAGGTGTTGGAAGCCTGTTATGTCCCTGAGGCTTCAGATAAGGAGGCCAGCCCAATAGCCCTTGGAGTCATTCTGGGGTCAAGTGATGCAGGTCCAGTCCTTCTCACCCAGGCATTAGGGCAGTAGGCCAGCAGGTCAACACACCAAAGCAGGAATCCATCAGAGCAGCAGAGCAGCAGAGTGGCAGTCTTTCAGCAGCACAGCTGTCCTTCTATCCACAGCTCCAGAAGAGTGCAGTCTTGGTGGTGTCCAAGGTCCAGTAGTTATACCCAGTGGTGCTTTGAAGTGGGGGAGACTTCAAACACCCGCCTTTGAAGTGCACAGAGGTCATCCCTTCCTGCCCTGGCACCTGACTCACTACAGGGGTGTATGCAGCCCTTTGTGTGGACAGGACACAGCCTACGCAGGTGTATGTGAGGCTGTGCCCAGGTCCTCCCTCCCATCATGCCATAGATGGCCCATTGAGTCGCACCTAAGTTCCCATTGTGGGTGGCTGTCTAGGGGGAATACACAAAGCTCAGCTGCCAACTACACCCACTCATTGTGATCAGAGACAGGCTACAGGCACCAAACTGCTAAAGCAAGAAAATACCAACTTTCTAAAAGTGGCATTTTCAGAATTGTAATTTAAAATTTGACTACACCATAAGTTTGGACTTTAAATTGTAATTTCAGAGACGCCAGACTTGGAGAATTCATCTCTTCCCAGTTAGAAATTACACATAAAAAATATAATAAGGTAATGCCAATGTTATCCTATGGGAGAGATAGGTCTTGCAGTATTGAAAAATGGCTCTGAGAGTTTTTCACTAATAGTACATATAAAACTTGAAAGCACACGTCCTGCCCTTTAAATACATTGCACCCTGTTCTCGGTGTTGGTCAGGGCCTAACTTAGGGGTTACTTATATGTATAAAAAGGGAAGGTTTGGGCCTGGCAACAGGTTTATTTTGCCAGGTCGACATGGCAGTATACACTGTCTACAAAGACTCTGCAATGGCAGGCCTGACACATGGTTAAAGGGCTACTTAGGTGGGTGGCCCAAGCAGTGCTGCAGGACCACTAGTAGCATTTAATTTACGGGTCCTGTGCACATGTAGTGCATGTTACTATGGACTTATAAGTAAATGAAATATGGCAATTGGGTGTGAGCCAGTTTTACCATGTTTAGGGGAGAGAGAGCACAAGTACTTTAGCACTGGTTAGCAGGGGTAAATCGCCCAGAGTTTTAAAGCCAACAAAAACAAATCCATCAAAAAGGGGAGGAGAAAGGCAAAAGGTTTGGGGGTGACCCTACAGAAAGGACCATTTCCAACACAACCTCCCTGCAGCCTAAAGTCAGGGTATACTTATCAATTCCTTGAGAGGCTTCCCTGCTTAGGCGATAGAAAGTGGACAGTGGGCCTCTACTGCAGGGGAAGGTGTCAGTTCTTTGCCTCTCTGAATTCAGTTGGGTCCCTCTGTGTATACTCTCCTGAGCTACTAAGCTGACCCATGGGAAACCTTCCTCCTCATCTGTGGACCCTTTCTGTGCAGCACCTAACCTGAAGTTGCTCACAGATGCATCCCAGTAGGCAGACAGTACCACCATGGCAAACAAAATGATATGGCCCATTCCATACCTTCAATCAGACTTCTGTTCCCAACCCAAGGAAAACTCTGTCCACAAGGACATCAACCAAAAGAGGCCACTGATAACTGTCAGTGTCGAGAGCCAGGCCATCTAGGCTTATCTTACCTCTGAGGTTTCTCAGAGTGGGGGGCAGTAGCCCCAGGTGCCTTGCACCCTTTTTTCACTCCACCTCCCACCATTTCAGTGGTGGTATCCTGAGACTGGCCACTCAACCTAGGGTCTGTACCTTGAGGCTGAACAGGAGACAGGACTGAGTCCTCCTCACCCTGCTCCTGCATCTGGGCTCCCAACCCTTCCACTTGGGCGAGGTGCTCCCAGAAAACTGAACTGTCAGGGCATCCTGGGTGGCTGCCCCTCCCAGTTCTCCTGACACCGGGGGCAACTCATTCTCCAGAATACAGTCTATGGGCATCTGGGGACTAACTATGACTCTCCTCTGGGTCACCGCCCCACCCCACCCCACTCCAAGGATGCCAGGCTCATAGGGCTGAAAAATACCCACCTATGGACCTGAGTTACCCTGCACACCTGGCTGATGTATTGCTTTGGATAAACTAGCTTTTCTACTACCATGGTCTGGCTAGCCCCGGTGTCCCTCAGAGCAGTGACAAGGACCCCATTCACTTTCACCTGGTGGAAGTGATGACTCCCACTCTCAGGGATCAACAGCTCACCCTTTGAGTCTATCCCCCAGCTAAGGGAGATCATGGCATGGTCTATGGCCTGCCCCTAGGGACTACTTACCCCTAAGGCCACCCCTGTAGAGGCCCCACGGTGGGTGGTTTCTTAGGACAGAGTCCTCCTTCTTGTGTCATTGCTGGGAACAATGAAAGCAGTGGAACTGGGAATGGGGTGCACTGGGCCACCGCCCACTAGACCCTCCTCCCTATTCCACTCCCTTACATTGTGACCTGTCTGTGTCTTCCTTGACCGTCCCCTCACTCTGCTGAGGAGAATCTGACCTGCCCTTCTTGGGGTTACTCCCAGGTACCTTCTTAAGGACCCTGGTGCCTAGCTAGTGGTCCGCCTCTTTAGCAAGCTCCCTGGGGTCTGTGAGCTTTCTATCAATCAAGTGCTGGTGCAATTCTGGAAAACAATTACTGAAAATGTGCTCCTTTGCCAACAGATCATACAGTCCTTTATAATTATTCACCTCACTGCCCTTCCTCCAACCATCCAGTGCCTTGCAAAATGAGTCCACAACATCCACCCAGGACTGCTTGAGGCAGCTTCTTGCTGACTCTGAACTTGAAACTATACTTTTCTGGGGTCAGACCATACTTTCTGACAAGGGCTTCCTTCATGGGGGTGGGGGGATATCTCTTTCTGTCCTTTTCCGGGGCCAGTAGGGTGCCCTTCCCTCACTAGGGATATGCATCCACAGACTAGCCCCCAAATTCTCCTTAGGGATCTTGTGCATCTGTAGGGCAATCTCATAAGCCTCAAACCACTTAACAATATCGGCTCCCACAAAAAGTCAGGCACAGGACCTTTTTGGAATGTGGACCCACTTATCTCCAGAGGGCACTGAAGAAATGCAGACACTGTCACTGCTGGAATCTGCCTGTTTGGCCTTTATGTCCAGTTCCTTAAGGTTCCTCTCATGAGCCAAACGCTTCAAAGCAATTCTCTCCTCCATAGCCAGTTTCTTTTCTTCCACGGCCAGTTTCTTTTGCTCTGCCTCCATGGCCAGCTTCTTTTCTTCCATTTTGAGCTTAGCCATTTCCAGCTTGTACTCCCTTTCCACCTTCCTCTCTGCCAGCTCCTCTTGGCATAGATTGTGGAAGGGGAACACTGCTCCCTGCCCGTAAAGGGATCTCCAACCCTGGGAGTAATTTACCCCGCTCGTAAACAGGTTGCAGTCCAAGACCCTCCCTTGGGTCCTGCTCTGGCCCTAACTCATCCTCCTCATTCTCCTGGTCATCTGCTTGGTTGGTAATTGATGGACCTCTGCCCATGCCCTTAAAGCCTTCTGGAGCTCTGCCTTTTTAGTACTCCTCTTAGCGGGCAGCCGCCTCTCCTAACAAAACTCCTTGAGCTGGGCCACCGTGTAGGTCTCCAGGTTGATCTACTCAAACTCTATCTTTGCAGGTGAGGTCACAGACAGTCAGGTAGACTGAGAATGAAATTGGAATAAGCAAAGAGGCCAGTCAGGGAGAATTTCATCGAATTGGTCTTAAGATATGGGATGGTAGAGTACACCAAATTACTGTATGGCACTGCACAAACACAAGTCCTATCCTCACCGCTGATCACCAATGTTAGAAATTGGTTTATTGGTTGACTGGAGGGTGAGCCCTGGTCAAGCAGCAACCACAATCCTAGTCAGGGTGAGGCACAAGCAAACCCCAAATTAATCTGTGCTCACCCTCTGATAGCTTGGCACAGGGCAGTGAGGCTTAACTTGAAGGCAATGTGTAAAGTATTTGTGCAACACTTCAAACAGTAAAACAGTGAAAACACCACACAAAAAGATCCCACGCCAGGTTTACAAAAATAAAGTACATTTTAATAAATAAAACAAGACCAAAACGGCAGAAATCCAATCAGTTAAACTGAAGATATTGAATTGTTATGTTTTAGAGTAAAAAAGCACAAAATGCCAACAAGGGATATCTGTTGCGTCGGACAGGGACAAAGTCACAAGTTCAGGCCAACCACGATGGAGAACGGGCCGGCTACAGGCACCCTGGTTGTGGAGCGTTGCTTGCATCCGAGGCAAAGAAGCCGATGCGATGCGTTGGTTCCAAGATGCAGCGAGGTTACGGTGCGAGGCCTTGCTGTGCTGCGTCCAGGATCCTGTAGATGGGGCTTGCGATGTGAAGTCCAGGCATTGAGGATGCGGCATGCAGCTAGCAATGCATCTGCTCCGAAGAGCTGCAAGGCTGCGATACAGAGGCCATCGTCGTACTGCCAACAGCAAGAGATGCAAGGACCTGGGCCACAGATTTTCAGAGCTGTCAGCGATGCATCAGTTCCAAGGACTTCGTGGGTAATGCAGGCCTTCTGCGCGGGTCCAATCCATGCAGCAGCGGTGATGTGTCAATTCTGCTCGAGGATACGCCACTGAGCCGAGGAGATGCGCCGGTTCGGCTCGAGGATGTGCCGCTCATTAAAGAAGATTTGTTGGTTCCACTGCTAAGTATCTTTGGTTCCACTTCTAAGGGTCCAGGAATGGGGTGGCACCACTTTGCAGGGTAGACTCACATATGGCAGAGTCCAGGTGCAGATGCAAGGTTGTTGGAAGGCTGTTATGTCCCTGAGGCTTCAGATCAGGAGGCCAGCCAACTAGCCCTTGGAGTCACCCTAGGTTAGGGATGATTCAAAAGATGCAGGTCCAGTCCTTCTCACCCAGACAAGAGGACAGCAGGCATCAGGCCAGCACAGCAAAGCAGGAGTCCAGCAGAGTAGCAGTCAAGTAGAGTGGCAGTCCTTTCAGCAGCACACAGTCCTTCATACTGGCAGAGTATCCACAGGACCAGAAGTGTATTGAAGTGGTGGTGTCTGAGGTCCTTCTTTTATACACACTTGTGCCTTTGAAGTGGGGAGAAACTTCTAGAGGCATGACCTTGAAGTGCACAGATGCCCTGCCAGACCTGGCTCCAGACTAACTACAGAGGATATGCAGCCCTTTGTGTGGGGACAGGAAACAGCCTACTCAGGTGTAAGTGAGGCTGCCCCAGCTACTCCATCCCATCTTGTCAATGATAGCCCACTCAGTCACACCTAAGCTCCTATTTTGTGTGGCTGTCTAGGAGGACCACACAAAGCCCAACTACACTCAGTCTTGTGTCCAGAGACAGGCTGCAGGCACCAAATGGCTAAGGCACAGAAATGCCAACTTTTTCAAAGTGGCATTTTCAGAATTGTAATTCAAAATCCAACTTCACCATAAGTTAGGATTCCGGAGACAGCAAACGTGAACCAGTCTTATCCTCCCATTTGGAAAGTATACTAATATAAGGTAATAAGATAATTCCAATGTTATCCTAAGGGAGACATAGGCCTTGCAGTAGTGACAAGCAAGTTTAAGAGTTTTCACTACCAGGACATGTACAACTTAAAAGTACATGCCCATCTTTTTAAATGCACTGCACCCTGCCATTAAGGCTGTCTTGCGCCTACCTTAGGGGTGATTTAGATTAATTAAACAGGAAGGTTTGGGCCTGGCAAAGGGTTTATCTTGCCAGGTCGACATGGCAGTTTAATTTGCACACACAGGCTCTGCAATGGCAGCCCTGAGACATGTTCAAAGGGCTACTCAAGTGGGTGGCACAATCAGTGCTGCAGGCCCCTAGCAGCATTTAATTTACAGGCCCTGGGCACACGTAATGCACTTTGCTGGGGACTTACAAGTAAATTAAATACACCAATTGGATATGAGCCAATTTTACATGTTTTAAGGAAAGAGCACAACCACTTTAGCACTGGTAGCAGTGGTAAAGCACCCACCGTCCTAAAGCCAGCAAAAACGAATTCAGCTTAAAGGGGTGGAGGAAGGCAAAAAGTTTGTGGGTGACCCTGCAGAAAGGGCCATTTCTAACAAGCCTGATTTAGTGATTGG
The DNA here is from genome assembly GCA_963921515.1 of Calotriton arnoldi. Lineage (NCBI taxonomy): Eukaryota > Metazoa > Chordata > Amphibia > Caudata > Salamandridae > Calotriton > Calotriton arnoldi. Next base: position 118,013 of record CAWUFW010015482.1, on the reverse strand, counting down.
CGGACACGATACTCCATCACAAACGTGATGGATACCCCGTCCACTGTATTATAAGTACATTAAATGCACTTGTAATATGGCCAACAGGATATCTGTCACTTTTATGACAGAGTATCCATCCGCCAAATTTTAGGGGTGTTTGATACACTTCCCACCTTAAAAAGAGATTGATTTCTTGGCAGGAGCAAATCTTTGACCAATTCCAGAGTGGGAAAGGGTCAACAAGGAGTTTGCGAATGGCCACACACCGTCACACACCTTCATTTCTAAACAGGCCTTGAACCCCCCCACCCCTCATTAAACAAATTCTGCTGCAAGCAGGACACTGATGTGGAGTATTATTAACCTGGGGTAACTGGGTTCCCATCAACAAGGTCACCTTTTGTAAATTCCTTGCAGCCATAAACCCTGCCATTTGAGCTCAAACACCTGATTTAGGTGATTGCTCATATACCTCCCTTACTTTATTTTCACATTTTTTGCCCTTTCCATCCACCCCTATGGAACCTGGGGGCATATTAGCAAGGGCACTATCGCCGCTTTAGCGGCACTTTTTGCCGCTAAAGCGGCGATATTCATATCGCCCTATCAGCAAACTGTCTCTAACAGCAGTTAGCGACAGTTTGCGGGCATTAGCGCCCGTTTTTTTACCGCTTTGCATGTCAGCGATATTTATTGCTAATGACATGCAAAGTGGGGGGGCGTGGCCAACTGCCGGGCATGAAGGACGTGAGCTGAAAGAGCTCCGTCTCCTACCCTGACACTTAGCCGATTATCCTGCTAATTACTGGACCCGCAGAGCTAGGTCGCATACCCTGGCACAGCTGAACCCCTCGAGACCCTGAGGCCGTACTTCATATCCTGCATGCTCACTGAGATCTGCCGGAATCGGGGCTGTCACTGAGAGACCTGCGATGAGACAGGGAAGAAGGCGGAGCCGTACGTGTCCTGGGTCTGCCTCGGGGGCGTTTGTGGCTTAAATGATGCTCCTGATGCTACGGTACTGAGGTCGTGAAAGGGGTGGAACGGCGACGCTTGTTTGAGGCGGCAGCGGTGAAGGGACAGGCAGACGCTGGACTTTCTGATTTACTGCGCCACTGCCACGGACATCGGGAACAAAATGGCGGCGGCGGCCGGCCGAGCCCGGGCTGGACTCGGAGAAGGCTGGTGACAAGGGACGAGTTGGTGAGAAACAAGCGCAGATACACCCTACTGGCGCGACGGGGTGTAGGGGTTCACGGACACATCCCGCCCCCCCCCTTTTTTGAGCAGTGATACTGCGAGGGAGTGACTGCGTGCTGCGCGCTGTGATACGGAGCTTGACGGAGGAATATATATCGTTGCTCCCCGCTGTACGGAAACGGACCCCCCTGCACGGTACTGGAAAGTGGAGGCCTCCCTGCGCTGGCTCGAGCCGGAGGGTCATGCTCCATTGTCAGTGCACTGGGGGAGAAGCTGCTGCCTGCTGGGGCTGCGGGAGCCTGTGACCCTACCCGACTTGCTGAGTGCCTGCGTGAATTGTATGCACTGGCGCTTTCCGCCTGAACTGGACACTGACTGCGGAGTGGGACGCACACTGAGGTGGCGAGCGCGATATGGCATAGCAGCTGGGGCTGCCTTGATGATAGTAGGGTCGCAGTGGCTAACGTCCCTGTTGGTGGACACTGGGAGTGTGCTGCCCGGACTGGGTGAGGCTGGATACTCACGCCCTACGGAGCCTGTAACTCTATAGGTAAACTGGGCGTGCCGCTGACCTGCACTGCTCTGGCTGAGTGGGTAATGTGGGATAACGACCCCGAGACCCCCCAAGAGACCATACTGAGCCAGAGGTGGACGGGGGGGCGAAGAAGCACGATGGGCCGCACTCGAAACAAGCAAGTGGATGCCACTGCCGATGTCACAACACAATCCACGCTGGGCGGTGATCCCTCTGGCGCTTCAGACGGTGACGTGATACCCCCCACAGGTGTGGACCCCCATGAGGCTAAGCTGGACTTAATATTGAAGGAAATCCGGATTCCCGCATAGCGCTGGAAGCGCGCATGGGCACGATGTCCACTAATCTCAACTTACTGCAAGCGGATCACAAAAAACTGTCCGATAAGGTCAAAACGAATAAAATGGCGTTGGACGATCTTATACCCCAACAGTCCATGCATTCTACCCAACTTGAACAGTTCCAGCACCAATTGAAAGGCCTACAGGACAGGGTGGACGATGCGGAAGGACGGTCCCGCCGCAACAACGTTCGCATACTTGGCATACCGGAACGCAGTGAGGGATCCAACCCTACACAGTTTGTGGAGGACTGGCTGAGAGACCATGTAGTAAAGGAAGGCCTGACGCCCTTGTATAGCGTGGAAAGAGCGCACAGAGTGCCTCCTAGACCTCCTCGACCAGGCGCGCCACCTCGCCCGTTGATAGCACGCATTTTGCACTACAAGGATCGCGACACTATCCTGCGGGCTGCCAGAGAGAACGCTCCGGTGCGATTTGAGAACCGAACAATCTCGCTTTACCCGGATTTTACTCCAACAGTCCAGAAAGCCAGAGCAACTTTTTTAGGAGTAAAGAAAAGCTTGCGCGACCGCAATTTGAAATACGCACTGCTCTTTCCGGCTCGACTGAAGGTGGTCTCTGGTCAGAAATCGTTTTTCTTTGAGAACCCTGAGGAGGTGGCGGACTGGCTGGAAACTACATATACACCGGCGATGTCTCAGTCCTCACTGCCGTCGGGACAGATCCGGAGAGCCTCCCCGATACGACCAACTGGACTTACCCGATCGGATCATGACAATCCCACGATTACTGTGAACTCTGGCCCAACCTCGGAACAGATTGTGACCAGCCAGAGGGATGCACTTCTCACGGCGGCGGCTTTGGCGGCTCATGATGCTCAGACTGCGGCGCCGTCGGAACACTCATCGGATGCTAACACGGTGCACTCTGAATCTGACACTAGCATAACACTGTTTCCGTCAATTACGGCCCAGGTGGCTAATGACTTCTAATATTGTGCTCCGGAATGACCAGGAGTGGTAATGTATATCAGCGATTTGCACTGTATGTATTGATACTGATGCCTGCTTTGTGGTTCCAGGGTAAATGTGCCTTATAGGGAAGAGAGTTAATGTAACAAAGTCATACTCGAGTGGATATAATGCTGATCCCACGAATTGATGCAGACTGGCCTACGCCCCCCCAGGCAACTGCGTTGATGCATTTCTTATTTGTGGTCCATGTTGGGCTATTGTTTTATGTTTGGTCCCCTGTTGTTTTAGGGAGGGACCTAGTATTGGGATGTTATTATATGACGACATGCTCGGCCTTTTTACAGCTTCTATCTACAGAGTTTTGGTCTCCACAGGTGGTGCTGCAACTATGCTTTTTACTCCGCGATGGCATTACATAATACATACACCTACTGTACTTGGAATGTGAGGGGATTAGGCTCAATACATAAAAGACACCGGGTTCTGACACAACTTACTAGAAGGAAAGTAGCTATAGCCTATTTACAAGAAACTCATCTCAATGCGGGGGAGGCAACTAAATTGCAAAGAAAATGGAAGGGACAACTATTCGCTACAACCTACTCAGCTTTTTCCAGGGGGGCAGCGGTGTGGATACGGAACTCTGTCCCTTTTAAGCTCTTAGAACAGAAGATAGATACCAACGGTAGATATGTACTGCTTCATGGCCTACTGGACGGAACACATGTGGTTTTGGGCTGCATATATGCACCGAATACTGACCAGGATAAATACCTCTCTGCACTGGGTGTGGCTTTGACGGACTGGGATGCATACCCCTGGGTGCTGGGAGGCGACTTCAACGCGGTACTGGACGTTGACTTAGACAGGTCTCATCCCCCGTTGCACGCTACTACAAGCAAAAAGCAAGCAGAGACACTCAGGGGCTGGGCAGAGGGATGGGAACTACATGACGCATGGCGGGTGAAACATAATGGGCATAGAGAATACTCCTTTTATTCGCCTCCGCACAGATTACACACCCGAATAGATCGGTTCCTGTGCTCCGGCGCCCTGCTAGGATCCATTACTTCAGTGCTTCATATGGGGAAAACCCTGTCGGATCATAATCCAGTGGAATTGACGATACAATGGGGCAGGGTTCCAGCTCCGATTCCGACTTGGAGACTACAACCTGAGATGTTGGAAGACTCAGTCTTCCGCAATGCCCTCTCAGAAGTGATTGCCCATTATTTTTCAGAGAATGCGGGATCTGCTGGCTCCCGTCAGATAGAGTGGGATGCCTTTAAGACGGTTATCAGGGGTGCGGCTATCAGCGCTAAGACAGGAGTGCGACTTGACCTTATTAAGCGACTTACGGAGGTGGAAGGTAGACTGGCCTCGTTGGAAGGGGAGGCTGCAGGGACGAATGAACAATTGACACAACTGCGAGAGGCTAACATTCAATACGCGGAGCTCCTTGAAGAGCTGCGGGTCGTGGACTACCGGTTATATACTCAAAGACAACATACACAAGCTGACAGATCGGGACCGTTGCTGGCACGGTTGATCCGAGATGCGCCCCTACCTACACCCATATTAGAAATCCGGAATGATGCAGGAATAGTGGTCAGTACGCAGTTAGACATTAATACCGCTTTTCGGGACTACTATGAACGTCTTTATGGTCCACTGCCCACCCCTATGGACACTGACTTTGATACATTCTTTGATGGCCTATGTATACCCCGACTTACACAATGTCAACATGACGATCTACTACGACCAATCACAGGGGTGGAAATTCGGCAAGCGAGTAAGGCGTTACCACGTAATAAAACACCAGGGAACGATGGCCTACCGGCAGAATTTTATGCAATGTATGCTGACCTGCTGGCCCCTCACTTGCAGTGTCTTTATCAAGAATCATTGCGAGGCGACGGGCTCCCCGCTACTACATTGCAAGCACTGGTGGTTTCATTATTAAAACCCGGGAGAGATGCTTTACTTATATCGAGCTATCGACCCTTATCACTCCTTAACACGGATTATAAAATCCTGAGTAAATTGTTGGCCACTCGTCTTAACCAGTTTCTCCCCGCACTAATACATTCAGATCAGTGTGGATTTGTACCTGGTCGGAGCACAGCACTTAACATCCGGCGCCTACACCAGATAATGCTAGGCACACACGACTCGCGACACATGGAGGGCTGCGTGTCCCTTGACCTGCGGCAGGCGTTTGACTCCTTACGCTGGGATTATATGTTTTATGCTCTTGCACGCTTTGGCATCCCTGTAGAATACATAGCATGGGTGCGCTTATTATACACGAACCCCACGGCGCGAGCACGCACTGGTCGGCACATCTCGGGACAATATGCTGTAGCCCGAGGAACGAGGCAGGGCTGCCCCTTGTCACCGTTGTTGTTTGTATTGGCGATAGAACCACTTCTACACAGACTCCGTGTTTTCGCAGTATGTAAGGGTATAACGCGAGGTCATACGACCCATATTGTCTCGGCATATGCGGATGACCTTATATTATACATTAAAGACATGAGCGCTGACCCACACCCAATGCCCGCCATTTTTGAGTCATTCCAAGGTCTCTCTGGCCTGGCTATCAATGCTACCAAGTCGTACGCGTACTCCTTTGACGGCGCGGGAGGAGTGGGGCACTTTCAGTTCGGTTCCTGGTCCTTTAGATACCTCGGTATACAAGTTTATCGCAATTCACCGGACCTGCTGGATGGCAATCTGGGGCGGGCGATAGCGGCTCTCAGATCCCAGATTCAGTTCTGGGTCTCATTGCCACTGTCAGTGGCGGGCAGAGTGGCTATCACAAAGATGGTGCTGTTGCCAAGGCTCCTTTACTTCTTCACCAACCTGCCGTTGCTTGTCCCCCCGAGCACCTTTAAAGTGTTGAACTCGCTAATGACGGACCTAATATGGGGAGCGGGGCGTAGACGTATTAGTCTGGCGAAAATGCAACTTCCCGCGAAACAAGGAGGGATGGGGGTGCCGGATCTGCGTGCGTATTGCTATGCGGGCCAACTGCAGTGGTTGGCGTACTGGCTTGCGGGACGCAACTTGCATGAAATAGATATGACATCAAGAGATAGGGACAGGGGGACCGTCCACAGACTTTTGTTATCACAAGCTCCCCTACTACAGTCGATGCCACACTTGCTGAAATTGGCCATTGCTTACTGGCGGAGTGCAACGCGGTATACTGGCCAGAGGACACCATATGCTCCCACTGTTCCCTTGTTGGGTATCCCCACATGATCAGGGCTGACATCTAGCCGTACCTTGCAGGCGTGGTCGGAGGTGGGCATAGCTACGGTAGGAGACTTTTTTACGGAGGGAGTACTAATGTCACACACGACGTTTGTACACGTACACAGCGCCCCTGAGGCGTTGTTCTTATTACATGCACATATTTCCAGATATATCCGCACCACATGGTCTCCCGATGGTATAGAGCCGCCCACGAATGCACTACTCACCATGCAGTACCTAATGGGAAACGGAGCCCATCTGACAAAATGGCTTACTACTGGAATTCGAGCAGAGAAGGCGATCTCCTTACAGCCACTGCGCGACAAATGGGAGGGAGATATGGGTCGTTCATTTACGGAGAAGGAGTGGGACACCGTGTTGGGGTTCCCCAAAAAAGTATCTCGTAACCCCAAATTCAAATTCATCCAATTGATGTTGCTACATAGAGCGTACTTAACCCCACATAGGCTTAGCGTCATGTTCCCGGGGTCACCTGATGAATGTCCACGATGCCACGCTCCTGACGCGGGGTTGGTACACATGATATGGGCGTGCCCTAGACTGGGACATTACTGGGCAACGATATGCAAGGTACTGACGGTGGTAGCCCCGGTACGCCAGAATGACACACTAGAATACTGCATACTAGGTCTGGGGCCCCGTGATAAGAAAGGCAGCTCTACCTCTCGATTCGCTAACCTTGCGCTTTTGCTAGCCAAAAGAGCCATAACCACAAGATGGAAAGCAGGCAGAGCCCCGTCTCTGCAGGAATGGCACGCAGAAATGTTAAAATGGGGTAAGGCGGAAGGTGCGGAATTACAGAGGGAGGAATACAGAGGCCTGCGAAAAACACCGATATCACTGAGCTGGTATGCAATAATGGAGGAATATGTTACAATAGATATTTTGTCCTACTAGAATATACTGGCTTGCCAGGCAGGGATCTGCCCTGAAGATTCGGGACACCTGATCGCCTCGCATTGCTTGTATGCTATGCTAAATAGAATAGCAGTACTGTGTAGTTCAATTATGACAGACTTCGGAACTGGGACATACACACATACTGATGTGGTTGACACATACAAGCGATTGATAGATATTGAGGGCTGGGCATGCGGGAAGGGGGGGACTGGGTTTTTGGGTTAGTTAATTTGTTTTGATAGTATTGAATAGTGATTGTGTTAACAAATCATTTGTTGTCTTACTGAAGATATCTGAGGACTGAGAATGCTCAGAATGTACCGTATTAATATATCTCTGGAAACTTTGTTAAGGTACTGGACTATCAGATACTGTTAGCTGTAGACCCTACAGGATACCCAATATTGTTGACATATACTAGCCTGCAACAAAGAAAAAGTGTACTGTTATACTATGCAACTATATGACCTCTGATTGTCAGAAGAAGATTGACATATTGTTATATAAAATCAATAAAAACAAATTTAAAAAAAAAAAAAAAAATGACATGCAAAGTGGGCGTTCCCGACGAACAAACCTGGGAAACACCCGCTAACAGGCCTATCGCCTATTAGCAAGGTGGCCATGGCCCCAGTTAGCGACGTGAAAAGTCGCGCTAACCGGGGTCATCGCCATTTATTTAACACCTGCAATTAGCAGGTGTTAGCCATACCTAACATGGGGGGGTGGATTATGCTGATACGACCACAGGGTCGTATCAGCAAGGTGTTCTCCCTTCTCCATGCAACATCGCTGGTTTTTCAGCGATGTTGGCCCATTTCCCCCGCTATCGCTGGAATATTCATCGCCATAGCGCTAATCGTTGCTAATACAGCGTTAGCGTGGCAATATATTCCGCGATAGCCGGCGATAAAAAAAATCACGCTAAGCAGGGTTAGCGATGATTATCGCCTCTTCTTGCTAATATGCCCCCTTATTCATTATTTTTAGTGATGCTTTTTTACATTTCTTACAATAGAATGATGGGAACTACATATCAACCACACTACTGCAAGAATGTCCTAATGTTCACCATTTCTTTCAACTCTCTAAATTCTCCACATTTAATAGTCACCTAAAAGGATCCATCATCTATGTTGTTATTTCTAAACAAAAATTATTACAACTTCTCCTTCCTTGCTTAGTTTTCTGGCCAGATTGCTTACTTCGATCCATTCATCTCAGTCTCTGTCTCTTCTCCTAATATCAGGCCAGCAAAAATTGAAATACTCTGAATGAACTTAAACAACAGCAATCCCACAACCTTCACAGAGCCTCTAATCTCACCAAATGCCTTGGGAGAGAATGACCTTCAATCCTAGTACAGAACTATGAAAATAAACTAAGGGACACCCTTCATTGTCTTACTCCTATTGTCAACACAATAATACACAGGACAAAGTAATTTTGTACAAAACAAATAAACTCCCACAGACTCAATGTGAGGAGCATTGAGTGCACCTGGATAAAACATTCCACTGTACCAATAAGTGCATCTCTCAGGCTAGAAACACTTATAAAAAGATGGTCTATGTAGCCAAACACTCCCACCTTACAAGCACACCATCCTAAAGAACTTTTTAACATACTAAAACAAAAGTCTTCGACTCCTACCTAGCATGCAGATGAGTTCAAATTAACAAATTTGCTACTTTCATCCTACACAAGATCTCCAATTCGAGGAAAGAAATTAATAGCTTCATTTCTGCATTCCAGCCAATAAAAACATTCACTCCAAGAAAACTCATATACCTTAGATCACTTTCAGCCCTACTGTTTTGCAAATCTGAAAAATGATCTCTGACTCCAGGCAATCACACTTTGTGGATGACCTCATCTCTGCTCCCAAGGCTACAGAATTCAGGGATGCCATCTCACCAATATGGTTAAACTGTATAAATGCCTCTATCCAGTAGGGTTCTGTACCTGACTCCCTTATAATAGTGGAAAATGTAAGGCCTCTTCGAAACAAGGAAGAAGCTGACCCCCTGAGCACAAAACGCTTCAGACATAATCCGGCATACCTTTCTATCAAACTTGCTTGAAAAATGTGTAGGCTCACAACTAACGGATCACAGTAACAAAAATCAACTTTCAGGAACCTTCCAGTCAGGTTTTAAAGCAAGCAACAGCACTGAAAGCAGTCTTCTCAAGATAATGGATGACTCCCTCCAACATTTTGATCAAGGGAAACATTGTCTCCATATCCTTCTAGACCTCTCTTTGGCATTCAGTGCATAAGACTATGACACCCATTCACCCATCCTTTTAGAACACATGGGCATTGATTGCACAGATTTGAGTTGATTGAAATCCTATCTTTCAAATAAATTCCAGCAGATAAGAATAGGTGGCTCTACTACTACATCTGGATGATCCATAACAGAGAAGACATGGTACCCCTCATTTTCCTGGACCTCTCTGCAGCATTTGACACAGTCTCACATCTCATCCTCATCAGACACCTTCATGAAATTGGCATCCAAGGACTCACTCTCCTTTGGATCTGCTCCTTCTTAATGGATAGAACACAAGCTGTCAGCTTGGCACCCTACTACTCGGAACGCCGCAAACTCATCTGCGGAGAGCCCCAAAATTAATTGCTTAGCCCCACCCTCTTATTGCATATATGATCCCTCTGGTCAACATCATCCATGCATATGACATCGACATTATCTCATACACCAAAAAAACGTAATTCATACTCTCCCTCGCAGAGGAGATCCTGAGCATAAGAAGCAAGCTCACCACCTGTATGGCCTAATTTGCTAACTGGATAAGAGTCACTGTCTCAAGTTCAACACTGACAAGACATAAGTAGTGATCTTCAGCAAGTACACCGCACCATGGGACTCCAGCTAGTAGTCGGCTGATCTTGGACCCACACCCAGCACCCACGCTAGAAACCTCGGAATAATAACAGACAGCAAACTGAACATGACAGCACAGGTCAAAGCAGTCCCTGCTTCCAGACCCTGAAGATGCTGAGGAAGATGTTCAAATGGCTCCCAAGCAACAGTAGAAACAATGTCACTCACCCCTTAGTCACCAGAAAGTTGGACTACAGGAACACCCTCTACACTGGGATCACCAAACAACTCACTAGAAGACTATAAACCATCAAGAACTCAGCAACCAGACTCATTCTCAACCTACAACAAAGAATTCACATCACACCACAACTCAGGAAGCTCCACTGGCACACTCATTCAAACTCCTCACACACACATTCAAGACACTCTTAAAGTCTCAATTGTTTCAGCAAAATTCGGACTTTGATTTGCCTAGAAAATGTGCCTTGGCATTAGAAAATATGTTTTAACTTCGCTATAGTCATAGGAAACATAAAAAATAATGCTTCTTTAAATGTGAATAATAGAACATGCCGCTTTTTTTTCCCCCGGAGTTTTATATAACGCGAACTTGACCCGAAGGGATCAGAGCGCTTTACATGAGCACCAGTTGTTTACAGACGGACACATTAATTTTTTGGTAGGCACCAGGAGATTAGGGGATTTGCCCACAATCACAGGATGTTGAGCGTCCCTGCTGAGACTCGCACCCGGTTCCCCAGTGTTGAGGTCAACCGCTCTAGCAATAAGGCCACATCCTTCCTAAACCACAGGAGAAGATGCTTTATTAAACTTGCAGAGCAAAATGTGCAGGTTAATAAAAGTATTAGCCTCTCATACTTAATGTGCATCTATGACTAGGCCTAAAAAGATTTCTTTCAACTTCTGTTTGGTATTTAAATAAATGCCTTTTAGGAAATGTTGACCTAATGCTTGCTTCTGACTGAAAAATTGCTCATCACTTTAAAATATGCTACTATAAGAGAAATGCAATTCTTTGCATCCTCACACCATGTGACTTCACTTTCTTTAAACAATGTGTTTGCTATATATTTTTTATAATGAATAGAATATTAGTAATTTTAAGTTTACTGAAGATATTGTTTTTGCATGATCTAACCGGGACTTTACTGATAGAAATGTTTCATTACTTTACAGTAGCCCTTTGTCTACACAATGGGACTCTGACAGCAGCTAACAGAATAGGCCTGCAAGGGTTCTCATGAGAACCTTCCTTCGTGTATCTAGTAAACAACATTTAAAACTTTTAGATAACTGCTCACCGGCATGAATGCTTACTGTGGGAAATGGGTGGAGGGACGACAGACCATTAGGAGACTCATTTCCATTGGACAAAGATGATTTAACCTGCTGAAAGTTGCAAAATGTTTTACGCTTTCATTTAAACGTGTTCCTATTTAGAGAGAATTAATGCCTTGAGGCTATCCTACCCTCAATGCTTTATGCATTGCTTTCCCTTCCCCTAATTGGTGTATGCTACAGCTAAAGGAGATTTTCCTTGCCTTGACTCTTTGTGGGGAGACTTTTTCTTCTCGTTGATCATAGCTACTGCTGTGATTATTTTCTTTATGATATATTGAACCGTTGTTACTGCAACTGGTTGGGAAACTCAGCTGGGTTTTCCGGAACTGCTCTCTATGGGGAGTTCATTCTTTTGACTAACTAAAGGCTCCAGAAACCTTGCTCTTTTCCAAAAGGACTCTTTATGGGTTCTTATTAGGTCAGGTTAACTCCTCTTAGACTAAGATAGGGACCCTTTTCTTTGATGGGACACGCTGTTTATTTTTATGAAGATTCTAATCAAATCTCTCTTAATATTTCTGTAATTTGACTAATCCAAATAAAAATGATATATCGATTACTAATCTCGTTAAGAGAAATAAAGATTTGAAATGATTCTAAACCGCTCATCATTGACTGAACATTAAGAAACTGGAAGTTGATGATTTGATTTGAAATGCATTTCATTACAGCTCCATTCTAAATCGACGATCAAGATCCATTTGACCTGGAGACAGAGTGGCGTCAAAATAGGGGGCCATTGTAGGTGATTTGTGTGGTATAAATTATCAATTGGCCCCCACATTTTAGGCTGTAGCAAGACTCCACAAAACATAGGCCCCACTACCTGAATAGTCACTTCTCCTTCCACCAACCATCCAGTCACATCCCACGCATAAATAGAACCAGATCAGGAGGACAGGTGTTCTCTTACATCGCTCCTAAAGCATAGCACAGCCTCCCACTTCACATCGGAGCCTCTTCCTATCATCTTGAATTGTGCAAGAAGCTGAAGACCTAGCTTTTCAATTAATCAAGCTAACCTAGGCAGGGCTAGGCACACACACCTTCTCACCACCAGGATACCCTTGCAGGTGATACTGCGCTTTACAAATACATATAACATGACATAACATACTGTTGAAATTACCTCATCACCATGTGAAGTACCCTAAGGCTCTGCCCTTGCTCACACCCTTTTTAATCTATATGTAAGTCTCTCAGATCTGTCCTATTCAAACACAGAGTCTCAAGCCATCAATATGCTGATGACACCCAAATCTATATGCAAATAAACTGTCCTGATAGCCTCCCAACTCGAATTATATGTCACTCTGATATGCAAAGTTAGATGTATAAAAAGTAGCGTAAAAAAGCAAAATAGCCTAAAAGCAAATTCCTTAACGTCTCACCTAAAGCCAACAATGAACTACCATCAGACTAGATTAAGGACTTAAATGACACAGGCATAAACCCAAAACGATCAACTTGGCAATATCACAGCAGAAAAGTGCAAACTACCACCTTAGACTTTAAAGACAATTTGTTGCACAACCAAACCTTGACATCCTGGTGCAAGCCACTCTCCAGAATCAAATTTATCAACTTTGTGCTCAATGTCCTACCCAAATCCCGACTTACACCTCTGAAAGCTGTACTGACTCCTTGCTGGCATAAACTCAACCATCTTCTCTAGATTGGCTACCTCTGGGCTCTTAAAGCACTTGCATCACACTCAGGGAAATTCACTTGAACGCCCTTTCATATCTCACCTCAACATTTTCTCTGGCTAGTGACAACTTACAAGAAAACTGATGACAAGACAACTGATGACAACTTACAAAACACGGTATTTCTATGCCTCAGTTTACCGAAATTCAAGAAATCCTCCACACTGATTTTTGCCTTCTCAGGACACGCCCCTAAAATCTGATATTCACTTCCAACCAGACTAAGGAAAGCTCCATCCTTCTCTTAATTTACACAGGGTCTAATAACACCCCTGGTAGACTTTGGAAACTATACTGACATACAACGTGTTCAAACTCCACTCACATAACTCATTGAGATTAACTGACTTTCTACATAAACAAACCCTGCACTTCAATTTGTCGTATCCCTCACACCCACCACACGACGGGGCATATTAACAACGGCCAGCGATAATTATCGCTGGCCGTGCTTAGCGATAATTATATTATCGCAGGCTATCTCTGGTATTTATCGCCCTGGTAGCGCATAATTAGCAACGTGTTACTCCAGGGCGATAAAAATTCCAGAGATAGCGAGGTTATCGCCCTTTTGCAGGGAACATCGCTGGTTCCAGCGATGTTCCCTGCAAAAGGGCGATAACCTTGCTGATACGACACACAGAGTCGTATCAGCATAATCCACCCCCTATGTTAGGGATGGCTAAGTCAGGATTTTAGCAGACGTTAGGTTTTGGCGAAAACAGCCGTTTTCGCCAAAATCTAATGTGTGCTAAAATCATGTGGGCTGCCTTGTAAATATCGCGATGTAAACATCAGCGATATTTGCAAGGTAGCCCATCTTGGGTACGCCCAGTAACGCCCACTTTGCATCTCATTGGAGATGCAAAGTGAGGCGTTGTGAAAAAGGGTGCTAACATGCAATTATGCATGTTAGCACCCTCTTGTAAATAGGGCGCTGGTTTTATCTCCGCTTTTTTGGCTTTGTAAGCCAAAAAAGCGGAGATAAAGCCCTTGTAAATATGCCCCTAAGCTACTTCACTCACTTAATGCCCTTTACAGCACACCTGACTTTAATTTGTTTGAATATATGGTTTTGTCTATGATCCAAATATCTTTGCTTTACTCACACACGTTTACTGCATAATTGTATCACTTATATATTGTAACTCGCTCTGTCCCCCTTCATTAAGTTGAGAAGTGCTATACAAAAAAAACCAAATAAATAATAAATATGGCTCCATGGTATCTGAAACTCCATTTCAGCTGTCCCGTTGTAGACTCAAACTCCACTGGTAAAAAGCTCCAAGCAGACCAAATCAGAAATGCTTAACCAGCAAGCAGGCATCGTTTTGGGGCAGTTTTGGTACCTTTAAGATGCTGGAAAAGTTCCTCCTGGTCTCTCCCACAGCTGCCAGGTTTCCCGGAAAGACTTCTAAGGGCAAAGCCACTCTTTAGCTCCCAGGGTGCCCTGTGTAGTCCATTTCCAACTGGGCTGCTGGTTCTCACACAGTAACCCCTTCTTTAGCCTGCTGTGTTCCTGAGATAGTAAAGGTGGCCTGCCAACTGACACCTGAAGAGGAATTTCAGTCCCTGTGTTTAAGTGAAGAGCAGGTCATGTGTCAGGCTTTTTCAGAGGCAGGTTGGGCAGAGTTCATCTTTTTTCTGATGATTCTTCCAGTTATTGGAGTGTTTTGCTGAGCTGGAGGATTGTTGCCATCTATATGCATTTCGTTAGTCAGTTACTGATGATATTCCCCAGTCCAATATCCGTAGAATTCCACCACTAGCCTTCCCACATTTGCTGCAATTCCTGTCTTGTTAGCTGTTGTTTAAATGGCAGATGTTACCCCCTCCCCAGAGATCCCAGTCGCCTCCCACCTTCAGCCCAATGGAAATGAGGAGCCACCCTCTCTTCATAATCTGGGACAGGCTTCCCCACCTGTTAGAAGCAGAGACGAATGTCCGAGAAGCCTCTCATGACGAAAGGCTTCAAACACTTAAGCCTTTTCGTGGCAATACTAAGTCAAAAGGCCTAAACCTTTTTTGTCTGCCTATCCTGTCTATTCTGAAGTGGCACATTCCCACGTTGGCCTTGTCATTGTCTATCTTTGTGGCCTATTACAACTGGAGAGGGTGGCAATAGTAGAATGAAACGCAAGGATGGACCCTGTTATTAAAGGTTTTGGAGAAAGAAACCCACCAAATACTTTGTGGGTAAACAAATGTTTGCAAGAAAGAATCTGTACCTTTCCCATCTCAAACATTCAATTAAGTTAAAAGCCCTTTTCTGAATTTTCCAAGTTAATAAGACTCCCTTTTTCAAATTCTGTGCTGAAGTACTTTGACAACATTTATTTTGGTTTCATCTATTGTCTAATGTTAAGTAAGGATCGTTTGGACAGTTTATATTTTAATGCACAGGACCTCCTATAAAAATGCACTTTTCGTTTCCTTCCACTTTGCCATGTGTCTGATATCCTAGCTAAATGTATGTTTTCTTCTTCCCTCTGTCTCTTGTGATAACTCATGGCCCTATTGCTCCTTGCTATTGCAATGCTTGTGCACCCATCCCCAGTTCATAGTCTACCCTTACGTAACATAGCTATTTGATTTTGATAATGTTTGGCATTTTATGGGTTTCTGTACAATGAACTGCAATTTATTACTGTGGTGTCCATTGTTGTATTTTTATGTTCTATGGCACAATATTCTAGCTAGCCAAAGCTTGTTAAACAAAAATTGAAAGGGCAAAGTGAATCCAAGTGCTTGATATGAAGAAGTCCTATGTTCCGTGACGTCACCCAACTACTCATGAGTGGCAGCTGGAAAACAAATATAACCGCTTGGCCAGTAGAGAAGGGTCGGTTGTACAGCACTGCTAACAACAAACATGATTTGCTGGTGATGTGTGTGCTTATGGGCCTGCACAGTAACAGAAAGGTTTCTATAGCTGCCCAATCACTTATTTTTCTATGTTTTTTTTTTTTTAGCAAAGTAGGGAGGTTTGGGCCTTTGCAACTCTACTCTGCTTCTATACCATGGAGAATAACTAATTACCTCTATGAACAAGAGAAGATATACACCCTGTTACAATGTTATCTCAAAGTTGCATTTGACACCATCAACCGTGAGGTGCTGATAAATCACTGAACAGAGTGGCAGAGATGGCGTAAGTGCACTGTCTATTTCTTATAATTCCTGGAATCAGTAGCCACCAAAAAAAGCATTCATGGTACCTTTGTTATATCCATCAAGATCCCCTATGCTGTATCTCACATTTAAGCCTTCTCCTAGGTCCTTTTCATTGTTAAGTGGCTCAATTTGTTTTTATCCTAAGTGGCTACAAGATAGGCCTTCGCAAGCATAGGAACAAAACCGATTCTGCAAACAAAAAGCAGAGGGCCCGATTCACAAAAGTAATCTGAGACAAAATCCTAACTTTACGACTTTCGGTATTCACAAAAGGCATTTAGGAGTCCTAAACTAAGACAAAATCCTAATTTTACGACTTTCGGTATTCACAAAGGGCATTTAGGAGTAGTAAAGCTAGGATTCCACTACTCCTAAATGCCCTTTGTGAATACAGAAAGTCGTAAAGTTAGGATTTTGTCTCAGATTACTTTTATGAATCTGGCCCAATGTCCCTGACATGCAGAGTTTTCTTCCTCCTGAACCCTTGCTGGGAATATTCATGTTTTCGTTCATTAGGCCTGGAACACAGAGAAGCTGGCAGTGCTGTGACTCATGGGTCACCAGCTAGGGGTTTCTGAGAGCAGAGCCAGCTGAAGCTCTATCACTGGAAACTCTGCAATTGCACCTCCTCAAAATAAGGTGGGACAACCATGAGTGTGGTAATTGCAGGACATACTGAATGACCCTCTTTGTCACCCAGCAGAGATATTTCGACTTGTCCAGGTGACCATAACTCCCCTACCTTTTAGATAGCCAACTGATGGGACCTCTGACACCAACAATGATGGTGAACAACCTCAAAGTGATTTTTGATTCTCATCAGTTCTTTGCATATGAAAGAAACCATTTACCAAAATACTTTCCTATTTTATGGCTATTGTAAGTGTATTTCTCTTTTCTAATCAAAACTCACAAGATCACCTTTTCCGAAATGTGGTAATATCCTAGAAGAACGATGGTGAATCTGCCTACTTAGGTCTCTTTGCCTAGTGACACGTAAACGTCATAGGGCCGAAAACTATGTGGCTCACACATTCTTTGGTCTAACATACACCTTCCATATTATCTCCTCTCTTGTAGGCCACACATTGACTTCCAGTAAAATCTCTAAGCCATTTTCTGGCTGGCATTTTTATGGTTACTGCCTTGCTGAGTATTAATACAGTGCAGTATTTCAGTTTCAAGCAGAGCAAAAATCATGTTTCTATTATACATTTCACTAAAACCGACATCATTCATCTAAAATGGTTGTGGCAGCAACTTGACCACCTGAGTGCAACTTAGAGGTCACACTAAGATCTCTACAACAATTGGATTCACTCACTGAATTATGGAAACAGTAGTCTTAATTTCTCAGGGACAAATCATTCAAAGTCATAACTGTGCGTATGTTTATTTTTTGTGGCAGATTATTAATAAGCCTGTATGCACTGGTTTCTGAAAGTTAACATAAAATTGTGTGTAAGTTGAATTGATTTTCCTTTTTTTTTTTGATTTATGAAACGGATCTCGAGGCAACTGAAGAAAAACAAACCAGATTTAAAATAAAATGTCCTTTTGGTTAGTGGATTCTGGTGAGGGTAAAATAAATAGGTCAGAAGAGACAACCAGAGAAGTGAATTGAAACTTGATTGTCTTTCTCTGTTTTTGATTTATGAAACGGATCTCGAGGCAACTGAAGAAAAACGAACCTGATTTAAAATGAAATGTCCTTTTGGTCAGTGGATTCTGGTGAGGGTAAAAGAAACAGGTCAGAAGAGACACCCAGAGAAGTGAATTGAAAAGAATAAGAGGGGTGGGGAAGATGTTGGCAAAGAAAGATAACTGAGAATTATAGTGGTATGGAGGACACAAGGGATGTCAGATAGTGGAGGGAGAAAACAATTAGACGATTTACACGTATGCTTTATTTTGTACCATCAAAACTTCCCAACAGTGGAGACACTGGACGCACATAAACAGTATAGCCCAAGAACCCCAATGATATATGATAGGACATTGAAATTAATGACTTGAGATGGACCTTAAACAAAAAAACAAAAAGCAGTGCTGGTCATGATAGTTACCAGAAGGACAATAAAGATTAAATATATAAATGGAGAAAACAATGACATATTTTGCTTTGGACCAGTGCTGGAATCTAATTAAGCCGCTTCAACCTCTATCCCCAGGAAGCCTTTAATAGTCGGAAATGTCTTTGATGTGAGGCTAACCAGCAGTTGCCTTGTGCCAGTCCTAGAAGGGGTGATGTTGAACTGCACTTTAGAACTCTCTCTGGGATTCAGAGGTGGCAACCTAAACAAAAAAGACAAAATGGGTTTTGAAGCAGGTGCTAAGATTGATATTGCTTCACATTTATTAATGCAGAACAGTTTTCATGAAACTAAGCCAAGTGTGATGCTTCAGATCAGACAAGAGAAAGCAAGACCTAAGTAAGAAAAAAGATCTAATCAAATTGGACTTTTATGTGATCACTAAGGTACTGCTAAGTACTAAAAATTTTCAGGTACTGTTGAGTCATAATGAAATGAAATACACTCCATTCATTGCATAAAATATACATATTTGATGACAAATGAGTAGGGTTGCACGTCTGAGGAAACGGTGAAATAATCACCATAACATGAACTACGCAGCCTGGCCCTGACTGATGTCAACAATAACCTTAGCAATCGACAGGCTGGAATTTGCAGCATTTTTGGTCTTGCAAACTGTCCTTGAAACTTAGTGGAAGCCTTCCCTGTATCTCACCATCTCAAAGGTGTTCAATGAAAAAAACAGAAACTAATTTTTCACTAAATGTCCTATAAATAAAAGCTGCAAATTGATTTTTCTCTGGAAAATTCCAGTACAAAGTTCAGCACAAGTTTAATTGAGCAGAAATTCACAGTTTTAAATATTTTTAAATGATGCTCTTCAGTTTTGTTAGTGAAATAAAAATATTGTCTTTGTCTAGAACCCAGTCTTCTTGATTCTTCAAGATTTTGTTCTATAAAGTTCTCTTCAATCTAATATTATATGCACATTCAAAGAGAAATACAATATTGTTTCATATTCTTTTCATTGATTGATAAAATATAATATACATTAATCAAGCCAATTTGGATGCCAAAAGGCTCTTCAATCTCTATGGATGTTCATAACTTTCTTTTATCTTATGTTATGATATTAGCAGCTGTATAGGTCAACACTCGGTTATACTTACTTCCTAAGCATGGTTTGATGATAAAATGATGTAGTTACCATAATATAACTTATAACAAAGTTTGTGGGACATGGATGAGATACACATGCCCGATCACTAATTGAGATGTGGTTTTAAGCTTTGATGGTTTCATTTCAACCATCACAGGAAAAAAAGAGCTGAACGTTATCAGTGTTTGTGTATGGGTTGGTGTGTATTTAGCTTTATTTGTCTGTGTGTATGTGTGTTTGTGCATTCCTAGTTGCTTGCATTTCTGAATGCCATGACCCAATTTTGTACTATGGCAGCAGCAGTCTATCGTTAGTGGGAGCAAAAATGACAAAGGCCCATCTCTTTATTAGAGGTACTATCAATCTTTTCACTTTCTCTTTCATTTGCAATAGTGGTTACTGATCTTAGTGAGTTATGAATGCTTTGTGGAAAAATTGATGCTGCAATTAATGATGGACTTATTTCAGCTTTATCACTCTTCTTGTGGATTCTGTTGACACTGAAGTTAAACAGATCAATTTTGAATTTTTTATTTGTGTTTTGTTTTTGTGGGTTTTTAATTTGCAAATCTTTTTCATTCTTCTTCTTAATGGTTGCATCAAAGCACATTTCAACCACAGTTCTTCTTATAATGGTTCACAGAACAGGAAAATAATGGACTGATGAACTTAGCATTGACACCTTGTTTTATGTCTTTAGGGCATTCTGCTTCCTGTCCTGGGATAATTCTATTTGCAGAGTAAAGTATTCTCAAGGTTCTGGTTCTGATTTGCCCACTGAAATAACTTACCTCATAACTGTGTTTTGTAACAGCAAAACTCAGGACTTTTGCTACTGCAATCTACTTCGTCCTCATTAGCTTCCTCCTGTAATCAGGACTTCTCTCAAGACCGTCTTTATCATCATGGTCGTGCTCATTTCCTTAACCTTTGAGTCACATTGGAAATCCTGGGGGTGGTACAAGGTGTTACTGCCTCTTGTGGTAGTGGAGGACAGTGGCTTTAGCAACAGACCTAAACCATGCCGCTATCAACATTGAAAACCCTGCAACTCACCACCTTTCTTTACTGCCTCCTCCTTCTACTGCATTCTGTGTCAGAATATTGAGGTACATAATGTTGACATGCAACAACATCGACTCCATAATATCAACGACCACTATAGCATGAATGTAAGCATGTATAGGTTGGTGTAGAGTTTTTATTCTAAGTCCACATCTTCTTACCTGGATTCATTCAATCTACTGTTTCTCCTATGGTTATATTATGTTATTTTATTGGTGTTAGTAAATACTGCGATTAGCATCATTAGTTACACTAGTGTTAGAAATGGAGGTCTCTGGTTGGCAGGTTTGTACCCTGTTCAAGTAGGGACCCTTCCTTCTAGTCAGTGTAAGGGGGGTTACACTTCTAAAATAACCCCTGCTCACCCCCTTGGTATCTTGGCACGAGCAGTCAGCCTTATCTCAGAGGCAATGTGTAAAGCATTTGCACACAACACACAGTAATACAGTGAAAACACTACAAAAGGATACCACACCAGTTTTAGAAAAATAGCCATTATTTGTGTAAAACAAGACCAAAACAATAAAAATCAAACAAACAGTAATCAAGATACGACTATAGAAAAAATAGACTTAAAATACAGTTCCTTGAAGTCGAAAGCTCCAACTCGGGATATCAGGGCATCGTGAAGAAACAAATCAAAATTCAAATTCAAATTCAATTCCTTTATTCGGCATATAAAAATACCATAAAAGTAACACTATATCCGTAGGTTACAGTACAAACTTCATTTTTTAAAAGGAACAATACAACAATTTATAATCTACATGGTACAGATTAAATATATCTAGCTAAAAAAAAAATAAACATCGCATATAACGTGTCTCTCATAAAGCAACCCCATCTGCAGGGCTAGTTCACGCAACCCCTTGTGGCCCTTAATCTAAAAGCAGTCCTTAAAAAGTTCGTAATACAGAAGAGTGTATAGGCATCTGTGGCCAATTTCAAAAATAAAAGTGCCACCCGTGCTTGTTTAAATCTGGCTTTTTTTAAAATACCCCTCAGAAAAGCTCTTCTTGGATCAGAATAAAATGGGCAGAATAAAACAAAGTGAAGGGTGTCCTGTGGAGACCTATGGTCGCAGCCACAGGGCCCCTTCAACTCTGGATGCAGTGAGAACCCTGCCGGTTCTGCTAAAATGTGGTGCAAAAGGTTTAGCCTGAACCGAGTCATTAAAAATCTGTCATGGGCATTACTTATACAAGACAGGTATGGTTCAATGCCCTCGGTGGATCTAACAACTAAATGTTCTCTCACCGACGGTTTAAGCAACTCTCTGTCTTCCCGGTGCAACGTTACATACTTAAAGAACCGGTCCTTGACCAGTGCCCTATCTAGTATACTTATTTCCGAGGGATTAACGAATAAATCTGCACAACCAACTTTCACAAGGGACTCCTTCACATATTTTAGCCAGGGAATTTTGAGGCCATGGTCCAGGGAGAGACAATCTTCTATAACCTGCCTACTTAGTGCAGCCTCCTCATTTGACCAGATCTTTACCCAGCAAACTAGGGGGTTGACAGCCCACCTATCCATAATGTAACGGGCACCCAGTTCTTCATGTACAATGTGGGCTGACGTGCTCTGAGGATCTTTTAACAGGCGCCTAAGATACTTGTTCTCCTCTATTTGTAGTTGGTTCGCCTCAATAAATCCCCAAACCTCACTGCCATACAGCACTTTGGCACAGCACATGGAGCTGTACAGTTTCAAAATCTGCTCTGGGGACCACCGTCCTAACCTTTGGGCAAAATTCATTATTGAACCGTTGCATTTGGCCATGGTGCAGCACTTCTCCTCTAGTAAGTGTTTAAAATTTAAACGCCCATCAAATAAAATCCCCAGATACGAGAAGGACTGCACCTTGACTAGACAATGAGATCCAATTGTGTATTTGTAAGATTTGCCTGCCTTTTTTCCCACTTCCATGACATAAGATTTTGCCAAATTGGGAGACAAGTCCAAGTTCTCCATAAAGGAAACAAACCCGTCTATTAGGATCTGCAGACCTTTGGGAGTGCGTGCCAGGAGTACCGCGTCGTCTGCATAAAGAAGAACTGGAATTCCACGGGTACCTATCCTTGGAGTATCAGCTTGAAGAGTGCTTAGGGCGCGATCAAGACCGTTTATATATAACGTAAACAGAAAGGGAGCTAGTATGAAACCCTGTCTAACACCACTGGAGCACGTAAAGGGTTCTGTTTTGCTTCCATCCTGGCAGTATCTAACCGTGGCAGTGGTGTTCAAATGCAAAGTTTTTTAAATGTTAATAAGCCCAGGGTCCACGCCAAGCCCGTCCATTAATGCCCACAATTTCCCTCTATTGACTCTGTCGAAGGCGGCGGTTAAGTCCATAAATGCTAAATACATCGTCCCTGGACTTACCACTGTGTATTTGGCTGCAATGAGGTACAAATTGAGGCATTGGTCAGTAGTAGATTTTCCTGGCCTAAAGCCAAATTGCACATCAGTTATAATCTCATGCTCATCAGCCCAGTCCATAAGCCTACCTAAAACCACCCGCCCTAATACCTTTGCTGACACATCGATAAGTGAAATTGGGCGATAACATTGTAGGACGTCCTTATTGCCCTTTTTAAAAATGGGGACGATCGTGGCTGTAGACCAAGATGCTGGCATTACTGTGTCCCCCGCTGCATTAATCACCCTAGTCAGGATTGGGGCCCAGAGATCCACATTACTTATGAAAAGATCAGGTGGGATCCCGTCAGGGCCAGGAGCCTTGTTCCTAGTTAGGCCCTCGATTCCCTTTTTAACCTCACTTAGTGAGAATTCCACCGGGGGTGTACCCTGTTCCCCATTACATTCCTGAGATAGATCAGCACTTGGATTGTAAATGTACAGCCCATGAAAGTGCTCGTACCATTGCTCCGGCAGGATGTTATTGCTCAGCCCGGGTTTGTTCGATTCTTGAAAACAAGAATTATTTATGACTCTCCAGAAAGCGGTGGAGTCTTTAAGTGTTATTGCCTCTGTCAAGTCCTCCCAAGCTTGTTTTTGCAATTGACGTTTGCGTCCCTTGACAGCTAACTTATCATTTTTATGGCAAACGGACACCCAAACCCTATCTCTTGGTGTAGTCTTTAGGGCATCTTTCAGCTCTCTGAGAGCGCATGAACAATGTGGGTCAAACCATCCTGGACTATCTCTTATGATACTGGGCATAGGGGCTCGCAACAAGGAGTCAACTATTTGGACCACCTGTTTAAAAGCCTCCACTAAATCTGTCCCTTCCACATCAAGATCTAAGCACCTTAAAATGACATGTTCTCCTTCTTTTAACAGGGATTTATAAAAGGCTTCTCCATTAACCTGTGTCCACCGTAGCCTCCTGCCCTGATCCGTAGACCTGGCCACCCCCCCTCCCATGCCAGATGACTCGCGATAGTCGCAGACGTCCGCCAAGGATAAGGCGAGGGGGTTATGATCACTAAACGCACTGTAAATAATGCTAAACCTGGACACACAGTTTCTAAGTGAAATCGAAACAAAAATATAATCAATAAAAGAAGCACACCCTCTGCCTTTAAATGTTGGGTAAACCGATTTATCCTGTTCGACCTCAATCATGTCCATAGTGTGCGTTAGCGCATGCGTGTTTAATAAGCTACCTAGCTCCCTGCCTTCCTTTGTGTGTTCCAAGTGAGGGCCATCCTCAAGCGTGCAAGTTGACCAATCACCACAGGATGCTTTTAAATTTGGGCAGAGATGACAATTGAAATCACCTACTAACACTAAATGGAGCCCCTTCTGCCCTAGCTCCTGCGCCTGCATTAGTCTAGCATCCAGCTCATACACGCTTGCAAGACCCTGACCATGTGACATTGAGTTATAAAAATTTATTAAAAAAAGCCTGTAACCTTTAGTGAGAAAAAAGAGCCCCTGCGCAACCTCAGAGTCCCAGGCCAAATCTATCCATCTACCCTGTATTGTAAGGTCAGCATAAATAACCAACCCTCCCATGGCTCTCCCTGATGTGGCCTTTCGCGCTGGGCAAAAGAATGTTTTATATCCCTCTAGATGGAAATTAGTATTGACGGGTTCCCACGTTTCTTGCAGGCAAATAATCTGGAAATCCCGTATAAAAGACAGCCATTCTACATCCTCAAATTTATTAGAGAGCCCTGCTATGTTCCATGAGAGGATTTTAATTTCTTTCCCATTTAACCTTGTTACAATATCAATTACTTGGGTGCTATTTGACATGGGAACATTTGTGTTAAGGCCACTATCTGCATGGACATTTGCAGCCTGTAGTACACGAATAATAATGCCTTCCTCTATCCCTGCGGTAGTCACTCCCCCCTCCTACCTCGATCTGTGTTAATTACGAGAGTACCAGCGATTCTATCACCTTCCCTCAATGGACCTAGTCAATCAATATCATTTAGGTCATTGAGGCCTCTAAGTGGTGCAAAAACATTATTTAGCGAGAGTGCGTTGTTCCACCCCGATGCGCCCTCTTGTCGGCACGCCTCTCTGGGATGTTGACTCATAAAGGTCAAGGGTCTATAAAAAAAGCCCAACGGGAGCAGCTTGACACATAAATCCATTTCAGCTTGATTAGGCCTTGTACTCTGAAAAAGGGTCTGGCGCACGAGATCAGGATGCCTAAGTGTCACTATCACACAGTCCCCTGGGAAGGCTTTCCTGGATCTACCGATCCAGGACACCCTCCTTGCCATCAAGATATGTCTGTAGTCTCTAATGTTAAACCCCGCATTCCTACACAACCAATGCACCACTTTATTAATCAGTTGTGACGTCGGTTCCTCTTTTTGGCTTATGTGTGTTGGTACACCTGTTAAAACAATTGTATATGGGCAAGATTCTGGCGGTAGGTCTAGGACTGGGAGGCCTGGTGTACTCTGTGCGCTTAAAGAGGACATCTCTGTAGGTAATGACCGCACATTGTCTCCCCTTACCCCCCTTACTTGCCTTGCATTATCTATTAGAACTAATGAGGGGTTACTTATGTGCCCCGTCATTGGTTCACTCGCCCCCCTATCAATAGTGGTGGCATTAGGTCTCTTTTCTTCTGCCTGTTCCAGTGGGACTCTAGTGCGCACAACATTTCTCCCGTTAGCATATTCAGTATCCCCAACATTCCTCCCTTCATTCACAGTCACGGGTAGAGGGGCTAGTACCACAGGTTCCCCCCGACCAACACATGCGCACCTGCATACCCCTTGATGTGATGCAATACTCCCTAGATTCGCCAATGAAAGCAATTTGTCTTCAATTGAGCTGAGTCTACATACTATAGGCCCCAAAAGAGCAGATATCAAAGTCTCCAGTCGCTCCCATTGGTCGGGGTCGGGGTCATCCCCAAACTCCCCACCGGTTTGATTGTCATTATCACCACTGTTATGAGTCTGATTCACGGCCAAACCCTTGTTCAGTTCTGGAGCAGATTTCTCGGTGGGCCTGGCTACTTGAGGTTTTGATTTGGATTTGTTTTTTTGCTTTTGTGTGGCTCCTCCCCTTGGACGTTTCGCGGGCGGCTCTGCATTACCCGCAGTTAAGGACTTTAACACATTGATTGTTTTTTCCCTGGCGACCCTTTTAGATCGAGTTATGACCTCCCCACAACCTACGCCAGAAGAAACTGCGTTATGTCCCGTAGTGCTAGGCAATGAGTCTTTGACTAAAATATGTGACCAGTTGGGCACAGTAACCCCTGCACTGTCTACTGCAACCGCGACGGGACCGTCCTGCACAAATGTGGTCGTCTCTGATACTGCTAACTGGGAGTCAGGGGGGTCAATTAAATCACCATTTTTACAGGGCCCTGGGCTGGTGTGATGTACATGATCCACAGGGTGCAGTGGGGACTTAACCAAGACTATACTTCCCATTGAAGACCGTTTCTTGGCCGCAAAAGTATCCATTGAGAGTCTTTTTTCGGCGATTTGAATTTCATGAGTCAAAACCGATTCGGCTCTTGGTAAAAAAGCATCCAAAGTCCCCACAACCCTCCCCCCTGCCAATAGGTCTGTGGCCTTGCGTTTATTCATGCTTATCATCTAACTATTACACCAGCTTGGGGGCCCACAAACTGCACTAACACACAAAAATACCTTGTTTGTTTGCAAATATCCACCTTGTTGAACGCGTTTGTATGACGAATCACAGGGGGATGGCCCAGCCCCGCCTCTTTCTGTCTCTGACGGGCTCAGACGGGCCCGCCCTCGGCCCGGGTTTCGCCCCGCGCGCGCGCGTCCCTCGGAGCGTGAGCCGCGCCGGCCTTTAAGCGCCTCCGGGCGCGGGAGAATGGCGGCGCCTCCTGGCGCGAAGGTCAGAGTGGCAGTGGCAGTGTGGGATCTGTAGTCCCCCCGTGCACGGCAGAAGCGGCTCCCGCGGAGCGTGAGCCGCGCCGGCCTTTAAGCGCCTCCGGGCAGTGTGGGATCTGTAGTCCCCCCGTGCACGGCAGAAACAAATCCAAGAATGCAGGCCAACCACAGCGTCGCGTGCCAGCTACAGTGTCGGGAAGACCCGCAAACAGACCGTTGGAAATGCAGGGTGCCGAGGACCTTACGATGAGCTCCGAAGAGGCGGAGCTTGCAGGCGTAGGCTTCGGAGGTCGGTGCAGGAGTCGTTGGGCCCTTAAAGTCTTACACGTTGCAGATCAAACTCCGTGAGGTTGAAGTCAGGAGCATCGGAGTTGGCAAACTTCTAGGCTGCGGTGAGAGGTGCAGCGGTGCGGCATGTGATGCCCTCAGGTTGCGTTGCAGGCAGCAGATCGGTGACAGCGTCCAGTGGCATCGGTGAGTTCAGGGCTGCGATGCGAAGCGGGGGGTGCTCGTCGTGGTGCTGGCAGGTCACGGTGCAAGCTGCAGCGTCTTGTTGCTGAAGGGATGTCGTCGGTAGTCGATATGGAGTCGATGGCGCTGGTGTCAGTGGGCTAAGGCTGCGGTATGGGACAGGACGGTGCGTTGAGTAACTTACGAGGGGTGCCCCCAGGCCACCGTGCAGTCAGCGGTGCCTAGGTCGGCAGGAAGCGTCGTCTTCGGGGATACCAGGGCGGTGAAATGAGGCGATGCGAAGTGCGGTGCCCTCGGGTCACGGTGCAAGCAGCGGCTCAGTGGCAGCCTTAGGTTGCCGGCCTCGGTGAGACCAGGTTTGCGGTGTGAAGTGGGGCGGTGCTCTCCGCGGTGCCAACAGGTCACGGAGTTGGCAGTGGCGTCATTGACGGCGTCGGGTTGCTTTTTCTTCTGTTGCAGCACAAAACACACAGTTCCCAGTGCTGGTAGCAGATGAACTTGAAGTCTTTGCTGTTCCTGAGGCTTCCTGAACAGAGGGCAAAATCTACCTCAAGCTCTTGGAGAAACTCATAAAAATAAGTTGCAGAAAGTCCAGTCCAGTCCTTTCACTGTCCAAGACAGAAGCAGCCACTGCAGGCCAACACAGCAAAGCACATAGCAAAGTGGTAGTTCCTCCTACCAGCTTCTCCAGCTCTTCTTCTTGGCAGGTTCCTTAGTCCAAAAGAGTTCTCATGAAGTCTTTGATTTCCCTGAGACTTCTAACAGAAGGCAAGCTCTACTTCAAGCACTTGGAGAAAACTCTTACAGCAGGGTGATGAAAGTACAATCTAGTCCTTTCTCTGTCCATGACAGAAGCAGCAAGCAGCAGGCCAACACAGCAAAGCACGCAGCAAAGTGGCAGTTCCTCCTGACAGCTTTTCCAGCCAATCTTCCTGGCAGGTTCCTTTGCTCAGCAGTAACCCAAGGTTTTGGGGTCAGGGCCCCAATATTTATGCTACTTTTCCCTTTGACGTTTTAGGCAGAAAGTCTCTGAGTTCAGTAAAAAACAGTTCTGTCCTCCCTGGTCCAGCTTCCCTACAGGAGGTGGAGACAGCATTGTGCACATCAGACTGCCTATTCAGGTACTAGTGAAAACTCCTCCCACCACTCTAAATGCAGAAAGGTCTATTCAGCCTGGCTATGACTCACACAGGAAAGGCAGGACACACCTCAA
Organism: Calotriton arnoldi; assembly: GCA_963921515.1. Taxonomy (NCBI): domain Eukaryota; kingdom Metazoa; phylum Chordata; class Amphibia; order Caudata; family Salamandridae; genus Calotriton; species Calotriton arnoldi. The sequence goes on along the minus strand of CAWUFW010015482.1, from coordinate 89,477 downwards.
CCCCCTTGTGACTGTCTAGAGTGAATTCACATCCCCAGCCCCTGTCACTCCAAAACCAGATGGAAAGTACACAAACAGGCAGAGGCACACAGAATGGTAAAGCAAAAAAATGCCCACTTTCTAAAAGTGGCATTTTCGAAAACACAATTTAAAAACCACCTTTACTAAAAGGCGTGTTACTAAATTCTGAGTTCAGAGAGCCTAAACTCCATTTCTCTATCTTGTCCCAATGGAAAGTTACACTTGTAAGTTGTTACAAGGCAGATCCCATTTTAACCTATGGGATTGACAGCCTTTCAATAGTGAAAAATGAAATGCACAATATTTCACTATCAGGACATGTAAAACACAGCAGCACATGTCCTACCTTTCACATACACTGCACCCTGCCCACAGGGGTACCTTGGGCCTACCTTAGGGGTGCCTTACATATAAGAAAAGGGAAGGTTAGGGCTTGCCAGGTGGGTGCACTTGCCAGGTTGACAGGTTGACATGGCAGTAAAAACTGCATGCAGACACTGCAGTGGCAGGTCTGAGACACCGTTGAAAAGCTACTTGCATGGGTGGTACAACTAGTGTTGCAAGCCCACTAGTAGAATTTTATTTACAGGCCCTGAGTACACACAGAGCGCTGTACTAGGGACTTACTAGTAAATCAATTATGCCAATCATGGAAAACTAATCATAACACAATTTACTTGGAGAGCATATGCACTTTAGCACTGAATAGCAGTGGTAAAGTGCCCAGAGTCCTAAACTCAATGAAAAATAGGTAAAAAACAGGAGGTCAAAAAGCGGAAAGTCTGGGGGTAAACCCGCTAAAATGCCTGGTCTCTAACAAATAGTCATCATTTGTGCTGCTAGCACCAGTACTTGGGACTAGGTGAATGAGTTCAACAAAGTACTTTGCTGTTCTATGTTTCTCATCATTAAAATCATGCTCCTTCTGCCCATCACCATTGTTGTTCAAGTTCAAATTGTTGTACGTCAGCAGCATAGGTGTAGCACCAGACCCTGTTTGTGTTGGTGGTTATACAAGCAAAATTGTTGTGCCATTGTGCTGCTTTGCTCTTCCATCAGTGGCAATATAACAGTTCAAGGGTTGACCCAGCATGTCTGTCTCTAAACAACTGCTACGGTTCTAGTGCCAGCACATACTCTTTGGCCTGGTGCTGCAAACTCATCACAAGCACTGAAGAAAGAAGTACTCTGAAATTCTGAAATCAATGGACATGAGTGCAGTGGATCTCACAAAAAGGATGTGGATGGGCTGTTGGTGGAGATTCTGATGCCTCTGTTGAATGTGGTAGCGGTGATGGATACGCTGCTATTTTCAGTGGCAACTGATATGGGATTGCTGATGGTTCGTATGTGATTTACTTTGGTCAAGCAGATTGTTGGTGGTGGCTGTAGGTAAGAAAATGCACAAGTGCCTAAGCCCCATAATGGTTACTGCCGAGGGAAGGCTTCACGGCATACAGGGATGTGTTGGTAGTGGTGGCCATGATGTTTCATAAGCAAACCAGTCTGAAGTTGCTTGTGCTCCTCTCCAGGTGGGTTGTGGGCAAGCAGTTCTTTCTGGACTGTTTCTGCTAGAAAACGACCAAGTCTGATTTGCATATGGTTGACACGTGCCTGAAGGGGAACAATGAACCCAAACAATTCCCTGAAATGTAACCCAAGGTAATGATTATTGACCCATCACATTTTTATTTTTTCTCAGTGACAGGCCTGTTTTTGCAATGGCTCAATGTAGCTCAATGCCAAGCTGCACCTCGTGGATGAAGCACAGAAGCCAAAATCAGTGTGTAGTTGATTGTGTCCACTTTCAAAAGGGTGATGACCTAATATCTCTGGTGGGACTGTTTGTATAAGAATAGGAACAACGTTGTTTTGAATATATATATAGTCTTTGTCTATAGTGGAACACAAATGATAAGCTCACATGCCACTAGGAGAAATTATTAGTAGATGGAATTAATTTAAGCATTGTGGCTATCACCTTTTTGTTTTCCTCAGTGAGAAGTGTATGACAACGGATTTGTCTGAACATCACTCATATACCTCATGGTGCAATAGGACTAAAGCTGAACCGCGCTGATATGGTCCAATAATGCTGAAAATGGCCTATAGTTGCTTTCATTTTACTTTAGAAGCATCTAGTGGTTTTGGATGAACTGGTCCTAATGGATCAGGATCAAGGCTGATTTGCATTTACCATCACAGGGAGAAAACAAATGATGGACTGAAATGCTGGCCACAGACGGTACTAGAGGCTGAGATGAGTTCATGCATTAAACCCATCACCACTTTGTTTCCATCAGTTAGACACCCCAAGTGCAGTGCGTATACCCACATATGGGTCCTGAAGCTTACTGTGCCCTGGGAATCAGGTTGCACATCATTAATGAGGACCAACAAGGCCAAAACCGCTCTGCTTTTGTTTCAATTTTCAGAGGGGTGTAGCCTAGGAGGTTGTTTGGACACTTCCTATTGCTGTAGGAACAAGACTAGTTAGCACAGGGTTATAACCTGTCTGTGGAGCAGTAGGGAGATACAAATGCAACAGATCTGAATACAGCCCAGAATATTTACAAGTGTCTGAGATTAATTCAAGCAATTTACCAATGGCCTTTTTTTCTCTCTCAGTGAGATGCTGTCTGTCAGCTGGACTGTTTTTATTGGAGCAGGAAGGTTTGCCCCTGGCTGCAAATGCAGAGTGGACAAAAAATTATGGACTAGAATAAATTCCAGAGGGAGGGTAATTCTGCTTCCTGTGACTCATAATCAGAAACCAAATATGTATACAGCATTAACACACTACTGTTTGGCGGTACCAAAGAAAAGTTAAAATTTCTCTCACCGTTTTCGCAACTGTCCTTCAATCAGTCCACTACCTTCTGCCACAAGCGCGCAGCCTATTCCATCTTCTGACAGGGGGTTGGTGAATGCCACTTCCACTGTTACTGGCTGGTTCATGACAGCCTTTCCTAGGAACTACAAATATAACAGGAATAGATTTGGCTGTACTTTTCAGAGAAAAAAAAATTACTGATGAGGGAACAGGCTGATGTGATGGTATCCCAGATAGGTATCCTTAGCGTATGGCAGTCATTCATAGGATAGGGTTTGAGAAAATTAAGTGTAGGACATTTGGATAAAGTAAGAGATGCTGCAGGACTATAGAAAAATTGACAATATCCCATTCTTTTGCTTTCTTGTTCCTAGTAGGATTTATGTAGGTACCTGAATAATAAGAGGTGGATTCTCCAGGGATATGTCTCTGCGCACCAGCAATTTCTGTCCACTCTCCACTTTAAACAGAGCTGCTACTTCAATCAGGTTGTCGCTGCTTACAGACTTGACGTACTCAGAGTATGGTATTTCAAATGGAATCTTCATCTCTACAAAGAAAACATAACAATATCAACCCATCACCAGTGAAGAGCAGAGAGCAGTCTGAGAGGTAATTGATCTTATCCTCAGCCAATCAATTCATCATGTTTGTGTATTGGAAGACTATCTAAATTCTTCATAAATTATAAAAACAATAGTATGTAAAGATCATCAAAAAATTATATTAATATTTTTCATGAAGAAAGAATATAAGACACAATACAACATGCTGTTTGACACCCTGTGTCAATTTAGTACACCCTTCTCCCCTGATTCATCCTAAGTATGCCAACCAGAAGCTGCCTGCAAGTTTTCAAGTCTTCCTATGATCACATAAACAAAACTAAGGTCTAACATCACCAGTTGGGCTATATGGAGGGGCTGAAATGTCGACCGCGGCCCTGCGTTTAGCTCACAGGTTACAAGGAAGCCATGGGAAGTCTGGGATTGGCCTTGCAGTACTCCTACCCCTACCATCCCGAGGGAAATTTGGTGGTGGAGAGGAAAAACCGGGACCTAAAGCAATCCTTAACAGCAAGGGTATTAGCTGCAGGCGGTAGTTGGGTCAATCACCTGTATGGGGTCCAGAGGGCACTTAACAACATGCCAAGAAAATCCTTGGGAGGCCGTACCCCCTATGAGATCTTGTTTGAGACAAGAATGTGGGTACCTGACCTAGATTGTGCCAGCACAGTGGCGGATGCAAAACCATTTGAATTGAATGATCGTTTGACTGTTTTACAGGAACTCAATGAATTCTGGGTATTACAAAGCAACGTCCAAGTAAAACGCACCGCCACTGGGGAAGTGAAACCAGTTCCGGAAAGACCTGCCTGGGTCCCGAAGATTGGGGACCTGGTCAGAGAAAAGATCGAGGACAAGAAGGAGTTTGGGACATCTTTCAGAGCACCTGTACCTGTCCTGGCTGTCAAAGGAACAAGAACAGTACTTCTTCCGCCTCTTGCCGGCCAAAAAGAAAGAAGATTCGTCTCCATTGACCTGATCAGACCACACTATGTGGCCGATTCTCAACAGTAGGCCGCGTGGGGTCCTGAGTAGCCGCAGATCTCCTCTCGCTACTATACAGGAAGTTCAGATGGTAAGACTAATAACGTTTCAAGACTCCCCTACGCAAAGTGCAGGAATATCCAATAATGAAGTGCGAATAACACCAGTTGAAATTGAACAAAATACAAACATAACTGAAATTCAAATTGCAATTCGGCCTAATAATGATATCTACATCGATGTGCCTCCACAAGAGATGCTTGCCAGTTCTACAAACACTGCAGAGCTGCCAAAGATAGATTGAACTGCGTCTGGCTACTTCATCAAGTTCGATGACTTTTCTCAGATCCAAGTGAACCTGAGCGAACACCATCTGTTTCCAAAAAAGAGAGACTTCGACATTTCTATCTCTGGCTGAAAATGACTTACTTTGTGTCCCCTTGGTTGCATCTTTGGTTTGCGTTAGGGATCATGTTCCTGATAATTTGGATTGGTATTGTAACTGTCTTTTTCCTACTACTGAATGGACATTACGTCCCACACCGCTCTGCAGTACAATCTGTGAACTTGGTCCTGAAACCACATACGTCATCCCACTGTCAACAGAGAGACCTGTCCCTAGAGAACATTACTTCAGTTCCAGTACCGGATGGTATAGTTTGGGATAGGATTTCATATGATGTATTTGGTCCTACTGAACATTTGAAAATTCCACATGTACTTAAAATTTAATTGAATGATTTCATTAACCCAAGTACACTCTCTGATGATTGGGTCATTGAAACTGCAAATACTATGCTCTCAGATCTAGAACAATCTGCTGCAATTTCTTACAGGGAATTGTATGAGGATACCCCTGATTTTGATACCATGTATTGTTACCAGCATTATGGTCATTATTTTGTGTACAAAGCAAGTGTGCTGTGCGCTGTTAACACTTACCATCAATGGGAACATTGCTCAACACCACCGAAAAGTAGTTCTGCCACATTCTCACAGAAATTTGCCTACTTTTCAGGGTTCAATACATCAGACCCAGCATCATACTACTATAAGCTTGCACAAACGAATGCAACTGCGAAGAAAATTATGCTGACAAACACCAAGCTGATATATTCAGCACCTTTTATCTCCCAACTGTCTATACAGGGTTTCGACTATTGGAGGGACACGATAGACACAAAATCGGTCTGGGGGACAAAAGAATAGCAAGTTCAGGGAACTGAGGCTTTATTCAGAGCTGGCCTCAAACCATTACAGATAATCTTCCTGAACAGAACAGTGCAACAGTCTACCTGCTACGGGTTTGCAAAAGAAAAAGACCTGAAAACACCACTTATTCCCTTGCCCACAACTATTGATGGTCTATCAGATGATACACTGACAAGTGAGGAGGTGCTGGGTGCAATGATACAGAATGGTACATACAATTCATCAGCTCTTAATTGGAAGGGATGGTTGGTTTGGCCTATTGACACAAATAGGTGTCAGTCGAGATTCAAGGGTACCACCGGAGGGTTTAGTATCCATAGGCCTGACCCATGCTATGTACACACAGACAACCCAGGGGAAGTGACTTCTTATAGTGTTGGGAAGTTATGCTTAGAGTGGCTAAAGACCTCAACACTATTACAGGTGAAACAACACTTGTCCCTTCTGTATGAGAACATGGATCTTAGGGATTTCTTGCTAGGTCCCAAGAAACCACGTAAAAAAGGATTCTTATATGCCATCTACAATGAACTATGGAAAGTCTCCGAACAGGAAGCTGCTGAGAGATTACGTGAGATTGATAGAATTGACCTAGAAAAGGCCTTAGATGTGGTAGACAATGGAATGACCACGTATTTATTCACTGGGCAACATTGTGTCCTCAGCAATTGACATACTGGAACAAGATTTGTCTTTTCTACAACATGGGCAATCTCACTTGCGCTCCATTATGCTTTTTTTTTTTTTTTTTATAAACTTTATTTTTTTGATTTATCACAAAAACAATACATTGGCATCAAATAAATACGTATGCATACATTTCGTTGACAGCAATTATAGGCGCATGAGACACAAGGCCGCACCAAGAAGGGAAGGGGCAAAGGGAACAGAAGAATCATTTCTAAACATGTCGCTGCGGGGAGAGGGGGCGGCATTAAGGCACCCCTACCCAATGTGGACCCCCTCAGAGCCAGGCGTCGCGTTCCCCACTAGAAACAGACCCCCCGGTTATATCAGCATCACTCTGCTCACTAGTAGTGACATCCCGGGAGGACGGCTCCACCTCCGTCAACCCTGTGGCACACAGGACCCGCCAAGCCATCAGGTCATCCTGCAATTTCTCATCCCGTCGGGTGTGCTTCATGTGGGCCTCTTCAGCCAGCGACCACTCTCGGACGTCTTTAAGCCAAGCAGGAAGTTCAGGGGCCCTCTGCCCCATCCAAGTTATGGCCACCCTGCGCCTGGCAAGCACCAACATTAACTGTAAGAGTTTATAGGGGAGTTTCTTCCTCTTGGGCCTGCGAACCATCGCGAGTAGACACTGCAAGGGATCGAGGGCCACCCGAAGCCCCGTGGCGCTTACCACCCTAGGCACCACCCCAGACCAAAACTGTGCAACCAATGGGCATTCCCATGCCAAATGTAAAAAGCCTGCATTGTCTGCTGCACATCTAGGACAACCAGCGCCCCTGCTACTGTCAATGCGCCTCAGTGACACCGGGGTAAGGTAGGTGCGGTGTAGGTAATTAAAGTGTGTTAGTTTAAATCTGGCATTGCATGAAACGGTGTGTGTAAGGGAGCCTATGCGTGCCCACTGTGCCTCCTCCAGCGGGGCAGCAAGGTCCCGCTCCCAGGCAACCCTAGACGGCGGGACCGGAGGGGTAGAATCCTGCCTCATCGCTTCGTATAGGAGGGAGATCAAACCGCGCCCCCTGCCGCACGTAAGCATAACATCCAGGGTATGCGTCAGTGGTGGAATGTCTGGGTACTGGGGCCAGGTGATCTTCACTACGTCTTGCATACCCCTGAAATGCAAAAACTGGCCTTGCCCAAGACCAAAACTCTCCACCGCCTGCTCATAGGTGATAAAAGTTTCATTAGGGTATAAATCAGCGAGAACCTCACATCCTCCCTCCCTCCAGAGTCGGAAGGACATATGACGTGCCATAACTATAAATGGAGCCAGTATCCAGAGCGAGAGCTCCCTGTGAAAGGGCGCCCTTCGGAGGACCCTCTCAACAAAGCGCTGCCATATACCAGCAGTATGTCGCACAGTATAGGGGAGATAAACATCCGATCCCGCACCCTGCATCAGTGCCTCCTGCAGTGTCTGGGTATCTGCCCCAGCAAGCAAAAGGCGCTTCTCCCAGTTGTCAGTGTCGGTGAACCAACGGGCCGCATGTTGGAGCTGGGCGGCATAATAGTATAGGTCAAATCGAGGGGCTTCGAGACCGTCCTCCTCGTAAGTACGGACAATGGTGCGAAGGGCTACCCTACTACGCCGACCTGCCCAGAGCAAAGATGTGAGCAATGTATTGAGAGTTTTAAAAACTCGGGGTGGCAGAGGGCAAAGTGAGTTCTGTAGCACATAAAGTACCCTGGGGAGCATCACCATTTTTGAGATGGCGAGGCGGCCCAGCAGTGAAAGTGGGAGAGTATTCCAGAAACGCACGGACTGTTGCAATGCCGTCGTGACGCGGTCCACATTCCGGACTAGTGCCTGCTCATCCGTCAGGGTCACCTGAATACCTAGGTAACGGAATGCCGTCCGCTCCCACCGCAGTTCCAGATCCGGCAGATCCTCCGAAGGCACTGCCGCCAGCCCCGCCAAGGGAAAAACTAGGGATTTGCCACGGTTCAGCCGCAATCCAGAGACCTCACCAAACCGATCCAGGTGGTGCAACAGCACCGGCAGGGCATCGCGGGGGAGGTCAAGTAAAACAAGGCGTCGTCCGCGTACAAAGAAATGACGTGAGTCATGGTTCCCAGCTGAATACCCCACCGCGCCATATCTGCTCTAATCCGGACCGCAAAGGGCTCTATAGCGAGGGCAAACAAGAGTGGGGAGAGAGGACACCCCTGTCGTGTACCCCTCCCGAGTTGCCACTCTTCGGACCGCGCGCCCCCGAGCTTAACTCTAGCGCATGGGGCCTTATATAAGATACGAACCCAGCGACAAAATTGGGGGCCCATCCCCACAGCACGCAAGACCTCGAGAAGATATCCCCAATCCACCGTGTCAAAAGCCTTGGCAAGGTCAATAGAGACCAAAACCATCTGCTCCTCGCTGTCCCGCACCTCATGCAAAATGTGAGTCAGTCGCCGTAGGTTCATGGCCGTGTTGCGTCCCGGTATGAACCCACATTGATCCTCGTGGACCAGGCGGGCCATATGCGGCGCCAAGCAAGAGGCCAGGAGCTTGCAAAGGATTTTTATATCCGTATTAATCATTGTAATCGGCCGATACGATGACGGTTCGTGTGCATCCCCCCCTGGTTTCAAGATCATACAAATCTCCCCCTGTGTCATACTTGGTGGGAGGATTCCTCGTTTGAAGGCCTCATTATAAACTTGCAGGAGGAGAGGGGCAGAATGTCGGGGAATGCTTGGTAGAACTCGGGCGGAAAGCCATCACTACCCGGAGATTTGGCCCGCGGAAGCTGCTTCAACGCGGATTGAACCTCGCACAGTGTCAGTGGCTCATCCAGTTCCTGCCGTGCCTGTTCAGACATGGTGATCAGGGTCAACCCATGCAAATACGGGAGATAGGATGCCTCCCCTACCACAGGATCCGCGGTGTATACTGCTTGAAGATGTGATTGAAGGACCCGCAATAATCCCACCTGTGAATGCACCAGGGCCCCAGAGGAGTCCCGTAAAGCCTCAATCGCAGCAGGAGCGTGTTCTCAGCGGAGGATCCAGGCCAAGAGACGACCAGATTTATCCCCTTCTCTGTAAAGGCGCTGTCTGTATTGCGTGAGCGTATATTTATCAAGCCTATCTAGGATGTCATGGATGCGCTCCTGGATCTCTCGTTCCCCATCCCTCTCGGATGCGTCAGTGACTGTCGAAGTCTGCACCGACAACAGCCGGCATTCCTCGTCTCGGAGCTCTTGTTGGAGCTGCTTCCGAACCCCAAACGTCACACTCAGACATGCCCCTCTCACTACCGCTTTCAGGGCTTCCCATTTGGTAGCCTGCAATAGGTCTGTCCCACCCCAATTGAGATCGACGTAATCAGTAAGGGCAGTCTCTACATGGTGCCTCCCCACCGGATCCTCAAGAATCTCTGCCTGCAACCTCCAAGTCCGCGGGCGGCATCTCGGGGCTCCCCACTCCATCACGCATGCGACAGGGGAGTGATCAGATAGGAATCGCGCGAGATGGGTCACCTCCAGAGACATGTTGGGATCGGGATTCGCGACTAAAACCATGTCGAGGCGGCTATATGTGTTATGAGTAGATGAGAAGCAGGTATACACTTTCTGGGTTGGGTGTCTTTGACGCCATACGTCTTGGGCCCCCAGATTCCCCATAACCTCCCGGAGTTTCACGGTCATTCTGGGTTTCGTGCCAGTGCGGGAGGGAAATCTGTCCAGGGCAGGATCAAGAACACAATTAAAATCTCCCAGCCAAAGCAATGGAACCTCTAGTTCCGAGACCAGGACCTCCTGCAGGGACTGATAAAAACCCGGGTCATCCGTGTTTGGCGCATATGTGTTCACTATGGCAACGTCTCGACCATCTAGCCTAGCCCTGAGGAGTAGGTACCGCCCCTGGATATCAGCTTCCACATATTGGACGGCCAGAGGAACCCCGGGCGCCACCCACACAAGGACCCCTCTAGCATAGCTCGAGAAGGAGGAATGAAAGAGCTGGCCCCGCCACTTCTTTGCCAGTTGTTGAGCCCCCTCGTCCGTGAGATGAGTCTCCTGAAGGCATGCTAGGGATACCTGATGTCTACGAAGGAAAGACAGGACCCTGTACCGCTTGGTGCATGTACCCAGCCCCTCACATTCCAGCTTAAAAATTTAAACCCCATAGTGGTTGTAACTCCCAATCCCCGGGCAGACCATGCCCTACGCAGCGACCATGCTGTGCCTCAACTGCAATGCATACGATGCCAACAAAAACCCAACAAAACCCCCTTAGAGCCCCCTCCCCCCACCCACGAGCAATTTACTGTCAACCAAACATGCAGAAATGCCCTTCCCGTGCTGGTGCCAGGACGTGCACAGCGAACCCATGAGCCCAACAGGGCCTAACTCCATTTATGAATGAAAGAAAAAAAGAACCCCCTCCCCCTCCCCAAAGTCCGACCCCCGACCGGAACCAGCCGCTCATGTCCTGGGTATATATCCCGGGCCACCCAACTAGAATCTGATGCACATAGTGCAGACCAACGCAATCAGCGGAGCCCAACAAAGACAGCCATCGTCATCCCTGTGATCTCGGCAACATCTCTAAAATCCCCAATGTGGCCTAATCCCCGATCCCTCCCAGCCCAGCCCCATCCACCCCAACTTTGGGAAGAACAACAGGAGACCAGCAATAGGGGCCCACAAGGAGCCCATGTCCGAATCAGGAAATGCACGGGGAATGTACAGATGCGGGACCAGCAGCGGACCCCCCCGAGCCGCATCCTCAACCACGGAGCCACCACGGACCAACTGCCGGCGTGACATAAAGTGAGGCAGAGGGTCCCTGCGCCCTCAGGGTGGGTCCGCAGCAGCAGGAGGCGGATCCATAATAGTTTCTGGAATCACTTGATTAGTGGGTAGAAGGCCTCCGAGTCCGAGGAGTCCACACGCAGAGCACCATCATTCCCCACCGTGATCCGCTGTCGTTCCTCCCTGGCGCCGGCTAGGGCCCGGCCCCCGCGTCTACTTCTGCGTCTTCTCCTGGGTCTGGTTCCCCAGGTACTCCGGGATTCCCCCCGCTCACGCTCAGGGAGGGCCCCCCCTCGGACCTCGAGCCACTCCCATACTTCCTCCGGTGAGTCAAAGAATTGAGCCTTTCCCTGGGAGATCACCTTGAGTTTCGCTGGGTACAATAGCATATATTGCAGACCAAGTTCACGGAGCTTTTGTTTAACGCCCAGATAGGATTTTCGCTGTTCCTGAACGTGGCGGGTGTAATCAGGATAAATGGATATCCTTGCGCTCTCGTAAGTGAGGTCCGCTGCCTCCCTAGCGGCTTTCAGGATACAATCCCTGTCCCGGTAGTTCAGGATCTTAGCTATGAGGGCCCTAGGGGGCCCCGGGCGGAGGCGGAGGGGTCAACGCCCTATGGGCCCGTTCCACCACAAAGACCGCAGACAATCCCGTGGGGCACAGCTTCGTTCGGATCCATTCCTCTAAGAAGCGCTCCGCATTGCCCTGCTCCGCGCGTTCCGGGACACCCAGGACCCTGATGTTACTGCGTCGGGCCCTGCCCTCCGCCTCCTCCGCTCTGCGCTCCAACGCACCGGTCGTGGTGGTGAGCTGGGTAACCTGGTGTTTCAGGGAGGCCACCTCCCCCTGTAGCTGGACGATGTCCCCCTCCGCCGTAGAGACCTTATCTGACACCTTCCGCAGATCCACCCGCAGTAGGTTCACATCAATGGACACCGCCTCTATTTGCTGTCCCAGGGCAGTGTGGGAGCCCCGTATAGCCTCCAGCAATTCGGCTCGGGACGGCTCAGTAGGGGAGTCACCCTCGCCCTCGAGGCCGGTCTGGCGAGTGATCCTCTGTGTAGGGATACGCTGCGTGGTGTACTGCATAATCGTATTAGGATTAGAGGCGCGCGGGGGCTTATCCTTACCCATGGTGCAAAACTCAGGTCGGCAAGTATGGCGTTCACCTGACCCGGTCCGGTCCTGTAGTGTAGTCTCGTCCCCTCCGTCGACACAGGGAGCACAGCCGAACAATCCGGGGTTCAGCGGACCAGCGGCGCCCCTCCCGGACACCCACTCTGGGATGGCGTCAACCACGGGCGATCAGGCCGGGCAATCTGGCTCCCCAGGGTCACTTCACCACTTCATCAGCTCCAGGTCATCAACTCGGGCCCACTGTATAGCCACCGCTGGGGTCTTTGGCACCCCTCCCGGCTCCAGGATCACTGTAAGGAGTGCCCCGAAAGAAGGGCCAGACACCTCCGCCCTCACTCAGGAGGGCACTCCGCGACCAGGGGGGGGGGCCGGACAGGAACCCCCACTCCACTCACAGCGTGCACCGTGGCAGGCCGGCCCCCACCTCCACGCCCGCCTCCTACCAGGTCAGCGTCGCCAAATAGCCGGGGGAGGAGTGCACGACTCCAGCATCTCCCAGACGGCCGTCGTGTAGCGCCTCAGGCCCCGCAGCCCCGGGCCCCACTCACGATCCGCTGCGCAATGCGGGACCAGGCAGGCAGGCACCCCAGGGCCAGAGAGAATCCACTAGGCCTCGGGGCCCCCGTAGATTAAGGCCCAGCGCCCGTCAGCGCGCCGCGCAGGCCTCCAGCCCGCAGGCCTCCAGCCCGCAGGGCCGTGTCGCAGGGATCGTGGCCGGCACCCCACCGGGATCCTCCGGGGCACAAGACCGTCGTCCAGGCCGGTCCGAGGGCCACAGCACAATGTCAGGGGGAGCTCCCACACTCAGGGCCCGAATCCTGCTCACGCGAGCAAAGGCCGCATCCCCGGCCTCCCGTAGGAGCGATCAGCCGGAGCAGCCGCCGCCGGAACAATTCCGCCGGTCTCCAGGGCGGACCCGGCTCCGAGACAGGTCCGGAGCACCGCCGCTCTATTCAGGGCTCCAGGCGCTCAGAGAGTACTGTTGTGGGCGCCCGGAAAGGATTGCACAGGATATTTTGCGGCTGGCGGGTCGGGAGCCGAAGGAGCTTACGTCCTGTCGGCCATGTTGCTTGGCCACGCCCCCGCTCCATTATGCTTTTAAGCTGGACGCTACAATCATACTGTTCTGGCCACATGCCATGGGGGTACATTAACGACACAAGTCTGTTTTCGGCTTATGAACTTACCGACAGACAAAAGACCATGGCACGCAGAGATGAAAAGTACACCATGCTGCACACTGAAAAATTAGAGAAGTTACCTTTTACAGTAGCAGAGTCACCATCGACAGAATTGTTAATTTCACGTTGTCAATCACGACATTCCAGTTCCAATACTGCCTTAGATACCACCAGGTAGGCAGGTATGAAGCATTGGGTGAAGGGTATATACAGGAAACATGGGAGTCGCCGTACAGATATAGATGTAGAAATAAGGACACTAAAGTTTTCTTAAGTGATACAGACTGTGAGAAGGCTTTAAGTGGGTCTTTAGTGTGCAAGGAAGTCTCGCTTCACGGAGCGTGTAATGCTTCAATAGCGAACTCATCTTGCTACTTGAAAGGCTCCCCAGCTGCAGTGATTCATCCAGTTTTCGAGTTACTCTTGAATGGGAGTTAATTAATGCTGAATGATCAAGGCTGTTGTGGGATGGCGCCAGGCATCGCGTATCTAGTCACAGTAAGCTCCAGGGTTGTTTGTTGTAAGCAAGTATTGTTTCCCCCAGCTCACACAACTAGGGAGGCACCACCGTGGCCTTCATTGAATGTTTCCAGCATGAGGTTTGATTCGCTGAGCAGACTGAAAGCCATGTTGTTTCAACAAAATGTGGCCTTAACTTCAGCCCAAGAGACTTTTGATCTCCAGGTTGCAAGGTCTTCGGCAGAGATACAGGCCCTGGTCCGGACTAACTGCCCGCTCCATTTTGGAGAAATGGTTCATCATATCTTTAACATGTCTGATATGAGGGGGATTGTAAACTTATTTAAGCGTATTGGATCAGGTCTTTTAACCACCTTTCAGACCATCTTCGGAGTAATTCCAGCTTTCATACACTCCATACTTCTCTCCATACACCTCTCTAATAAACTCAGAAAAGCGGGCTGTTAACAGCCGATGAGAAGCACCAACGCTCTCCTCCTCGTCCCACCCCTGCTAAAAAAGAAAACCACACAATCTCGCTCCTTCACCGGCAATGCCCCAAACATCTGGAACGCCCTCCCTAAAGACCTGCGATGTAACCCTTCCTACATCAGCTTTAAAAAAGACCTCAAAACACACCTCCTCAAAAAATATTGGGGGACATAATCCCGCGCCTCAAATTCCCCCCCTCTTCCACCATTTAGGTCCCCCTTTACTCTCCTACTATCGCCCTCCCCCCTTCCTTCTATATTCTACTGGTTCTACTCGCTCCCTCACCCACTGTTCTCCTCTGCTCCTTCACCCAGTCTGACCCTTCCCCTCCCATACACCCTCCCCATCCAAAATACCCCCCTTCCCCCTTCTGTTTCCCTCCCCCCCTATTCATGCCTTACTACTTACTGCCTGTAGCCCTTTACGCCTATCTCCATCTCATATCATAGTATAAAATTTGATCTCCCATAGCCATGTTATCTATGTAAATAGCTCTAGTCTCATCTATCTGTTAATTCGATTTGTATAAACTCTAGCTGTTCTCTTTTGTTAACCTGTTGAATTCTACGCTACTGAAAAATTGTTTTTATGTCTTTACTATCTTCATACTCATGTAAAGTGCTCTGATACCCCTGGGTCTAGCCAGCGCTATATAAAACCTTTAAAATTTAAATAAAATAAAAATAAATTACTTGGAAGCGCTTTTTGAGCGTATCCTGAAATGAAATGAATAAAAAGACCATTTATTAAGCGCGATAGCTACCCTAAGGCGTCCTAGCGCTACAGACAACGCGTGCAGGCGTACAGTTAGAGACTATTCAGATTTATTGAAGAGCAGAGTTTTTAAGAGCTTACGGAATGGGAGCAAATTGGGCTCTGTCCGCAGATGGAGGGGGAGAGCGTTCCAGAGCTTGGCCGAGTTATAAGAAAAGGAGCGGCCACCACATCTGGCTCTTTTTATCCTGGGTACTATGGCGAGGAAGGAAGATGCTGATCTAAGCTGTCTATTCAGGTGGTATGGGGTAATCAATGATTGATTAATGGCAGAGCCCGTCTTCCAAAAGGCCCTGTGGGCAATGCACAGGGCCTTGAATTCAATTCTTTCCCTAACTGGGAGCCAATGGAGGTTCTTTAATCCAGGTTTGATTGGGAGTCGACGGGGGATCTGAAGGAGTGTTCGGGCTGCGCAATTTTGGATGACCTGGAGCTTGCGCAAGGTGGACTGAGGGGCTCCTAAATAGAGGGCATTCCCAAAGTCCAGGCGTGATAGGATGAGACCCTGGACCATAATCTGTTTCGCCTGGAATGGAAGTAGGGGAAGAATTTTTCGGAGTAGCCTAAGTAGACCGTAGCAGGTGGCTGCAAGTTTAGCTGCTTGATTGCTAAAGTTAAGGGAGTTATCCAGCCAGATGCCCAAGCTTTTGATTGTGTCCTTTGGCACTGGAGCCGGGCCGAGGCAGATGGGCCACAGTGAGTTAATAGTGAGCTTGGGGGTGTTACCTAAGAGCATAAGCTCAGTTTTGTCTCTGTTCAACTTTAGACAGGAGAGTGTCATCCATTTGGCCACCTCCTCCAAGCATCCACTCAAGTTGTTATGGGCGATGTTTGGCTGGTTAAGGGCCACCACTAGCTGAGTGTCGTCAGCATAAGTGATGATTTTTATGCCGAAAGAACGGACAATCTCAGCTAGGGGGCTCATATATATGTTAAATAGCGTAGGGCTCAGGGAAGAGCCCTGAGGCACACCGCAACCCAATGGCTTGCTGGGGGAGGTGATATCGCCCTCAAAAACCTGGAAAGAGCGGTCTGCCAGGAAGGATATGAACCAGGTGACGGCATTTCCTGAAACTCCTAAGTTGGTAAGTCGGTATATTAGTGTGTCGTGGTTTACAGTGTCAAATGCGGCACTTAAGTCGAGGATGATTGCTGCGGAGCCTCCTTGATCCAGGATCTTCCTGGCCTCTTCAGTTACCGCGAGAAGGGCGGTTTCGGTCCCATGCATGGGATGGAATCCTGTCTGGGAGAGATCGAGCAAATGGTTGTTCTCCAGGAACTCTACCAGTACTGTGTTGACATATTTCTCCAGGATCTTGCTCAGCCATGGTAGCAGGGCGATTGGCCAATAATTACTGGGGTTATCTTGGTCTAGGTTAGGTTTTTTCAGGAGGGCCTTAACCATGGCGCGTTTCCAGGGGGGAGGGACAATGCCGGAGGATATGGAGGCATTAAGCAGGTCAAGTATGGTGGGAAGAATGTTGCCGATAGCTGGCAGGGTGCGTGGGGGTGCCGGGTCTTGGGGGGAGCCAGATTTCACCTGGTGCATAATGGATTCTAATATGGAGGGATTAAGAGGGGGGAAGGATTCCAGGGTGGCTGAAGGTTGGGGTGCTGCATTTGAGAAGTTGGCGGAGGTTATGTTGAACTGGATGGGGGAGAAGGAGGTGTAAATAGTTTGTATTTTTTGGAAGAAGAACTTTGCAAGGTTGTTGCAGCGGGTTTGTGCGTCAATGGTGTTCGGGGGCTTCTCAGGGAGTTTAAGGAGGGTTTTTGCGATTCGATAGATTTCTTTAGGCATGAGGCTTTGATTTCATTTTTATACGTTTTTATTGCCTCCCTGTATGCTTCCTCTGGTCCTGCTATCAGTGGCGGGCATCCTGATTTTAATCCTATTGATTCACAATGGACGTCCCAATCCCTGAAGACATGGAGAGAACACTGCTGAAACGACTTTGTCGTGAGTGTATGGTGTTCTACCTGGCACACCTCGGCTTCGAGAGCTGAGTGAGTATTGGTTCCTGTCTTTTAGACCGGTCTGGCTAGACTGTGTTGTGCATGTATTCCGGTGCCTCTTCTGCGGATTTGGCTGCGTGTTGGACCTGTGTCTGACACTTCCATCGGTTGCGCTGCCGGACATAAACGTGCTCCTGGAGCCTTTGCAGGCCCACGTGTACAGTTGTCCACAGCGAGCCTCCAAGGGATGCTTGCGCTCCTGTTGGAAGGGAAATCGGCTCTGCTCCAGAGGTACAGGCATCGGTTCTGGGCATGCAAGCATCTAATTCTTCCCCGGCGGCTGCTGTGGGAACCAGAGATGACCATCTTTGCTCACTCAACATGATATTGGAAGTGCTGGAGGGATTGCCACCTGCAGGCGCTATGTTTAGCGATATTGAGTCTTCAGCATGGGATTCATAAACAATCTGGCCGTCCCAGTTCTGGGAACTATTCGGCAACATTTTTAAAACATTTACCAAATTAAAGGTCAAACCTGACTTTGTTTTATTTTTTTCCTTCTCTGCTCTAACTGAGCATAATGCCTTTCAAGGTGCTCAGTGTAATAATAACCACATATTTTTTAGAGGACCTTTTGAACATTTTTAGGAGAAGGGTATTTCTTTTATGAAAACTTTTAAAGGCTTTTTGGTATTTTAATTAAAGATGACTTAATGCTTTTTATGATTTTTAATAGCCTTAGCTTTATTGGTACCTAGCTGACCCTGTTGACCTTTTGATGAGAAGTGGGTGTTATGTTCATTAGGTTGCTCCTGTCATGTATGCCCCTTTTTACATACATTGTCTCATCCACATGACAATAACGGTTCTGGACGGGGGACCTTTTACCTAGTAGTTTGCTCTGTCTCTTCGTGAACAGGCTCTTGGTATATTATCATAATCCCTGTACCTGACATACATAAACATGTCCTCAGGCACTGCATAATTATTCTGTATAAGGGTCACCACTTTTTTCATCCTTGCCAACAGGCCCGCTGGGCATGATCGCATTTGTTTTAGGAAAACATTTATGATTGTTTTCATAACACTTATGATTGTTTTCAAAACATATAGATTCTAGAAGAAACCCTGGAGTGACCACCCTAGTATATAAGACCCTTATTCCCCCCTGCAAATTAGAGGAGAATTCCTTCCACGCTGACACGGGGTCCTGCATGCTGAATCTTCAACATGCAGCGGTCTGACATCCCTTGCGGGGTGTCATCCTCGGAGCTGAGACGGGTTCCTTCATTCTCTACCATCAGGTGAGGGGGTTGGAGCTTCCCTAGGGGATTCTTGGCTATATACATACATATACGCACACATACATGCTACACCTACATATCGAGGCTAGGTACATTTAGGCAAAGTACATAGGGCGCGCATTATAGGAGTATGCAAGTGCTACTGTCTCATCTGAACTGTATATGTTCATCTTCTTAGCACTATGGTAGAAATGTATCTACTGTTTATTATATTAGTACTTGCGATTTCTTTCGTATGCTTCTGTCTCCTAATGGTAGCAGCAAATATGTTTTACACAAGACTGACGCTGGATCAATAAATACTGATTGAAAAGTCCTAATGGCCATCCTGTGTATTTTCTGACAATAAGTAAGCACGAGTGACTGAGCGAAAAGTACTGTACTCTTTTCCACGATCCCTGAGGAATCAGGGTTGCCATGTTAAGTGGTTGCCAGAAACTACCTATACCACTGTAGGATACAGGGGGTGGTAGTGGCACTGTAGAGCTAGCTGGTCTACCGGCTGACGTATCCTGTGGGGGTGTCTGGAGTTGGTTTGGACACCAAGCCGTCAGTTTTGGTCATCCAAAACGCGCAGGTCCCTGGGATTTACTAGGAACTACACAACAGTGTACAAGTTTAGAATCCTTTGAAAATTCATGATTCAACAGCTATAATTGGTTAATCTACAGTTGTTTTATTTGTAAGTTCTTTCCTGTTGATATTAATATTTTGTTAAACACACAATTATTCCATAATGCCAAAGTTGCAATATTGTCATGAAAATGTCCACTATCCAACAGCAAATGTTTTTGCATTTAAGTACAAAATGCATTTCTAGTATTCGTGTAAGGCAATTTCTCAACAATCAGCCATGTGTCTAGATGTAAAATTTACTTGTCGCAAAATACTGGTTGAAATTTGTAAACAGTATTTTTGCGAACAGATCATATTTTTAGGAACCAACCTATGCATCATTAGATCGGTTCATAACAAAACAGAATTTGATTGAGTTGCAAACCTATCTAATTAATGTTCATTACCTAGGTCACAATTTTCAGCTCAATTCACTTGGCCACAATCTCAGGAATGGTAGACTGCAAGGATCAGTAAGTCACCAGTTTTGTGATTGATTTTCAATATGGCAAACGTTTTTTTTAAATATAAACCATTTTCCTTAATGGAAATGAGACTGCTTTTAAAAAGAAAAGTTAACTAAAAAAAAAAGTTTGCTTGAGAGGTGGCAATGGCCCTATGGACTGCTGAATACTTCACAGCAAACTTTTTTTTTTTAACATTCACAACCACAAAACAAACTGTTGGAAAATTGAGTATTATATGGTGTGGGTTAGTCCTCACCATGTAATACTATCACGATATCCCAAAGATGATCCTTGGATTCACACGAGGTGACCACATTCAGGGGGTGCGGGTCAACTTTTCTACCCAGAGTACTCTATTTCTCCACTTCTAAAGATGGCAGAAATCCAATTTTAGTGTACAAACCAGGCTGCCCACCCTGGAGGTGTGGCTAGCCTTCTGGGGGTGTACACCTCCCTGACTAACTAATTTCCAGCCTGTCTGGGTACAAACATGACTGGCGCAGGAGGAGGGCTGTTTCCTCCTCTGGGAGTCAGCCCTGATGCATATCAGAGGTGGTGCAGCCTTTGAAGCTCACTGCCTTGATGTGTCACTTCATTAGCCTGCTTGGAAGGGGGGTGGTGTGACCTTCTTCTTGCCCAAGACTTTTTCCCTGACTCCTGCAGGTGATCACACTGCCTAGCAAGAGGTCAGAGTCCTGTCTTGGTGGCAGCAAACACGGTAAGCGCAGGCTGGTCAGCCAGAGCACAGAAAAACTGGGGCAACCAGTTGGACAACCTCTAAGGTAGCCACCTGGGTGCGTGCCGTGCCATATTACCTAAAACACAATATTTGTGTCAGAGTTGAGAAGGCACGTTGTATGATATCAAACATGACAGGTTTCGGTGGTAGCATAATGGAGCTGCAAACCTCAAGAAATCCCGGGTGGCAGCCCATGTTATCATATGGACCGCTAACACTTAAAGTAGTCTCCAATGGGGAATGCCCCTGTAGGGACATATAGGCTTGCACTTATATGTCCTCACCCTTAATATACTGCACCTTGCCTCCTGGGCTCAGGAGGCCTTCCTTAGGGGTGTCTGACATATATTAAAAATAGTGTATTGACTGTTCCACACATGGTATGGGGACAGTCGAGTTCGAGCAGTTTGCGCTGCCCCTGCAGTCTGCAATGGCAGACTTGCTATCAGTAGTTTACTTGGGTCACTCAGGGTGGCACAAAATTGTGCTGCAGCTCTGGGGACCCCTTTACCACCTATGCCCTTGGCATCCCATGTACCATATGCTAGAGACTTATAAGGGAGTGAAGTATTTTCCTATTTTTTTGGGAGCACAGGCACTGGGGTCTGAGCAGCAGACTCCAGTGCGCTATCAGAGTCATAGCCATCAGCATTTGGAACAAAAAATGGGGTGGAGGGGTGACCATACAAAAAGGGCACTTTTCTGCATGCCCCCCAGACGAAAGCTGATGAGCAACTAACCTATCTCCAGGTAGTTCTCATTGTCTAAGTGTAAAAACCTGGAAAGACCATCTATATTGGCATGGTCAGTCCCTGGTTGGTGTTCAACTATAAATTCCATTCCCTGTAGGGAAATGGACCACCTCAACAGTTTGGGGTTCTTCCTTCTTATCTGCATCAGCCATCTAAGCGACCTGTGGTCGGTGTGAACCTTAAAGTGAGTCCCAAAGAAGTACGGTTTCAGCTTCTTCAGGAACCAAACCACAGCAAATGTTTCCCTTTAAATGCCACTCCAACACTACTCTCCTGCAAATAGAGGCAACTGGTTGATTCTGGCCCTCATCATTTGTTTGTGCCAACACTGCCCCCAATCCCATGTTCAGAAGCATCTGTTTAGGCAATGAACTCCTTTCCATACTCAGGATCCTTTAGTACATGTGCTGAGCACATAACCTCCTTCAGGGTGTCAAAGGCCTGTGGGCATCCTGTGGTCCAGATGACCTTTTTAGGCTGCTTTTTAGAGGTAAGTTCAGTGAGTGGCGCCACAATGGTCCCATAACCCTTCATAAACCTCCTGTAGTACACAGTAAATCCAAGGAAGGCCCTGACTTGAATCTGAGTTTTGGGAGTTTCCCACTTCAGAATTGTCTAGATCTTGGCTAAAGAAGTTGGACATGGCCTCTACCTACAAGGTGGCCCAAGTACACAACATACCTCTGCCCTATCTGGCACTTACTGGGCTTGATAATTAGGCCTGCCTGATGCAGGGCCTGTAACACTTCCTTGAGGTGTACCATGTGATCCTCCCACGTGGAGCTAAGGACAGCTAGATTGTTGGAATGGGAAAACACAATGTCAATGAATGTCATGATATGTGCAGGCCCGACAATAGCCATATCAGTAAATGCAATGTGAACATATGCTATAACCTGTGACTGCATAACCACGTCAATGCCTGTCAATGCAATATTGATTTATACCGTAACTTGTGCCCACACAGCAGAGCCGACATAAGTAATTATGATACCAATGTATGTCATAATCCATGCTTGTACGATAATATTATTGTTGCCAATAAGAACAATGTCAATGTACGTTCAGACCAAAGCAAAACCAGAAAGAACGATGTCAATGTACAAGATGACAACTGTATGTGCAATATTGATAATGCTGATAACAATGATGCCAGTGGCTGCCATATTATTCTAAGGAGTTCCAATGAACTCACATAATTGTTGTCGGATTCACCAAAGGTGACCTCCCCATCAACTCCGAGTCAGAGATAAATGGTCAGGAAGGTCCTGTGACCTACACCCTAGCCTATCAAGTAACAGGTCACAGGTGGGATCCCACATAAACTCAAAGCAAACACGCACCCAGGTAAAACCCAGATCGATTCCACCGATAGATAGTTGCACCACAAACAAGTTTGTAGTAATTGGCCCCAATAAAACATGTTTGGTCAAAGGCTCGCGTTCCTCAGAAATACCATAAAGCTAGATACCACATGTAGATGGGTACACTCAACCAATCAGGACACAACATGAAATGCACACTATACGTAGTGATCACGCACTCCTCATGCCGGACATCTGGACACATACACACTGGCCCACATTTGCTCTCCCTGAGGTCAGAGCCATCTGTGTCTTTATCAGATGTATACACTTGATTGATTTATGACTAAGATGCTCTTTAGGAATGTAGAGATCATTTTATTCTACCTCATGAACTGTATATATTGACGGCCAAGACTTTGTACATCGAGAGATTTTGAGCAGACACACTCTGTCCATGCTCTCCGAGCCGCAGCATTTAATTATACCAACTTGTTACTGTTTTGCCAAATGCCTCTTGTCTTTTCATTTATTTAAGGTAAATTCATATCCAAGCAACAATACCAGTTAGATATGCTTCACCAAAGTCATTTAGGTCTGAAAGGACCTTATTCACCAACCTCTGGAAAGTGGCAGGTGCATTTTTCAATTCAAAATGCCTCACTCTGAATTGGTAGTGGACTTCTGAGGTCAAAAATGCTGACCTCTCCTTTGCTCTCAGGTAGAGTCCAATCTGCCAGTACCCTGATGTCAAATCAAGGGAACTAAAAAACCTGGCTGCACCCAGCTTGCCAATTAATTTGTTCGCTCTTGGGATGGGGTGAGCATCAGTTTTGGTAATTGCATTTAAACCACTAAAAACCACACAAAACCTCATTCCTTGGGAATGAGGCTTGGGGACCTGTACCACTGGGCTGGCCCAGGGTCTGTCAGAGGGTTTAATAACCCCAAGCTCTAACATCTTGCTGACCTCAGACTTAATGCAAGCCATAACTTGGTCTGACAACCTGTAAATCTTATTTTTGACAGAGAGGCTGTCACCAGTGTCTACATCATGGGTATACCATGTTGTCTGAGCAGGGCCAGGGGTCAATAAAAAGAGTTCAGCAAACTGACCTAGGACTTGCCTGCAGTAAAATGCTGTTTTTCAGTGAGGGTGACAGCAAAAAACAGTACCCTCATCTGATCCATCCTGTGGGTTGTTTGTCAGTACATCAGGGAGGGGTTCACTTTCTTCTTTCCGGACCTCCATCATTGACCATAAGCATGATCATGTCAGCTCTGTCCTGGTGGGGCTTTAGGCGATTCACATGGAGAACTCTATGAGGACTCCTTGGGGTGCCTAGGTCAACCAAGTAGGTGACCTCCCTCTTCTCCAAGATTGGATAGGGCCTGTCCACTTGTTCTAGTGGGTCCTGGGAGCCACAGGTTCCAATACCCACACCAGCTGACATAGTTGGTACTCCACCAGTGCTGATGTTTGGTCATATCAGTGCTTGATAAGCTCCTGGCTGGCCTGTAGGTTCACGTTTGCCCCTTTTATATACTCTGCCATACGTGAACGTAGGCCTAGTACACAATCCACTATGTCCTGCTTGGGTTCTTTGAGAGGTCTCTCACACCCTTCTCTTACAAGACTCAGTGGGCCACTCACAGGACGGCCAAACAAAAGTTCAAAAGGGCTGACTCCAACCCCCATTTGTGGCACCTCTCTATAGGAGAAACAGCAGGCAAGGTTACAGGACATCCCGTCTCCTTCTGAGTTTTTCAGTGAGGCCCATTATCATGCCTCTGATGATTTTGTTGAACCTTTCAACTAAACCATTTGTTTGAGGGTGATAGGGGGTAGCAAACTTGCAGCTCACACCACATTCATCCCACATTGCTTTTAGGAATGCAGAAATGAAGTCCCTCTCTCAGAGATCACCTCTTTAGGAAACCCAACCCTGGTGAAGATGCCAAAGAGGGGCTTTACTACTGGAGGAGCAGTTGCAGTCCTGAGGGGAATTGCCTCTGGGTATCTAGTGGCATGGTCCACTACCACTAGGATAAATCTATTCCCAGATGCAGTCTGAGGGTCAAGGGGACAAACAATGTCAATCCCTACCCTCTCAAAGGAAGTCCCAACCACTGGTAGTGGAATTAAGGGAGCTTTTGGTTGTGGGCCTGTCTTGCTACTGGCTTGACAGGTCACGCAGGCATGACAAAATCTCTTCACTTGTTCAGACATGTGGGGCCAATAAAAATGGCCATCCTACCGGCCCCAGGATTTGGTTTGTCCCAGATGTCCAGCTAAGGGGTGTCATGGCCTAAGCTAAGGATGAACTCTCTGTATATTTGGGGGGCCACCACTCTCCCAGCTGCCCCTGGTTTGGAGTCCCTGGCCTCGGTGTACAGAAGCCCATCCTCCCAGTAGACCCTGTGGGTGCCACTGACCTCACCCTCTTCTTGCTTTGCAGCTTGCTGCTTAAGGACTACACGAATAAGGACCTGCTTTTGTCCTTGGCATTGGTCCTCTCGGAAGGTCCCACGTAAGAGTTCTGCCAGGTCAGGCCAGACTCCATCAGCTGCAATTCTCTCCTCAGGCACCAGGGCATCTCCCTCATGGGCAGTCTTCCCCAGTCATGTCACCTCTTAGAAGCTGCCTTAGTAGACTTCTTGCCGTTTCTCTTGTCTTTGGGAGCTTGGTCCACTGTTTCACGATCTAAGGTTCCCTGACTTCCCTGATGTGCTGCCTGTGCTCTGGTAGTAACGCACACCCACTCAGGGTAACCCAGCATTTCTGCATGAGCCTTCCTCTCCACCTCTGCCCATGCAGAGGTCTCAAGATCATTCCCCAAAAGACACTCCACTAGGGCTTATGAAGGCCATTAGATGGAGTTTAATCTCATAGCCAGCATTGGTAACCTGGAGATTAACAGCAGGCAAGTTTGGAAACCAGTCTATCTGCCACCAAAGTGACACTGGCACCTGTATCCCTCAGAGCCTCTACCTCAGCCCCATCGATCTTAGGCCTTTGTTTATACTTGTCCAGGCTTGGACGAAAGACAACCAGGGCTTCAATAGCCACCCCACCCAGGGAAACTAAAGTAGTCTTTGTGTATCCTCTGGCCTCTCCAGAGTACACCTCCAGCCCACTCCTATGCTAGCCAATCCTTTGGACTGTCCACTATTGAGGGTCTTTTTGGAGCATGCTGCATCTCCTTTTTTATGACCTGCCCGATGACAGTCATGACACAACCCAGAAGCCTCTACTGGATCCCAGTTCTTACCTTGGTACTCTTTGCCTTTGCACTGGGAGAAGTCTCTGGCCTACCTCCTAAGAAGTATTTTGGGGGCCTTTAGAGAACTTAATCCTTTTATCGTATTTGTTGCTCTCCTCTTTCCCCTGCTGGAAAGTCTGAGCACCATTTTTCTGGTCACTCCTACCATGGGACTTTCTGGACACCCTGGTTCTGACCCATTAGTCAGCTACCCTCCCCAGCTCCCTGGGAGAAGACAACTTGGAATCCACCACATGCTGATGCAATTTCTCTGTGGTACAATTAGTTAAAATGTGCTCCTTCATAAATAAATTATACAGTGTCCACCTCATTGCTCTTTTTCAGCCTTCTAGTGCTTTGATTCAGAAGTCCACAAAGTCCACTCATGTCTGGTTTTGACCTTTGTGGGTGTCCCTAACCTTCACTCTGTATTCCTCAGTGGCGAGTCCAGATCCTTCTATCAAAGCCTCCTTGATATGCTGATAGGATTCCGCTACCTCCTCATTAAGGATCAGAAGTCTATCTCTGCCCTTCACTGAGACTAACTCCCAAAGTATGGAGCCCCAGTGCTGGAGTACTGTCCTCCTCTTTTTGCAGGCCCTCTCAATGGCTGAAAACCATTTGTCAATATCATCACCGTCACTAAACATTGGAACAATCCCTTTGGGGATTTTAGAATCAATGGATTCCACCTTTTCCCTGGTACTATTGTTGCTGCCACCATCTTTAGGCCTAAGGCCAAACTTACCCCTTTTTTCCTCAAGGGCTAGTTTCCTCTCCTCAAGTTCAAGCATTTTCTCCTCTAGGGAGAGTAGGTCAAGCTCGTCCTCAAGGGTTTCTACCACCTTACCACTGGGGGGTCTACTAGAGTGACTCCTGCCACTTTTCACTGGTTAAGGGGGTTTGGGAAATGAGAGAGAGTTTTGGTCTTCACCTTCTTTCCCATCATCTTCAATCTGGGCCAGGCCATCATCCTCACATTCTCCAAGTTCATCTTCTGAGGTGTGGCCTTCCCTCTCTATTTGTTCTCTCTAATAGGAGCTGAGGAGGTTCTCAAGCTCCTCCTTTTTAGCTGTTACTTTATAGCTAATCTAATGCCCCTTGCTCTGCACAACACCATCAGATCCCTGATTCTAAGGGCTGGGATGACTGCCAGGTCGAGATTTTGACCAGCCTCCATTGTGCCTAACTAAGATTCTGAAATATAATTTTTGATACTAAAGTCAATTAAGTGGATTTCTTCTGCAAAATCACTTACAACCAAGTGGTACTGCAAAACACAGGTTAAGGATTCCCACTGCTGTAACAGGAATGTAGGAAAATGGAGTATTATGTGGTGTTGGGGTTAGCCCTCACCATGTAATACTATCATGATACACCATATATGGTCCTTGGATTCACACTAATAAATACTTGGCTCAGTCCTGGTAGTGTGGCAAAGAGCAGTCAGGCTTTACTAGAGGAACATGTGTTAAGCATTTCAGAGTACCAACACGGACGATAAGTAATTGATCCAACTCAAGAGAAATCCAACACTAATTTATAAAAATAAAGTGTATTTTTATCTTAATTTAGAAACCAAAACGAACGGAATAGCATACATATTAACCAGATTTATAGAATTTTGAAGCAATAGAAAATCAATGCAAATAATACAGTGAAAATTTAACATTGCAGTCAATGGGAAAAGCCACTAGTGACAATCGGTCACTTACAGGTCGAGTTGCAATGTACCCTTGCAGGGTAAAGGTGATGGGGGTCCGAGTAACCAAGCCATGACAGTCAGTTCAATTTTACCTGACCCGTGGAGCCAGGGTGCATAGATGTCCTGGCTGTCCTTGGTGCTGAACAGGAGCAGCGGGAGAGCTGCTTTTACCACTGAAACTGTGCTGCAGGAAAAAATGCAAAGACAGCAATGGTGTGTTTGCTGACATCAGTTGAATGTTGGATTGAATTCCCTCTTAATGCAGCGTCGAGAAAAGGGGTCTGTTGCTGGACTGGCGACCAACATGCATTTGCAGCGGTAAGCAGTGTAGAAAGTAACTTCGACATCCGGTGCCCCAGATGAATGCGGTAGCTGCCTGTAAGTTCATAGAAGGCAGGACTACAGTTCCCACAATGCACAAGACCATCTGGATTTGGTTGAGCACTCGGAGGGCCCATTGGCCAGCGTTTCTTCGGTTTTGGATCATTGTTTTACCTGCAGTTTGCAGGGGACTCGTGCCACTAGTCCAGGGGAGTCTGAGGGTCATTCCGGCTTCAACATGGGTCTCTCTGTCTGGGGGAACTGAGAGATAACCTAGATCGAGTCTTGATCAGGCACTTCCAAGAGCACTGCCACAGGTGCAGGATATCCCTCTTTTGTTTTAGACAAGTCTTGTTGTTGCTGGTGCAGGGGACTTCTTCTGTCCTCTTTGATGCAGGTTGTTCAGAACTAAGGTTCTGGTATCGGGGGTCCCTTAAATCCTAGATTTAGGGGGTCAGGGGTATGGGAGCTAGTAGCCAATGGGCAGCTAGTCCCTGCAGCTAGTCCCTGCAGCTGGTCCACCTTGCAGCTAGTCCACACATGAGGTGACCGCATCCAGGGCTGTGTGTCACTTTTTCTACCCATAACCCTCTATTCTGCCACTTCTAAAGAAAGCAGAAATCTAATTTTAGAGTACAGACCAGGCTGTCCACCCTGGAGGTGTGGCTACCCTTCTCAGGGTGTACACCTCCTTGACTAATATCCCGCCTGTCCGAGTGCAGATGTGCCTGGTGCAGGGGCAGGGCTGTTTCCTCCACTGGGAGTCAGCGCTGATGCAAATCAGCGGCGGTGAAGCCTTTGAAGCTCACCACCTTGACGTGCCACTTCACTAGCCTGCTTGGGAGGAGAGAGGGGTGATCTCCTGCCTACTCAAGCCTTTGTTCCTGACTCCTGGGAGTGATCACATGGCCTGGCAGAAGGTAAGAATCCTGCCTTGGAGGCAGCAAGCTTGGGTAGTGCGGGCTGGTCAACCAGAGCACAGAGAAGCTGGGCAACCTCTAAGGTATCCACTTGGGTGCGTGCCACACCACCCAAGACATGAGATTAATGGCAGGGGTGAGAAGGCACGTTCTATGATACCAAACATGACATATTTTGGTAGTCCCGCAATGGAGCTGCCAACCTCAAGAATGCCACAGTGGCAGCACATGTTATCCTATGGACTGCTAACACTTATAGTAGTTTCCAATTGGAAATGCCACTATAGGTACATATAGGCTTGCACTTAAATGTCCTCACCCTTAATATACTGCACCCTGCCTCCTGGGCTCAGAAGGCCTTCTTTAGGGGTGTCTGACATATATTAAAAATAGTGTATTGACTGTGCAACACATGATGAGGGCACAGTCGAGTTCGAGCAGTTTGCACTGCTCCTGCAGTCTGCAATGGCAGGCCTGCTGTAAGTAGTTTAATTGGGTCACTCAGGGTGACATAAAACTGTGCTGCATCTTTGGGAACCCCTTTATCACCTATGCGCTGGGTATCCCTGATACCATATACCAGGGACTTATAAGAGGGTAAAGTCTTTGCCAATTTGGGATTACCAAGTCGAACATGACAGTTTTGGGTGAGCACAGGCACTGGGGTCTGGGCAGCAGATTCATAACCATCAGTATTTGGAGCACCAAGTGAGGGCGAGGGGTAAACATACAAGAAAGGGCACTTTTCTACACAAACATATTTTTAATACTCATACCCAAACTTGGAAGTCGGTAACTTTTCAATAGTTTATATCCACTATTTCTGTCCTAAGCCATTGATACATATGGATAGGAATCCCTATTTGGAAGGAAAGCGTACAACATGCCCCTTCCAAATAGCGATTCCTTATCCATTTCTAAACCCATTTTGTTTTTAGTTTGGCAAAGGGATCACCAAGAAATACAAAGAATAAATTAACATATGTATCTAATTAACAGCTTAGTGGAAATCCTAAAAAAAGTGAGTAACTCTGGATGGCTTACCCAATAATACTAATATCAGGATAGACAGCAGTACTACAATATCCAAATTCACAGATACATAAACATTTACCCAAGACATCAGGCTTTTCGATCGTCAGTTTTATAATTATTAACTACAGGCATACCATCCTATAAGTGGAATTAGATGAAATCAAAGAATATTATATCATATCCTCCATCTGTACATGTTCCCATACTCTCTTAAGTCTTTTTAAGGAGTTAAGTGCATTTTTTGATTTTTTGAAAATAATATACTTCTAGAACTTCCTGGACCCAAGAAACATCAGGTAAAATAGTCTAGTCTATAAATTGTCTACTTGTGCTCTTGCCAATAATATGGCAAGAAAAAAATGGGTTACGCACCTCACTAATAAATCCCATCATGATAAAAACGTGTCAAACGTAATAACATTTCGCACATCAGTAGATATCTGAGTTAGCACTTCCTCCCAAAATCCACCAGGCATGTTGCAAACATGTGTAGTCTGTCTGCCTTCTCAAACTGGCACCTGATACAAGTGGACACTTTAAATAAATACCACTTTTGAATGTGTAATGTAAAATTCAACTAAGTTCCGGTAATGTTGCAATCGGAATTTGGCTATTGCAGTGGTTTTATTACAAAGATGTATAGATTGTGCAATCTGGGCTTCGGTGATATTGGTTGCTAACTAATGTGACCGGTTCTTTGAGATACAGAGAGATCATCATTTTTCCCTTCCAGAAATCTTTCATAGTAACCAGCTATTCTTAATAAACCTTGTTCAAGAAGTGTGCTCCGAAGATAGATAGTTTAGGAAAACTATCTATCTTCGGAGCTTTACCTTTATCCCATAAAAGTGCTCTAATCCGGTGGTATTGAAAAAGTTATTTTGTAGTGGTTTTGAACTCTACCTGGATATTCTGAAAGGATTTAAGAATATCCATATTGAATAGTTGATATACGAAGTGTACATTGGCCTAAGCTTAGTTTTTAGGAAGATCTCTCTATCTATCTATCTATCTATCTATCTATCTATCTATCTATCTATCTATCTATCTATCTATCTATCTATCTATCTATCTATCTATGTCTATCTAAAGCCCAGCAAGAACTGTGTATACGTGTAATTTATGTATTCTCATACATTTAGTAATATATAACTAAATTGACCTGAAACCTAAGAAACATTTGTATCGCCCATGTTTTAGATGGTATTTATGATCAGAAAAGCTGCAAAGAGGAAGAGGTGTAGATATGAAGGGTAGTCCAATATTAACTACATAAATATTGAAGTATTGCTAGTTTTTTGATAAATGTAAAAGAACTTTTACAGAAGGCAGTCAAGTAACTAAAATGAAAATTCAGTATAGCCCACCCCCCTTTGCATAGGGCTGTTGTAAAAATCAAATTGCCCTACATAGCTTTCTATGGGCATGGATGAAAGAAGCTATTAGTTTATCTAACCTTTTAAAGGGGGTGGAGGAAGATATATTGGTAAAGATCTAAAAATTAAAAAATTGAATAACCTGGGGAGTATTACAATTTTGATAATATTGGTAAAACCTAATACTTTGATAGTGAGCCTTTCCCATTTATTCAATATGTGGAAGATTATAATTCACTTGTATGTATTCGTGAGCCTCACCCCTAAAGATCTCATACCTGAGTGAAGATGGGGGTTTCAGAGACCCCTATGCAAATGCATTCAGTTTTGTCTACATTAAGTTTATAGCTTGAAAGGCTACCAAATTCCATTGTTGTCTCCTGCACCACAAAAAATGTCCTTACAAGATTCAGTGTAACCAGTAGTACATTGTCTGCATAGGCCACTAATTTAATGACATGACCAGGTAGTGTAACAGGTTCAACACCGAAATTATCACTTATCATTCACAAAAGGGGTTCCATATACAAGGCAAATAGAAGGGGCGAGAGAGAACATCAATGGCGTGTGCCTCATCTGACTGAAAACGTCTAAGAATTAAACCCATTAACTGATATTGTCACAAGAGTTTGATCTCTTTAATTACTTTAACAATCAGTGCCCAGATTTCCACATGTTGCATGAACCTCACACCAGAAACGGCCATACCACCCTGACAAACGCCTGTTTGGCATCTAAACCTATAAGAGCTAATGGTTGTGCAGAGGATTCTGTCCGATCAATGAATATTGTCGCTTAGGTTAGTGTGTATGGTGGTGTCCCTCCATGGTACAAATCCATGCTGCCAAGGAATAATTAGACTGGCAATTTTGCTAGAAAGACTTGTTGCAATAATTTTAGCACAGATTTTTATTATTTTATAATAGCTATAAAGTAAATAAATAGAGTGATAAGAGCTGACAAGATCAGGAGATTTTGGGGCTGATTACGATGGCGGACGGACTGGAGTCCGTCCGCCATCGTGGTGGTAACCGGGACCGTCCGCAATACATGCGGACGTTCCGCACACCAAATTATGATGCGACCGCCACCGTGGCGGATGCATCTTGCATTTTAACATTGCGGTGGTTGCTGCTGACAGCAGCACCCGCCGCAATGTTGAAAATGCATGTTGTGCATTTCACTGCACTACGTGGCAGGCACCACACGGTGCCTGCCACTTAGTGCACTGAAATGTAGGGGGGTACCATGGGTACCTCGCCAGTGCACAAACACCTCCCCCAACACAAGGGGGGCCCAAAATGGGCCCCCGAAACCAATACCCGCCAGACTTTCAATGGCAATACCAAAGGGGATGATGGACGGAGCGTTTGATCAAATCAAACACTCACCCCCAGTCAACTGATCTGGGTTTAATCCATCATCATTCTTTAGCTCACTCCACCACCCCAGTTCAGACATGGCCATATGCAAATCAGTCTGACCCTGTGCCTCATGGGAACAGTCCAGCCCGAACTGCCACGCCATGTCTTCCCTGGACCGGAAACAAGCATCCTGGGACCGGTTTCTGGCTTACAGCCGTCATCAGCCAGACTATCTTGAATCCAGTGGCAAAGTGAGCAAGGGACCCACGTCTGGGCATACCCTGCCAACTTAGGGCGAACAAAGCAATACCAAAGGGGATGACGGACGGAGCGTTTGAGCAAATCAAACACTCACCCCCAGTCAACTGATCTCGGTTTAATCCATCATCATTCTTTAGCTCACTCCACCACCCCAGTTCAGACATGGCCATAAGCAAATCAGTCTGACCCTGTGCCTCATGGGAACAGTCCAGCCCGAACTGCCACGCCATGTCTTCCCTGGACCGGAAACAAGCATCCTGGGACCGGTTTCTGGCTTACAGCCGTCATCAGCCAGACTATCTTGAATCCAGTGGCAAAGTGAGCAAGGGACCCACGTCTGGGCATACCCTGCCAACTTAGGGCGAACAAAGCAATACCAAAGGGGATGATGGACGGAGCGTTTGAGCAAATCAAACACTCACCCCCAGTCAACTGATCTGGGTTTAATCCATCATCATTCTTTAGCTCACCCCACCACCCCAGTTCAGACATGGCCATATGCAAATCAGTCTGACCCTGTGCCTCATGGGAACAGTCCAGCCCGAACTGCCACGCCAATTCTCCCCTGGACCGGAAACAAGCATCCTGGGACCGGTTTCTGGCTTACAGCCGTCATCAGCCAGACTATCTTGAATCCAGTGGCAAAGTGAGCAAGGGACCCACGTCTGGGCATACCCTGCCAACTTAGGGCGAACAAAGCAATACCAAAGGGGATGATGGACGGAGCGTTTGAGCAAATCAAACACTCACCCCAGTCAACTGATCTGGGTTTAATCCATCATCATTCTTTAGCTCACTCCACCACCCCAGTTCAGACATGGCCATATGCAAATCAGTCTGACCCTGTGCCTCATGGGAACAGTCCAGGCCGAACTGCCAAGCCATGTCTTCCCTGGACCGGAAACAAGCATCCTGGGACCGGTTTCTGGCTTACAGCCGTCATCAGCCAGACTATCTTGAATCCAGTGGCAAAGTGAGCAAGGGACCCACGTCTGGGCATACCCTGCCAACTTAGGGCGAACAAAGCAATACCAAAGGGGATGATGGACGGAGCGTTTGAGCAAATCAAACACTGACCCCCAGTCAACTGATCTGGGTTTAATCCATCATCATTCTTTAGCTCACTCCACCACCCCAGTTCAGACATGGCCATATGCAAATCAGTCTGACCCTGTGCCTCATGGGAACAGTCCATATGGCCATGTCTGAACTGGGGTGGTGGAGTGAGCTAAAGAATGATGATGGATTAAACCCAGGTCAGTTGACTGGGGGTGAGTATTTGATTTGCTCTAACGCTCCGTCCATCATCCCCTTTGGTATCGCTTGTTCGCCCTAAGTTGGCAGGGTATGCCCAGACGTGGGTCCCTTGCTCACTTTGCCACTGATTCAAGATAGCCTGGCTGATGAGGGTTTTGAACCCGAAACCGGTCCCAGGATGCTTGTTTCCGGTCCAGGGAAGACATGGCTTGGCAGTTCGGGCTGGACTGTTCCCATGAGGCACAGGGTCAGACTGATTTGCATATGGCCATGTCTGAACTGGGGTGGTGGAGTGAGCTAAAGAATGATGATGGATTAAACCCAGATCAGTTGACTGGGGTGAGTGTTTGATTTGCTCTAACGCTCCGTCCATCATCCCCTTTGGTATCGCTTGTTCGCCCTAAGTTGGCAGGGTATGCCCAGACGTGGGTCCCTTGCTCAATTTGCCACTGGATTCAAGATAGCCTGGCTGATGAGAGTTTTGAACCGAAGCCGGTCCCAGGATGCTTGTTTCCGGTCCAGGGAAGACATGGCTTGGCAGTTCGGGCTGGACTGTTCCCATGAGGCACAGGGTCAGACTGATTTGCATATGGCCATGTCTGAACTGGGGTGGTGGAGTGAGCTAAAGAATGATGATGGATTAAACCCAGATCAGTTGACTGTGGGTGAGTGTTTGATTTGCTATAACGCTCCGTCCATCATCCCCTTTGGTATCGCTTTGTTCGCCCTAAGTTGGCAGGGTATGCCCAGACGTGGGTCCCTTGCTCACTTTGCCACTGGATTCAAGATAGCCTGGCTGATGAAGGTTTTGAACCCGAAGCCGGTCCCGGGATGCTTGTTTCGGTCCAGTGAAGACATGGCTTGGCAGTTCGGGCTGGACTGTTCCCATGAGGCACAGGGTCAGACTGATTTGCATATGGCCATGTCTGAACTGGGGTGGTGGAGTGAGCTAAAGAATGATGATAGATTAAACCCAGATCAGTTGACTGGGGGTGAGTGTTTGATTTGCTCTAACGCTCCGTCCATCATCCCCTTTGGTATCGCTTGTTCGCCCTAAGTTGGCAGGGTATGCCCAGACGGGTTCCCTTGCTCACTTTGCCACTGGATTCAAGATAGCCTGGCTGATGAGGGTTTTGAACCCGAGACCGGTCCCAGGATGCTTGTTTCCGGTCCAGGGAAGACATGGCTTGGCAGTTCGGGCTGGACTGTTCCCATGAGGCACAGGGTCAGACTGATTTGCATATGGCCATGTCTGAACTGGGGTGGTGGAGTGAGCTAAAGAATGATGATGGATTAAACCCAGATCAGTTGACTGGGGGTGAGTGTTTGATTTGCTCTAACGCTCCGTCCATCATCCCCTTTGGTATCGCTTGTTCGCCCTAAGTTGGCAGGGTATGCCCAGACGTGGGTCCCTTGCTCACTTTGCCACTGGATTCAAGATAGCCTGGCTGATGAGGGTTTTGAACCCGAAACCGGTCCCAGGATGCTTGTTTCCAGTCCAGGGAAGACATGGCTTGGCAGTTCAGGCTGGACTGTTCCCATGAGGCACAGGGTCAGACTGATTTGCATATGGCCATGTCTGAACTGGGGTGGTGGAGTGAGCTAAAGAATGATGATGGATTAAACCCAGATCAGTTGACTGGGGGTGAGTGTTTGATTTGCTCTAACGCTCCGTCCATCATCCCCTTTGGTAAGACTTTCAATGGCGGTTTACCCACCACGGAAAGGCTGGCTTCCGCCAGCATCGTAATTTGGCGGACGGAGCCTGCAAGGCTCCGCCACCATTTTAAGCATGCTGACCGCTCCGCCAGGCAATCATAACGATTGCCTGTGGCGGTTCCGTGGCGGACGGTCTTTGCGACCGCTGCGGCCCGAAAGTGATTCCCACCGCCATCGTAATTCGGCGGTGGGAAAATTGCTGTCAATTGACGGAAGGATCGCCACCACCGGGCTGGCGGTGACGATCCTTCCGCCATCGTAATCAGCCCCTTAGTCTTCTTAAAGATTACTATAATATGGCACTGTTTTATGACTCCTGTACAGATGCCCCATGCCATAATTTACTAAATAGCTGGATAAAAGAGAAGCTATTGCTGGAAGTATCAACTTGTATAATTGGGTGCACAGACAGAATATCGAGTCTGGAATATCGAAGTGGCAGACTATCGACTTCAAGAATATCGGTGACCAGAATATCGACTTGAAGGTAAGAAATATCTTTTTCTGTAATATCAAAGTCAGTAATATCGTTTGTCAAAATATCTTTGTTAATAATATCGATATTTATATTAGTGTTCTGTATTTTAGTATGTATGTTAAAAGTATGTGATCTAATGTTTTTGTATAAGTATAGCTGTTTTTTTAATGTATGTGTGAAATTTTTAGAAGTGATTAATTTTATGTCAATTAAATTTTGCGTATTTTAGTTCTGTAGTGGGTTGTGGGTTTATAGGGGAATAGGGTGGGAAGTAATTTAATTAAAATAAAGTAATTATTAATTTTTATTTGTTAGTATTTATAGTAAAAAAAATATTAATTAATTATTAATTGGTGATTATTTTTATTAATTAATTAATTGATAATTATGTAAATTGTGTTATTTTTTAGGAGCAGGTTGTGGGTTTATAGGGGAAAAGGGTGGGAAGTAATTTAATTATAATAAAGTAATTAATAATTTTAATTTATTAGTATTTATAATTAATTTTTAATTAATTAATTATTAATTGGTGATTATTTTTAATTAATTAATTAATTGATAA
Source organism: Calotriton arnoldi (assembly GCA_963921515.1). Classification (NCBI taxonomy): domain Eukaryota; kingdom Metazoa; phylum Chordata; class Amphibia; order Caudata; family Salamandridae; genus Calotriton; species Calotriton arnoldi. The sequence continues at coordinate 52,967 of CAWUFW010015482.1, read as the reverse complement.
TTATGTAAATTGTGTTATTTTTTTAGGAGTGAGTTGTGGGTTTATAGGGGAATAGGGTGGGAAGTAATTTAATTATAGTAAAGTAATTATTAATTGTAATTTATTAGTATTTATAATTAATTTTTATTAATTAATTATTAATTGGCTATCAAATTTTATTAATTATTTAATTGATAATTATGTGAATTGTGTTATTTGTTTTAGGAGCGGGTTGTGGGTTTATAGGGGAATATGGTGGGAAGTAATTTATTTTGAATAAAGTAATTAATAATTTTTATTCATTATTTATTTTATATTTTGATTTTATAGTGTTGTTTCTGGTAATTTATTTGTTTGTTAATTATAATTAATTAATTGTTAAATATGTTAATTGTGTCAATTATGTAGGAGTCTTTTGTACGTTTATAGGGGAATATGGTGTGAAGTAAAAAAAAATTAAATTATTTTTTTGATTATAATTAATTTATATTAAGTATAGTTATTTGTTTGTAAAATGTTTTTTTAAACTTCTATAAATTAAGGTTTGTAGTTAATTATTAGTACTTTTTAACATTTAAATATTTTTCTGTTTTGTAATTTATTATATTTTTATATGTTTTTTCTCTTTGTGTTATTAACAATTTTTTTATTGTAGTTGGTATTTTGTTTCTTTTTTCTTTTTCTTTTAATTTTTCGGAAATATTAATTTTAACACTGTGCTATCCAACACTTTCCTTAAGGTTGCACTCTCTGGAGTGGGAATAGTAATTTTTACCCCTCTGCTATCCAACACTTTCCCTACTGTTGCACTGTCTGGAGTGGAAATAGTAATTTTTACCCCTCTGCTATCCAATACTTTCCTTACTGTTGCACTCACTGGAGTGGGAATAGTAATTTTTACAACTCCGCTATCCAACACTTTCCCTTCTGTTGCACTCACTGGAGTGGGAATAGTAATTTTTACTCCTCCGCTATCCAACACTTTCACTACTGTTGCACTCTCTGGAGTGGGAATAGTAAATGTTATCCTTTGCTATCCAACACTTTCCCTACTGTTGCGCAGTCTGGAGTGGGAATAGTAATTTTTTCCCCTTTGCTATCCAACACTTCCCCTACTGTTGCACTCTCTGGAGTGGGAATAGTAATTTTTACCCGTCCGCTATCCAACACTTTCCCTACTGTTGCACTCTCTGGAGTGGGAATAGTAATTTTTACACCTACGCTATCCAACACTTTCTCCACTGTTGCACTCTCTGGAGTGGGAATGGTAATTCTTACCCTCCGCTATCCAACACTTTCCCTACTGTTGCACTGTCTGGAGTGGGAATAGTAATTTTACCCCTTTGCTATCCAATACTTTCCCTACTGTTGCACTCACTGGAGTGGGAATAGTAATTTTTACCCCTCCGCTATCCAACACTTTCTCCACTGTTGCACTCTCTGGAGTGGGAATAGTAATTTTTACCCCTCCGCTATCCAACACTTTCCCTACTGTTGCACTGTCTGGAGTGGGAATAGTACATTTTACCCTTTGCTATCCAACACTTTCCCTACTGTTGCACTCACTGGAGAGGGAATAGTAATTTTTTCCCCTTCGCTATCCAACACTTTCCCTACTGTTGCACTCTCTGGAGTGGGAATAGTAATTTTTACACCTACGCTATCCAACACTTTCTCCACTGTTGTACTCTCTGGAGTGGGAATAGTAATTTTTACCCCTCTGCTATCCAACACTTTCCCTACTGTTGCACTCTCTGGAGTGGGAATAGCAATTTTTACACCAACGCTATCCAACACTTTCTCCACTGTTGCACTCTCTGGAGTGGGAATATTAATTTTTTCCCCTCCGCTATCCAACACTTTCCCTACTGTTGCACTCTCTGGAGTGGGAATAGTAATTTTTACACCTACGCTATCCAACACTTTCTCCACTGTTGTACTCTCTGGAGTGGGAATAGTAATTTTTACCCCTCTGCTATCCAACACTTTCCCTACTGTTGCACTCTCTGGAGTGGGAATAGCAATTTTTACACCTACGCTATCCAACACTTTCTCCACTGTTGCACTCTCTGGAGTGGGAATATTAATTTTTTCCCCTCCGCTATCCAACACTTTCCCTACTGTTGCACTCAGTGGAGTGGGAATAGTCATTTTTTCCCCTTCGCTATCCAACACTTTCCCTACTGTTGCACTCACTGGAGAGGGAATAGTAATTTTACCCCTATGCTATTCAACAGTTTCCCTACTGTTGCACTCACTGGAGTGGGAATAGTGATTTTTACCCCTACGCTATCCAACACTTTCCCTACTGTTGTAGTAATTGCAGTGGGAATAGTACATTTTTACCCCTACGCTATTCAACAATTTTCCTACTGTTGCACTAAATGGAGTGCAAAATGTATGTTTAAAAAGGTATAAATATTTTAGTATTTTATTTTATAATATAATGTTTTTATTATTATATTTTATGTTATAGGTGTATGTATGTATATATATTTTATAGTTAATTTTCATATATTTATATTTTTTTTAAAAAAGTTATTAGTTTATTAATTTTTTTAAGTAAATATACATTTATATATTTAATTTTATATATCTATGTTTAAATTTTGTTAAATTAAATTTGTTTATTATATTTTTTTAATGTTTATTATGTCTAAGGGCCCATTAGCATGGCGGGCGGATCGCCACCGCCCGACCGGTGGTGGCGTTCCGCCCGCCAACACTCCCCACCGGACGGCCTTTTACCCCCGCCACATTAGCATGGCGGGGGGTACTGCGGCGGACGGAAAGACCGTCCTCTGCTTTTCCGCCGGTAGGCAATCGTCCCGATTGCCTACCGGGCGGAAAAGGCCCATAATATGGTGGCGGTGCCTTGCAGGCACCGCCTTCCATATTAGCATGTGGCATTCTCAATGCCTTTCCATGGCGGAGACTTCGCCATGGAAAGGCATGCGGTTTTCGCTTCGGGGCCCGTTGCGGGCCCCCAGGGGGGTGGAGGGCTGCACTTGGGGGGTACCTATGGTACCCCCCAACATTGGCATGGACAAGGTGGCAGGCACCGCGCGGTGCCTGTCACGTTGTGCATGCCAATGCACAACATGCATATATTGCATTGTGGCGGGTGCTGCTTACAGCACCGCCCGCCACAATGCAAAATATGCGGGATGCCACCGCCACGGTGGCGGTGGCATCCTAATTGCCATTGCGGGACCGCTGCACCTCTTGCGGGCGGTCCCGTTTGTCGTTGCGGTGGCGGGCAGACACAGTCCGCCCCCATCATAATAGACCCCAAAGTAATTATTTTTTTACTTAATTTTATAATATACGTGTTTTAACATTATTTTTTATATATTAAAAAACGATATTTTGGACTTCGATATTTTTTACATCTATATTTTTTCGATATTTTTGTCATTTACATTTTAAATATAGGATGTCGTTATTTTGACTATCGATATTTTTACATCGATATTTTTGACATCTATATTTTTGTCATCGATATTATGTCAGTGATTCGTATAATTGATTGCATCAATGCCTGAGGCTTTACCTAATGGAACTAATTTAACAGTATTGACCATTTCTTGGCAAGTAATAGGCTGACTTATTTCTACCATATCAAGATTGTGAAGTATAGATACATTTTTGCCCTCTAAGAACCTCATAACATTTATTTTGTAGGTTTCAGACTCAGGTGTATTAAAGTGATCTGTGGAGTATAGTACTTACTAATAGCCCCAACACCTTTCAACAATGCCTAATTGTAATAACTTCTCCCTTTCTGGTTTTAGTAGATAACACCCTTAGCGCAGTAGTATTGATTCATGTTTGAGCGACCAAAAGAGTACCAATTTTATCTCAATGCGCAAACTATAGATGTTTATATCTCCTGGTATGGTTGGTGAATATTAGGTTTGAAATGGTTTTAATTTGTGAACAGATTTTTAGAATCTCTTGCAAGTTATTGTTTTTAAGATTGCGTTTTCAGGGATTGTGATTAATTTGGTATGGAGATCTTCTAAAGGCCACCAAATGAGTGCTAAGGATGGGGGCGTGGCTATGCAGGCCAGGTTGGCGGACGCATCTTGTTAGAGCACCGCTATCAATCCCTCATAATCCTGCAATTTATCCGATTAATAGCAGAACTGGAGACTGCGGCATAGTTAGGCAGCTGCAGAAAACAATCTGAGGTTCTGCGGGCGACTGCGCTTCGTCTACATATGGAGATAGCGGAATCTGAGAGCCATCACGGAGCCCTGAGGGGAAAACTAAGCGGGAGGATCCGACATGCCCGCCGTCCTATATGCGAAGAAGAGGGCCGCATCGAGTGTCCAAGCTGTGCACGCACCCATGGCCTCCCGTGCTGCCCCGTAGCGGACAACAGGTGAGGAGTGCTCAGACACAGGGCAGTGACGGTGATCCAACCTGAGTCGTGCAGCGACGCCCTACTGAACGTGGCATGCTGGGCCTGCGCTGGGCTCGGCTGTAAAGCGTATCCCTGAGGTGAGAGCGCACGGAGTCGTGTGAGACCCTCGGCCTGGGGCTGGTCCATATTGGCACGGGAGGGCCGTTGTGACGTACCGCTGAGCGTGGCAGGATGCAGGGAGCAGCCCTGTCGGGGAGGAGAGGCTCAGCGTGAGGCTACGGCTGAGGCCGGTTCCGAGCAGTGGGAACACGTCCTGTCGAAATAGGCCGCAAGGCAGCGAGCCTACAACACGCTGACTTAAATCAGACAGACATGGGTCCCCCGCTGCAGAGCTCAGCTACTAGATCTGGTTGAAGCACTGGACCATTTGGGAGCAACTGGAGCCTGAGACCTCCGGCTCGTTGTCACTGTGACTGAGGTGGGTCACACATTATTAGAGTCACAGATCCAAGACATAACAAGACATGGCATGCCACACAGAAATGCAGATGAGTGCTGTGAACTAACAGTGATGCAGTGAGAGCCTCAGTCTGTGAGAGCGGACTTCACTACGCCACAACGACGGGGAAGAACAGCATGATACAAGTTGATACGTACACCCTCGAACAAGCGCACCTAAACGGAGCGGGAGCCCAGAATAGTTAGTGCAGGCAAACATATCACAGCTGTGAACTGTCATAGCAGCTTGAACTGAGGGATGGTCCGGTGCTGGAGGCATAACTATGCAGTAACTATCAAGGGGCAAACAGTGCAAGGTCACTGGGTGACGAGCTGCGGCGCTATTGAGTTTCAAAATGAGTGGTGGTCAAACAGGCCTCAGGGAAGCAGAAACAAGAGGAGGAGGCAGTACCTGAGGCCCGCACTCTCAAGATTGGCTACATCTGGACAGCACGACCAGCAGCGCTGACAAGGTGAAGAAAACAACCCCCCCCCAAAAAAAGGTCAACAAGGAAGCATATGTCGGACATGTCTAGGCTCCGCTCAGGTGCGGGAGGTCCCACTGGCTAACCGCACCTATCCCAAGAACAAACAGATAAGATGTCTTTGGGGGCACCTATGGAAGCCATGGCCAGCAAACTGGACGCAGTTCTAGCTGCAGTCAAGAGACTGGGGAGAACACTGGAGCTAACTCGTACCTCCCTAGAAAATAAGATAGTCACAGTAGTAAGTGATCTCAACCTCCTGCATGCTGATCACCAGAAGTTAGCAGAGAAAACCCACACATTGGAGACTGCCATTAAAGAACTGTCTCCAAAGACGAGGGAAGCCGAACATTGCTTGAAGGACCTGACAACCCGGGTGTGGATCCTCAAGCGTAGGGCAGAGAATGCTGAAGGCTGGTCCAGACAGAACAATGTCCAAGTGATTGGCCTACCCGAGGGCGAGGAAGGTAAAGAGGCAGCCACATATGTGGAGAATTGGATACAGGGAATGATGCCTGAAGGCGCGCTTACAAAACACTTTGCAGTAGAGCGAGCACACAGGGTGCTGGTGCGGCCGCTTCCCCCGGGATCAGGAACCAGGCCCCTACTATTCCGTGTTCTACACTACAAAGACAGGGACACGATCCTACAAGAGACACGGAAGCTACAAGGAATACAAGTCACAAATAGCTCAGTAATGCTCTTCACAGATTATACAGCAGCAGTGCAGAGACAAAGATACTCCTTCTTAGAGGTAACGCGTAGTCTCCATAGCCTAAACCTTAAATACTCCCTGTGGTTTCCTGCACACCTACGGATAGTAGCAAATGACAAATCGCCGGTCCTCATGAAGGTGGTTGTAATGCCTACCCACCGAAACGTGCGTTGACCATGACCGTCCATATGGGAAACCCTTTAAAGACAACACATCAGTGGAAAGTTCTTAGATTGAGTCAAACCACATAATTATGGAAAAGTGTATGTCGTCTACAAAATAACAGGAGTTTCCTACACAATTGTATTTTTTTGTGTATGAGTGTTGGTGTATGTGAGATTGTATTGACTGGTGAGAGTGACTGTTTGATGGTTGAGAGTGGGGTTACAGCTATTTTTATATATGTAATTTATTGACTTTTGTATGTCAAGTTGCCTTTTGCTATAGGATATAATTCTTACATAGAAATTGGTGATTCTGTACCTGTGTAATGTTATTTGTTGTTTATCTGTTTGCATATAAACTGTGCATCATATGTATAATTTTGCCAACAATAAATTGACATGAACAAAAAACTATAGAAAACTAATCTAAAAAGGAGTGAAAAAAACTTTTTATGTATAAAAAATAGAAAATAAAATGTATTTTTGAATAATTCGTTGTTGTTGAGATCTGTGCTGGGGATCTGTCTTGAATGTGAGCTTTAGGAGGCCGCTCATAAAGAGATATAGGTCTGACAAGAGTTCTCTTTGATAGTAACAGATCCCCAGCATTGTAAGAGCTGGTGGGAGCACACAGGGCAGGGAATTAAGCCATAGGCACGAGACGGTAGGCTCCAGTCGTGGCCTAGTTGAGACCTGTAACAGCTCTGGTTCCCGCGACAGTAGCTATCTCTCAAGGGATCCAGATCTTAACTGAGCCAGCACCTGGCATATGCGTTGCCCGATCCCAATAGCCAATGTTGACATGACGTATCGGTTAAAAGTTTGGACGGTTGCATGTTGCAATTTCACCCTTTTGGTGTTTTACATGTTAGTACATATTTATTTAGTTTGGTATGACACATCAGCACAAACATGCATGCACAAGATGTCAAAAATGCCACATCCCTTGACTTACCTGACACGGCCCCCCCCGACCTGTGTCGGCCACGCTCCCACAATCCGACACTTACTGAATCCTGCTCCACTACAAATGGTAGTCAATAAAGTATGCACCTGAAATGTCCGGGTAATTCACACACCCTCCCGTAGATACTCCATATATTCCTATCTTAAAAGACTCCAGGCCCAAATAGTTTTCCTTCAGGAGACACACATTACTACCCACGAAATAGAGAACCTGCAGAGGCGATGGAGAGGTCAACTTTATGCCACCGGATATTCAGCCTTTGCTCGTGGAACGCTGGTCTGGATCAGACCAGGCACCCCCTTTCAAATAGAGGACTCTATGATAGACACAGAGGGACGTTACGTCCTTGTAAAAGGCCAGCTGGATGGCAGACACATAGTCCTAGGTTCTATATATGCACCCAACACAGATCAGTCAACCTACCTGGACGCACTGTTTAGCAGGCTCTCTGACTGGCATGGTGTACCTTGGCTAATAGGTGGGGATTTTAACTGTGTCCTAGATATATCCCTCGACCGGTCCTTCCCCCCTCTTCCTGGTACACCCACGACAATAGCCATGAGAGCGCTAAAAGCCTGGGTGGCGCACTGGCAGCTCGTGGATGTCTAGAGGCACCGAAACCCCACGGACTGCATGCGAGGCTGGACAGGCTGCTCTGCACGAAAGAGATTGAGGCGGCAGTGACTAAAACTGACTATCTTGGTAGGACCCACTCAGGCCACAATCCCCAAACTCTGCACCTGTTGTGGGATAATTGCCCAGCAGTCATCCCTGGGTGGCGCTTACAGGCAGAGACATTAGAAGATAAACCATTCCGAGAAGCCCTTAGTACGGAAATCATTAATTACTTCAATGATAACACAGGCACTGCATCCTCTCGACTAATTGAGTGGGATGCTTTCAAAGTGGTAATATGGGATCACTGGCTAAATACACAAACAGGGCTGCGTAAAGTCATAGAATCAGATGCTAGAAAGGTGGAGGATAGACTACTGCACCTTGAAACGCAAGCGACCGTTGACCCCTTATTGAAACCACAACTTATTGAGAAAAGAACTGAACATCTCAAGTTACTAGAGAGACTGAGGTGCCTCAATTATATGGCACATTTGGCACGCACTCGCAGCACTGCAGACAAAGCAGGCCGCCTGCTTGCATGGCTCATCAGAGGAGAGGATGCCCGGGCACCCATAACAGTGATCCGTGCACCAGAAGGTGCACCTTTATACACACAACTAGAAATACAGTCTGAGTTCACGAAACACTATACGGATCAGTAAAGATCCACCACCATGGCACCACCAGAAGAAATCCATCAGTTCCTTGCGGATATTGATCTTCCCAACCTTACTTCCGACCAACGTATGGAGTTGGATATACCGGTCACCCCCAAAGAAATTCTAACAAGCATACGTGCTCTGGCCACAGGGAAATCCCCAGGTCCAGATGGCCTACCACCCGAATTCTATAAAGCATATGCCACGCTTCTAGAGCCCCAGCTCAAAACAGTATACGACGCTGCACTGTCTGCCTCCACACTTACGACAGCACAGCGAGAGGCGCTATTAATATCCCTCCCCAAACCTGACAGAGATCCATCACGGCTAGCCTCATACTGACCACTTGCACTTCTCAACACAGACTATAAAATTCTTGCTTTCGTAATTTCGGCCAGGCTAACACCGCTGGTACAGTCACTGATCCATCCAGACCAAAATGGATTTGTCCCAGCCCATAACACCTCTCTTAATATACGGAGATTCTTTAGACTTCAAGAATACGCAATGCAGCTCTGGCCCAGATTGGGCTGCCTAGTCCTGGACCTAGAGAAGGCTTTCAATTCGCTCAAGTGGCCTCATTTGTTTGCGGTCCTTCGCCATAATGGTTTCGGCGTTACCTTTCTGAACCTGGTAAGCCTGCTGCATACGCAGCCTTCTATCTGGGTCCACACAGGGCAGCTAATATCAGGGAGCGTTCCAATAGGCAGAGGAACCAGACAGGGATACCCTCTCTCTCCGTTATTGTTCTCAATGGCCATGGAACCATTGGCGGCTCATTTTCGTAGGAGGGGCAGTGACTGGGGTATCCGTATGGGGGATGGTCTTCACGTGGTGTCATTGTACGCAGATGACCTATTACTGTACATGAGGGATGTTCATAACGTACCGTACACTATAGCACAGATTATGCAGCGGTTCGCGGGGTTGTGGGGGCTAAAAGTAAACTGGAACAAGTCTTGTCTCTATCCCTTTAAACGTGAGGTGCAGAACCCAGAACTTGAGGTAAACGAAGTGCCCACTACGTGGCAACCGTCTTCCTTCCGTTATTTGGGCATATATATATATAACAGTCCAGGAGATATACTTGACGGCAATCTCACCAGAGCCATTTCATCTATCCGGTCCCAAATAAAATTCTGGAGAACATTGCCGATAAATGTCATGGGTAGAATTGCCCTGTCTAAAATGGTGATATTGCCATGACTCCTGTACTATTTCACAAATCTGCCCGTATATGTCCAAACCAAAACATTCTGTGAATTGGAACAGCTGCTTATACACTATATATGGAATAAAGGTCACCACAGAGTAGCCTTATGGAAGCTTTATGCCCCAGTGGAGAAAGGAGGCCTGACGGTTCCCAATATGGAACTGTACTACCTAGCCGCTGAGCTCCAGTGGGTCACAAAATGGCTGTAAAGAGTGAAGGTAACAGACACGGCCACTGTACAACCTCCCTGGTCGCTATCCAGGGTATGCCATCTGTTTCACCCTATTGCTAGGCCTTCTACCCAGACGCCTGCCTCCCTAGCCCACCGCTGTTACAGACGCAGCCTATATCTTACCCGACAGACGACTCCCTACGCACCTGCATTGCCCTTTCTCGGTACCCCGAGGAGTGGAATAAACACATCAAGTGGTGCACTAGAACCATGGCAGGCTACAGGAGTGCAGGCACTAGGTGATTTATATGAAGACTGGACACTACTAACATTTGACAGGATAGCCCAGGACACTGGTATGCCACCAGGACAATTCATACTACATACATCTATAATAGCAGCACTGACAAAGTCCTGGGGGGACATGCGCTCCGAACCCTTAACCCACAATAAAGCATTGGAGAGGATTTTTGCCTAAAAGCAAAGGGGCGAATGCTCACCAATTTAACCCTCTGAACAAAACAAGTGTTTGTAGCAACCAGTGTACTTTATCCATTTTTTACGTTTGTCCTTTGTTGTGACTCAAAACAATAAAGATAATTTACAACAAAAACTTTGAATGCACTCATTTATTAGCATGTGTTTAAACATGTAAATAGTAAATAAGAGGTGATATAGAGTTACCTTCTTCAGGGTCAAGAGTGAGAGAAGACGAGGCTTTCAAGATCATGCCTTTGGGCTTCCTGTTATGTAGGATGGAAGAAGAGCTGAGGTTCACTTGAACTGTGCACTCAAAGGTTGTCGGGTTTTTAATAATCAGCATGAGATGAATGTCCTGACCAACCACAGGTGACTTTACCAGCATGAACTTGCCAGAGATTCTTGATACCTCCTCTAAATCTGCTCCATTTCTGTTCTCTCCATCTGTTGGTGTGTTTTTAAATGCTAATTTTCTGGCCTTTTTAAACACCTCTCGTTCTTGATGTGAGCCTGGGCAAAAGCATATTAATAATTAATCTCAAATTTTTATATGAGTCATAAACTACAAAAAAAAACTTCTATATATTCATTTAGTCAACATTTCAATACAAAACAGAAAAGCGAGTTCTCACTTATTAAACATTCAGCCAACACATGGCTTCCTTTTATTGATTTGAACAAACATGATTGGAAAGCACGTAGCTTCATGAGGGTTTCCATACCTTCAGGATACTTGTAGTTATGTGTGATGTCCACACGGCTGTTGTTGCCTACAGCCTTGGTGCTGATACTTTGGCCGATCATCTTGCTATCAGTATGTACCTCCTCTGTTACGTCATCATCATAGCAGATATAAGTTAATACATCAGCATTAACCTCTGCAAACACGAAGAGTCCATCATAAGTCAATCCAACTTCTCCTTCTCTCACTGCGTTGACAGAGGCCGGACCACAACAATACACACCTATACATCAAAGAGAATGACATCAGAAATCATGTCTCTATACCATTTTAGCATTTTTTGCAGTAGAAATAAGAGCTTGGTTATCACTGTGCTCTCTTTTCTTGTGTTACCTTTGCTCTGTTCATGCCATTACCTTCACTCTGTTCCTGAGCTGTACCATCCAGAACCTGCCACCCATTGTAAAATGGTCGCAAATCTTTTCTTGTGAACCAAGCTTCATTCCAGACATGATATGTCCTGCAGTGGAAATTGACTGGATTAATCTTCATCATATTCTGTTCTATATAAGGGTTGCATAGTGTTGAATATGATTAGTATTCACATATGATTCTCTGTGGCCTGGTATGCTGGTTCCATGAAGAAGGGAGACATTAGAAAATATGAACAGTTTCCTTGAGGTTAAAAAAAGGCTACCTGATCAAAATCAATAAAGCATGGGTTGCCTTCATAGGAATTGGGAAGAGATCATATTCTAGGCCATTTGTACTCACAAATTGTGTTATAGTGTGTTGAAGAGACTATCAATCAATGGTAATGGTTTAGGAATGTTGACAGTGAAACGCTTTAGTATATAAACAACTTGTTTCTTGCCTTTAAATCTTCACTTATACATTTATTTTATTAACTTCATATAGCAGCAAACATGTCACAATGTGGCCATTAAAGAGTACATTGTGACAAATAGGATTTACATACAAAAACAAAAGAGGGAGTGAAGAGGAAGAGAAAAACAAGAGGTGGATTCGTCCTCCTCAATAAGTCTTAAAGTAAACAAAAGGAATCCACCCTTCATGGAGTGAAAAGAAGGTATCCTTCCAGAGTGTGAGTTGCGTGTCCCTCCTATTGTCTGGGGAAGCACACAGCTTTGTTAAAATAACCCTCACCCACCAAAAGGACCCTTGGTGGCATGCTTCATCATCGGGTTCTTCACGCCCCGCTGCGGGAAGGGGCGTGCTACGACCAACGAAGACGCGGGAGCACTAGGTAGTGAACACTATGGGGCCGATTCCGATTCAGGCCGGAAATCACTCCGACCGAGCCGGACCCAAAGAGATTTCTGACCGAATCGGACTCTGGCAGTCCGACCGAACGAGTACGATGCACACGCATGCAATCGGACTCGAGTCGGTCGGACTCCCATTGAAGTCAATGGGAGCCGGACGTACAACGCGTACGCGGGCTCCCATTGACTCAACGGGTGCGAGGTGAACAAGGGCACCCCCTACAGCGGGTACGCCTCGATGCGACTCGCGGCGTACATGCACAGGTAGGTGGGACCCATGGGTCCCCCCTGTGTGCGACTCACGTGGCTACGCGTACAGGGGGGTCCGACACGGACCCCCAAAGTCCGGCTCCGACTGCTCTTTCAAGCCGGACGGCGCGAGTCGGTCGGACTGCTTGAGGCGCGCATCGTACTTGCCCGGCCGGGGAACGTCTCCATTGCGTGGTGCGAGTCATGTCCGTGCGAGTCGGTCGGAGCGGTTCGGACCCGCGAACAAGTCGGTCGGCGATTTCGCGTGCGCTCGCATCGTACTCGCTTGGCCGGACGCACGTACGAATCGGTCGGGAAAGAGGGCTCCGAATCGGATCCGGTTAAGCCGAATCCAATTCGGTGCCCTACCGGCCGAGATCGGAATCGGCCCCTTTGTGTGATGCAGAAGTGAGAGTGGAAAGGTCAGACGTGCAAATGGTGAAGTAGATAAAAAATACCTGGCTATGTGGAAGAATACATTTTAATGTTCCTTCTAGCTGGTATTGTTAAAAGTGGGGAAACGGAGGTTCTATGCTACAATGGGCTAACACCCCCTTCGTCGACATGTAGGAGGGACACGCAACTCACACTCTGGAAGGATACCTTCTTTTCACTCCATGAAGGGTGGATTCCTTTCGTTTACTTTAAGACAAATAGGATTTAGCCTGTTAAATACAGTAGGATGAGGTAAACAAATGAGTCAAAATTTAATAAGAAAATCATCAGGGAGTGAACTTATGGCCTGGCCAGTTTGGAGGATGTAGTACAGTCTGTCAGGGTGGTGTAGAGCATTATGTCTGCCATCCTGATGGACTCCCATCCACCAAAGTTGGAGATCACTGCTGGCCCAGCGGTTATCTCTGTACCGTGATATGAACGGCTATCACAGCTGTTTCTGTCAAGGTACAAAACGTTTGGTGGTGACCACCATTGGTTTTGATGGCCAGTCACTAAATTTTAGCAAACATTTTGTTTTTCAACCACAAACTTCCTAATGGCGCCCTCCCCCTAGAAGAGTTTTCTCTGGTTTTGGACTCATTATTTGTTTTTTTCCACCCCTCACCACCAGACAGAAAAAATACATAGGATGGTGGGTTTAATGCCCTTTCTTCGACCACCCCTACTTCATCAGGCCTTCGAGGAAGCTTTGCTTCAGCAGAGCCCCTAAATAGGGCGAGAAACAACTGCTAATTTGGTGGACAGGGTACTCTGTCACTTTGTGATGGAATACCCTGTCCTCCAAATTCTAAATCTACCCCTTACTTACTAAGTACAGGCTATCAGTCTATATGTCATTGGGCCAGTGGACCATTTGTCCATCTTCATCTTATTTCTTTCATTTTACAGTTTGTATGAGAGAAGGTCCACATCCTAGGTGACATCTATTCCAGTGTAGCTTTTGTATACAAATATTAAATCACAAAAATAGTGTTAAGGCAACATAAAAAAATGAAAAAAGTCTATCATAAAGGTGCATTTTATGGAAATTCAGGTTGAGGAACTTCTCTGGAGAATTCACAGATTATGTCACAGATGATAGTTTTAATAACTGCAGTGCTTAGGTTTGAAATGCTCTCAATGAAAACTGAGTTTCACGGAGTACATGGGCCAGATGTACTAACATTAGGAATACCGATTTCCTAGTTGCGATACTCTCAAAATCGCAATTAGGAAACTGGTATTCCTAATGTATGAAACTCTGTTGAGTTTCATTAGCGATTCCTAGTCGTCCCAAATAGACCTCCCTCATGCATATTAATGAAGTAGGTTGCAATTTGTGACCCATTAGGAATTGCAGCCATCACAGGGATGGTGGCCTGCTGCGGTCAACAGACCACGATGTCTGTGATTGCTTTTTAATAAAGCAATCTTTCTTTCTTTTTAAATGCAGCTCGTTTTCCTTAAAGGAAAACAGTATGCGTTTAAGTAGAAAAAATGAAACTTTGCAGTTTCATTGTTTAAGAGCAGGCAGTGGTCCGTGGGACCACTGCCTGCTCTTAAAAATATTTATTTTCCATTCTCAAAGGGGAAGGAGTCCCCTGGTAATCCCTTCGTATTTGCGAATGAGTTACCACCTCCTTCAAGGAGTTAGTCAAATAGAAATGTTTTGCGATCGTAATTCGGTCGCAAAATATTCATACATCCCATTCAGATTTGGTATTTGGAAGGGACGCCCTAAACAAGCCCTTTCCAAATTTTGAATCACAACCACAAATTGCGATTCGAGTACGTTACCCAAACGCAATTTGTGTTTTGTACATATGTAAAAGCATTTTTGCGGTCAGAAATGGCCCTATGTGTGCTTATGAGCGGTGGTACATATGTCCTTAAGCTCCCAACACGCCAGCATTTCTCTTCGATGAATGATATACCATGACCACGTATCCTAGATTTTTCAGCCTCTCAGGCAATTCCTTTCGGCTGTTTGCAACTTCTATGCTTTCCGGCTATTGCAGTTTCTCCGCAATTACATCTGATTGACCCAAGCTGGCTCAGGAATACCAATTAAGGATGTATCTGCGGATCCGTTTGTCTATAACATGTAGACCTTATCAACAATTTTTTACCTATCCAGGTCATTTCCATCATTCCCAGTGATTTGACTGTCATTTCTACCATTTTCTAAATAACAGTGTTTTTTTATACCCATGCTCAGAAAAATTGATTCACGGTCCTAATGATGATCCATTTATTTAGATAGGGTCAGACAGCCATACGGTATTTGTAAAATATACCAACAAGAGCACTATATATTTCTATGAACTTTGCTAATTATAAGTGCTGTTCCACTGAATTATATACAGTCTTTATGCTGTATTCTTCTTAATTTAATCTGATCACTGTTTTGGTTCACAATTTTTCACAACTTTTTTGCACTATATATCCACTTTATACACTAAGCACAATATTTTAACATTTATTTTGATGTTATATCAGGCTCAAAATGTCTATATAATTTTTTTTATGTATATACATGGCCATACCTTTAACATATTTTGGTATTTTACAATGCCAGAAAACGTTTTCTTAAATGTGCCAGTGGAGCACAAGGGCAATTCTGTAAAAAGCATGAATTCTAATTCTTGTATTGGACAAGATTCAACAGAGGCTGCTCTCTTATTTACATAGCATTCTCAGCTGCCTGTACACTCACAGATGCTGTCAAAGCAGGCACAGGCAAGGAGGCTCAGGAGGAAATGCTAAATATATTATATTTGGTATGTGTTTACATTTAGAGCATCCTCCAGCTGATGTCCATTGTGTGGCAGAAAGAAGGACGGTAATGGGTACTGATGAAACGCAACACACACCGAGTCAGCATTTTGGTGTCAACTGATGCAAAAGTTAAGGACAGACAAAAAGATGAAAGAAACACAATAACGAAAACAAAACAAACACACACTCAAAATATCATTACAACATAAATACTAATAAAACATAACAATAACCAAAAAAAACAGAGGTCCTCATTACGATGGCATCGCCGTGGGCAGGTGTCCACCAGACAATGAGTCGGAGGTCCCAACTGCCCTATTATGATTGGACCGCTTTGCAGGCGGTCAGAATGTGCCTTTTCCTACTGCGGCATGCGCTGCGGCCCAGGAAAAGGGCTGCAGCACAAGACGCAGTAGGAAAAGGCGCTTTGTGCACCTCCATGCACCATGTGTCAGGCACCATGTGGTGCCTGCACACGGTGCATGAATGTGTGGGGGAACACTACATGTGCCCCCCGGGCCACTTAGCAGTGGCCCACGGGGGATGGGGGCCCTGCTTGGGGCCCTTAAAGTCCCTTTCAGGGTGCCTTTTCATGGCAGTCGGACCACCATGAAAAGGCAGTCGTAAACAGACATCCTAATCCCTACGGCGGTGCCTGTGCAGGCATCACCTCCAATGTAGGGATAGGAGTCGGACCGCCGCCCCGACGGGATCCTAGATCCTGTCGGAGGTGGCGGTCTGCCGGTATCATAATTCGGCAGTCAGACCGAAGGGCTGTCAGCCGGTTGGACCACCACCGACAGGCTATCGGTGGCAGAAAAAAATATCAATAGAATTCATAAAAAAACATTCAAATGTTGAAATGTACATTTAAATATATATATATATATATTCACTGAAAAACCATAGGTTTTAGGGACAGTTATAGTTAGTTGGACATTTCACTCGTACAAAACCATAGAAATTCCCCGTTATAGTTAGTTCAGCTAACTATAACTCGCGCCCCGCAATGCACTGCTGATGACGTCACATATTACATCACTCATGACATGGTCAGTGACATCACTGATGACATCACTGATGACATCTCAAAATGACATCACTGATGACATCATCCAGTGACTGTGTGTTTCTGTAAAGTTTAAATATGTTTAATATATATAGGGAAAGGCGTATTGAAGAATGAGTGGGTGTATAAGTGTCTGAATGGATGATTTAGTACGTGAGTGACTGACTCTACAAGTGAGTGATTAAATGTATCTTACTGCATGCATGGGTTAGTGACTAAACTGTGTGAATGTCTGTATCCGTCTGTATGTTGGTTTGTAAGCGGCTGCATGGCTTTCTGAATAGCTACATGAGTGTCTACATGGGTTATTGATTGATTGTCTGAGTATCTGTATGGGTGCCTGAGTGTTTGTGTGGGTGGGGTGTGTGTGACTCTGTGCATAGATGTGTGAGTTGGTGATTCACTGGGTGCATGGTTTCAAGAGTGCATCTGTGATGGACTGTATGGGTGGGTGAGTGTGTGTATGGGTGTGTTAGTGATTGAATGTATATCTCAGTGGTACATGTGTGAGTAACTACATATGTGAAAGGCAGTATATATGTGTGTTGGAGTATATAAATGGCTATAAGTGAGAGTGTGTGATTGTGAGAGTGGCTGTATGGATGAGTGTGTACTTGTATCAGTGATTGTATAAGAGTGTAAGAATGTGCTAGTATTTGTATGAGTAAGTGAGCTGGTTTGTGTATAACTGTATAGGTGAGTAAATGGGTGTGTGATTAAGTTTTTTGCATGACTGACTAGGTGTGTGAGTACCTCTATGGATGAGTGGCGGTGTGTGAGTGTTTATATAGGTGTATGAGTGCATATAATAGTCCTGTACTGAGTGACTATAAGTATGAGTGACTGTACAGGTGAGTGAGTGGATGTGTGTGTAGACCTAAGAATCAGTGAGTGGGTACGTAGTTTTTGGTGTTGGAGTGTCTATGGTTTTGAGAATGGCAGTCTGTAATTTAGAGTGGGTGTATCAAACGTTATATTAGGGTGTGAGAAGA
This sequence comes from Calotriton arnoldi, assembly GCA_963921515.1. Taxonomy (NCBI): domain Eukaryota; kingdom Metazoa; phylum Chordata; class Amphibia; order Caudata; family Salamandridae; genus Calotriton; species Calotriton arnoldi. The sequence goes on along the minus strand of CAWUFW010015482.1, from coordinate 35,154 downwards.
TGCATGAAATTATCACATGGATGATGTCATCAGTGATGTCATTTGAGATGTCATCAGTGATGTCATCAGTGATGTCACTGACCATGTCATGAGTGATGTAATATGTGACGTCATCAGCAGTGCATTGCGGGCGCGAGTTATAGTTAGCTGAACTAACTATAACGGGGGAATTTCTATGGTTTTGTACGAGTGAAATGTCCAACTAACTATAACTGTCCCTAAAACCTATGGTTTTTTCAGTGAATTTCAAAGGTTTTTTAAATGCTAATTTCTAACTATAACGTGTCTGAAACCTATGGTATTTTCAGTGAATTTCAAAGGTTTTTTAAATGCTAATTTCTAACTATAACGTGCCTGAAACCTATGATTTTTTAAGTGAATTTCAAAGGTTTTTTTAAATGCTAGTTTCTAACTATGCCTACAGAGGTAGGACATGTGAAGAAAGAAGAAAAAACGCACAGAAAGAAGCAAAAGATGTGCAGAAAGAACCAACAGAGGAGCAGAAAGAGGCCTTGTTGCAAAATCATCCTGTGCCCACAACTTTTTCAGACGGGTACTGGTGGTAACTGACTCTGACTAACCAGAGCCAGTGCTATGCTAAAAGACACTTAGAATACAGTGAAAACACCTACATACACTAGGGAACACTATGTGTTGGGGTACCCCTGTGATTAGCATGACCTCCTCTGCAAGTCCCTAGTACATAATAGGGCAGGGGGATTAAAACTACCTCTTAAAACGCGCTTCAGGGCGCGTTTGCACAGTGGTGAAGGGAGGGGGGGGCCTGAGGTGACATGTGTGCAAACGCACCCCGTGGCGCGTTTTAAGTTGCGGGAAAAAGTCCCCTTGAATTCTGAGGGTCCCTGGGGCCCAACTAGCCCCCCAGGTACCTACAGTTAGGACCACAGAGCTGAGTTGCAGAGAGGCGTTCCGAGGCCACGCACCTTTTTCACCTCTCTGCAACGCAACTCTGTTGTGCTTACTGAAGGTACCTGGTGGGCTAGTTGGCCCCCAGGGTCCCTCAGGATTCAAAGGGAATTAATTCCCCAACTTAAAACGCACCACAGGGTGTGTTTGCGCACATGTCACCTGAGGCCCCGCCCCCTCCCTTCACCACTGTGCAAACGCGCCCCGTGGTGCGTTTTAAGTTGGGGGATTAGGTCACCTTGAATCCTGAGGGTCCCTGGGGCCCAACTAGCCCACTAGGTACTTCCAGTAAGCACCACAGGCCTGCGTTGCAACGCCTGTAACAAATTGTGCAGTTGTGTTTAGGTAGTGAAGAGGGTCGTGCTGGGGGTAGTGTTTTAGGGTTTAGGGTAGTGCAGTGGTGTTTGTGTAGTGTAGGGGGTCATGCTGGGGATAGATGTAGGGTTTAGGGTAGTGCAGTGGTGTTTGGGTAGTGTAGGGAGTCGTGCTGGGGGAGTGTTTTAGGGTTTAGGGTAGTGCAGTGGTATTTGGGTAGTGTAGGGGGTCGTGCTGGGGGTAGTGTTTTAGGGTTTAGGGTAGTGCAGTGGTGTTTGGGTAGTGTAGGGGTCGTGCTGGGGGTAGTGATTTAGGGTAGTGCAGTGGTGTTTGGGTAGGGTAGGGGGTACTGCTGGGGTTAGTGTTTTAGGGTTTAGGTTAGTGCAGTGGTGTTTGGGTAGTGTAGGGGTACTGCTGGGGGTAGTGTTTTAGGGTTTAGGGTAGTGCAGTGGTGTTTGTGTAGTGTAGGGGGTAGTGTTTTAGGGTTTAGGGTAGTGCAGTGGTGTTTGTGTAGTGTAGGAGGTCATGTTTTAGGGTTTAGGGTAGTGCAGTGGTCTTTGGGTAGTGTAGGGAGTCGTGTGGGGGTAGTGTTTTAGGGTTTAGGGTAGTGTAGGGGTCATGCGGGGGTAGTGTTTTAGGGATTAGGGTAGTGCATTGGTGTTTGGGTAGTGTAGGGGTTCGTGCGGGGGTAGTGTTTTATGGTTTAGGGCAGTGCAGTGGTGTTTGGGTAGTGTAGGGGGTTGTGCTGGGGAGGGTGTTTTAGGGTTTAGGGCAGTGCAGTGGTGTTCGGGTAGTTTAGGGGGCGTGCTGGGGGAGTGTTTTAGGGTTTAGGGCAGTGCAGTGGTGTTCGGGTAGTGTAGGGGTCGTGCTGGGGGTAGTGTTTGTGGGTTTAGGGCAGTGCAGTCGTGTTCGGGTAGTGTAGGGGTTGTGCTGGGGGTAGTATTTTAGGGTTTAGGGCAGTGCAGTGGTGTTTTGGCAGTGTAGGGGGTAATGCTGGGGGTGGTGTTTTAGGGTTTAGGGCAGTGCAGTGGTGTTCGGGCAGTGTAGGGGGTCGTGCTGGGGGTGGTGTTTCAGGGTTTAGGGCAGTGTAGTGGTGTTCGGGCAGTGTAGGGGGTGGTGTTTCAGGGTTTAGGGCAGTGCAAGGGTGTTCGGGCAGTGTAGGGGGTCGTGCAGGGGGTGGCGTTTCAGGGTTTAGGGCAGTGGTGTTCGGGCAGTGTAGGGGGTCGTGCTGGGGGTGGTGTTTCAGGGTTTGGGGCAGTGCAGTGGTGTTCGAGCAGTAAAGGGGGTCGTGCTGGGGGTGGTGTTTCAGGGTTTAGGGCAGTGCAGTGGTGTTCGGGCAGTGAAGGGGGCGGTGCAGGGGGTGGTGTTTCAGGGTTTTGGGCAGTGCAGTGGTGTTTGGGCAGTGTAGGGGGTGCTGCAGGGGGTGGTGTTTCAGGGTTTAGGGCAGTGCAGTGGTGTTCGGGCAGTGTAGGGGGTGGTGTTTCAGGGTTTAGGGCAGTGCAGTGGTGTTCGGGCAGTGTAGGGGGTCGTGCAGGGGGTGGTGTTTCAGGGTTTAGGGCAGTGGTGTTCGGGCAGTGTAGGGGGTCGTGCTGGGGGTGGTGGTTCAGGGTTTGGGGCAGTGCAGTGGTGTTCGAGCAGTAAAGGGGGTCGTGCTGGGGGTGGTGTTTCAGGGTTTAGGGCAGTGCAGTGGTGTTCGGGCAGTGTAGGGGGCGGTGCAGGGGGTGGTGTTTCAGGGTTTAGGGCAGTGCAGTGGTGTTCGGGCAGTGTAGGGGGTGCTGAAGGGGGTGGTGTTTCAGGGTTTAGGGCAGTGCAGTGGTGTTCGGGCAGTGTAGGGGGTCATGCAGGGGGTGGTGTTTCAGGGTTTAGGGCAGTGCATTGGTGTTCGGGCAGTGTAGGGGGTCGTGCTGGGGCTGGTGTTTCAGGGTTTAGGGCAGTATAGTGGTGTTCGGGCAGTGTAGGGGGTCGTGCTGGGGCTGGTGTTTCAGGGTTTAGGGCAGTGCAGTGGTGTTCGGGCAGTGTAGGGGGTCATGCTGGGGCTGGTGTTTCAGGGTTTAGGGCAGTGCAGTGGTGTTCGGGCAGTGTAGGTGGTCGTGCTGGGGCTGGTGTTTCAGGGTTTAGGGCAGTGCAGTGGTGTTCGGGCAGTGTAGGGGGTCATGCTGGGGCTGGTGTTTCAGGGTTTAGGGCAGTGCAGTGGTGTTCGGGCAGTGTAGGGGTCTTGCTGGGGCTGGTGTTTCAGGGTTTAGGGCAGGACAGTGGTGTTCGGGCAGTGTAGGGGGTCGTGCTGGGGGTGGTGTTTCAGGGTTTAGGGCAGTGCAGTGGTGTTTGGGCAGTGTAGGGGGTCATGCTGGGGCTAGTGTTTCAGGATTTAGGGCAGAGCAATGGTGTTCAGGCAGTGTAGGGGGTTTTGCTGGAGGTGGTGTTTCAGGGTTTAGGGCAGTGCAGTGGTGTTCGTGCAGTGTAGGGGTGGTGTTTCAGGGTTTAGGGCAGTGGTGTTCAGGCAGTGTAGGGGGTCTTGTTGGGGCTGATGTTTCAGGGTTTAGGGCAGTGCAGTGGTGTTCGGGCAGTGTAGGGGGTCGTGCTGGGGGTGGTGTTTCAGGGTTTAGGGCAGTGCAGTGGTGTTCCGGCAGTGTAGGAGGTCGTGCAGGGGGTGGTGTTTCAGGGTTTAGGGCAGTGCAGTGGTGTTCGGGCAGTGTAGGGGGTGCTGCAGGGGGTGGTGTTTCAGGGTTTAGGGCAGTGCAGTGGTGTTCGGGCAGTGTAGGGGGTCATGCAGGGGGTGGTGTTTCAGGGTTTAGGGCAGTGCATTGGTGTTCGGGCAGTGTAGGGGGTCGTGCTGGGGCTGGTGTTTCAGGGTTTAGGGCAGTATAGTGGTGTTCGGGCAGTGTAGGGGGTCGTGCTGGGGCTGGTGTTTCAGGGTTTAGGGCAGTGCAGTGGTGTTCGGGCAGTGTAGGGGGTCATGCTGGGGCTGGTGTTTCAGGGTTTAGGGCAGTGCAGTGGTGTTCGGGCAGTGTAGGGGTCGTGCTGGGGCTGGTGTTTCAGGGTTTAGGGCAGTGCAGTGGTGTTCGGGCAGTGTAGGGGTTCTTGCTGGGGCTGATGTTTCAGGGTTTAGGGCAGTGCAGTGGTGTTCGGGCAGTGTAGGGGTCGTGCTGGGGGTGGTGTTTCAGGGTTTAGGGCAGTGCAGTGGTGTTCCGGCAGTGTAGGACGTCGTGCAGGGGTGGTGTTTCAGGGTTTAGGGCAGTGCAGTGGTGTTCGGGCAGTGTAGGGGGTGCTGCAGGGGGTGGTGTTTCAGGGTTTAGGGCAGTGCAGTGGTGTTCGGGCAGTGTAGGGGGTCATGCAGGGGGTGGTGTTTCAGGGTTTAGGGCAGTGCATTGGTGTTCGGGCAGTGTAGGGGGTCGTGCTGGGGCTGGTGTTTCAGGGTTTAGGGCAGTAGAGTGGTGTTCGGGCAGTGTAGGGGGTCGTGCTGGGGCTGGTGTTTCAGGGTTTAGGGCAGTGCAGTGGTGTTCGGGCAGTGTAGGGGGTCATGCTGGGGCTGGTGTTTCAGGGTTTAGGGCAGTGCAGTGGTGTTTGGGCAGTGTAGGTGGTCGTGCTGGGGCTGGTGTTTCAGGGTTTAGGGCAGTGCAGTGGTGTTCGGGCAGTGTAGGGGGTCATGCTGGGGCTGGTGTTTCAGGGTTTAGGGCAGTGCAGTGGTGTTCGGGCAGTGTAGGGGGTCTTGCTGGGGCTGGTGTTTCAGGGTTTAGGGCAGTACAGTGGTGTTCGGGCAGTGTAGGGGTCGTGCTGGGGGTGGTGTTTCAGGGTTTAGGGCAGTGCAGTGGTGTTTGGGCAGTGTAGGGGGTCATGCTGGGGCTAGTGTTTCAGGATTTAGGGCAGAGCAATGGTGTTCAGGCAGTGTAGGGGGTTTTGCTGGAGGTGGTGTTTCAGGGTTTAGGGCAGTGCAGTGGTGTTCGTGCAGTGTAGGGGGTGGTGTTTCAGGGTTTAGGGCAGTGGTGTTCAGGCAGTGTAGGGGGTCTTGCTGGGGCTGATGTTTCAGGGTTTAGGGCAGTGCAGTGGTGTTCGGGCAGTGTAGGGGGTCGTGCTGGGGGTGGTGTTTCAGGGTTTAGGGCAGTGCAGTGGTGTTCCGGCAGTGTAGGAGGTCGTGCAGGGGTGGTGTTTCAGGGTTTAGGGAAGTGCAGTGGTGTTCGGGCAGTGTAGGGGGTCATGCTGGGGGTGGTGTTTCAGGGTTTAGGGCAGTGCAGTGGTGTTCGGGCAGTGTAGGGTGTCGTGCTGAGGGGTGGTGTTTCAGGGTTTAGGGCAGTGCAGTGGTGTTCGGGCAGTGTAGGGCGTCGTGCAGGGGGTGGTGTTTCAGGGTTTAGGGCAGTGCAGTGGTGTTTGGGCAGTGTAGGGGGTCGTGCAGGGGGTGGTGTTTCAGGGTTTAGGGCAGTGCAATGGTGTTCGGCCAGTGTAGGTGGTCTTGCTGGGGGTGGTGTTTCAGGCTTTAGTGCAGTGGTGTTCGGGCAGTGTAGGGCGTCTTGCTGGGGGTGGTGTTTCAGGGTTTAGGGCAGTGCAGTGGTGTTCGGGCAGTGTAGGGGGTCTTGCTGGGGCTCGTGTTTCAGGGTTTAGGGCAGTGCAGTGGTGTTCGGGCAGTGTAGGGGGTCGTGCTGGGGCTGGTGTTTGAGGGTTTAGGGTAGTGCAGTGGTGTTCGGGCAGTGTAGGGGGTCGTGCTGGGGCTGGTGTTTCAGGGTTTAGGGCAGTGCAGTGGTTTTTGGGCAGTGTAGGCGGTCGTGCTGGGGCTGGTGTTTCAGGGTTTAGGGCAGTGCAGTGGTGTTCGGGCAGTGTACGGGGTTGTGCTGGGGCTGGTGTTTCAGGGTTTAGGGCAGTGCAGTGGTGTTCGGGCAGTGTAGGGGGTCGTGCTGGGGGTGGTGTTTCAGGGTTTAGGGCAGTGCAGTGGTGTTCGGGCAGTGTAGGGGGTCGTGCTGGGGCTGGTGTTTCATGGTTTAGGGCAGTGCAGTGGTGTTCGGGCAGTGTAGGGGTTCGTGCTGGGGGTGGTGTTTCAGGGTTTAGGGCAGTGCAGTGGTGTTCGGGCAGTGTAGGGGGTCATGCTGGGGGTGGTGTTTCAGGGTTTAGGGCAGTGCAGTGGTGTACGGGCAGTGTAGGGGGTCTTGCTGGGGGTGGTGTTTCAGGGTTTAGGGCAGTGGTGTTCGGGCAGTGTAGGGGGTCTTGCTGGGGGTAGTGTTTCAGGGTTTAGGGCAGTGCAGTAGTGTTCGGGCAGTGTAGGGGATCGTGCAGGGGGTGGTGTTTCAGGGTTTAGGGCAGTGCAGTGGTGTTCGGGCAGTGTAGGGGGTCGTGCTGGGGGTGGTGTTTCAGGGTTTAGGGCAGTGCAGTGGTGTTCGGGCAGTGTAGGGGGTCGTGCAGGGGGTGGTGTTTCAGGGTTTAGGGCAGTGCAGTGGTGTTCGGGCAGTGTAGGGGTCGTGCTGGGGCTGGTGTTTCAGGGTTTAGGGCAGTGCAGTGGTGTTCGGGCAGTGTAGGGGTCTTGCTGGGGGTGGTGTTTCAGGGTTTAGGGCAGTGGTGTTCGGGCAGTGTAGGGGGTCTTGCTGGGGGTGGTGTTTCAGGGTTTAGGGCAGTGCAGTGGTGTTCGGGCAGTGTAGGGGGTCTTGCTGGGGGTAGTGTTTCAGGGTTTAGGGCAGTGGTGTTCGGGCAGTGTAGGGGGTCTTGCTGGGGGTGGTGTTTCAGGGTTTAGGGCAGTGCAGTGGTGTTCGGGCAGTGTAGGGGGTCGTGAAGGGGGTGGTGTTTCAGGGTTTAGGGCAGTGCAGTGGTGTTCGGGCAGTGTAGGGGGTCGTGCTAGGGTATGTGTTTCAGGGTTTAGGGAAGTGCAGTGGAGTTCAGGCAGTGTAGGGGGTCGTGCAGGGGCTTGTGTTTCAGGGTTTAGGGCAGTGCAGTGGTGTTCGGGCAGTGTAGGGGGTCGTGCTGGGGGTAGTGTTTTAGGGTTTAGGGTAGTGCAGTGGTGCTTGTGTAGTGTAGGGGGTCGTGCTGGGGGTAGTGTTTTAGAGTGTAGGGTAGTGCAGTGGTGTTTGTGTAGTGTAGGGGGTCATGTTTTAGGGTAGTGCAGTGGTGTTTGGGTAGTGTAGGGGGTCGTGCTGGGGGTAGAGTTTTAGGATTTAGGTTAGTGCAGTGGTGTTTGGGTAGTGTAGGGGGTCGTGCTGGGGGTAGTGTTTTAGGGTTTAAGGTAGTGTAGTGGTGTTTGTGTAGTGTAGGGGGTCGTGCTGGGGGTAGTGTTTTAGGGTTTAGGGTAGTGCAGTGGTGCTTGTGTAGTGTAGGGGGTCGTGCTGGGGGTAGTGTTTTAGGATTTAGGGTAGTGCAGTGGTGTTTGTGTAGTGTAGGGTGTCATGTTTTAGGGTAGTGCAGTGGTGTTTGGGTAGTGTAGGGGGTCGTGCTGGGGGTAGTGTTTTAGGATTTAGGTTAGTGCAGTGGTGTTGGGGTAGTGTTTTAGGGTTTAGGGCAGTGCAGTGGTGTTCGGGCAGTGTAGGTGGTCGTGCTGGGGCTGGTGTTTCAGGGTTTAGGGCAGTGAAGGTGTTCGGGCAGTGTAGGGGGTCATGCTGGGGCTGGTGTTTCAGGGTTTAGGGCAGTGCAGTGGTGTTCGGGCAGTGTAGGGGGTCTTGCTGGGGCTGGTGTTTCAGGGTTTAGGGCAGTACAGTGGTGTTCGGGCAGTGTAGGGGGTCGTGCTGGGGGTGGTGTTTCAGGGTTTAGGGCAGTGCAGTGGTTTTTGGGCAGTGTAGGGGGTCATGCTGGGGCTAGTGTTTCAGGATTTAGGGCAGAGCAATGGTGTTCAGGCAGTGTAGGGGGTTTTGCTGGAGGTGGTGTTTCAGGGTTTAGGGCAGTGCAGTGGTGTTCGTGCAGTGTAGGGGGTGGTGTTTCAGGGTTTAGGGCAGTGGTGTTCAGGCAGTGTAGGGGGTCTTGCTGGGGCTGATGTTTCAGGGTTTAGGGCAGTGCAGTGGTGTTCGGGCAGTGTAGGGGGTCGTGCTGGGGGTGGTGTTTCAGGGTTTAGGGCAGTGCAGTGGTGTTCCGGCAGTGTAGGAGGTCGTGCAGGGGGTGGTGTTTCAGGGTTTAGGGCAGTGCAGTGGTGTTCGGGCAGTGTAGGGGGTGCTGCAGGGGGTGGTGTTTCAGGGTTTAGGGCAGTGCAGTGGTGTTCGGGCAGTGTAGGGGGTCATGCAGGGGGTGGTGTTTCAGGGTTTAGGGCAGTGCATTGGTGTTCGGGCAGTGTAGGGGTCGTGCTGGGGCTGGTGTTTCAGGGTTTAGGGCAGTATAGTGGTGTTCGGGCAGTGTAGGGGTCGTGCTGGGGCTGGTGTTTCAGGGTTTAGGGCAGTGCAGTGGTGTTCGGGCAGTGTAGGGGGTCAGTGCTGGGGCTGGTGTTTCAGGGTTTAGGGCAGTGCAGTGGTGTTTGGGCAGTGTAGGTGGTCGTGCTGGGGCTGGTGTTTCAGGGTTTAGGGCAGTGCAGTGGTGTTCGGGCAGTGTAGGGGGTCATGCTGGGGCTGGTGTTTCAGGGTTTAGGGCAGTGCAGTGGTGTTCGGGCAGTGTAGGGGATCTTGCTGGGGCTGGTGTTTCAGGGTTTAGGGCAGTACAGTGGTGTTCGGGCAGTGTAGGGGGTCGTGCTGGGGGTGGTGTTTCAGGGTTTAGGGCAGTGCAGTGGTGTTTGGGCAGTGTAGGGGGTCATGCTGGGGCTAGTGTTTCAGGATTTAGGGCAGAGCAATGGTGTTCAGGCAGTGTAGGGGGTTTTGCTGGAGGTGGTGTTTCAGGGTTTAGGGCAGTGCAGTGGTGTTCGTGCAGTGTAGGGGGTGGTGTTTCAGGGTTTAGGGCAGTGGTGTTCAGGCAGTGTAGGGGGTCTTGCTGGGGCTGATGTTTCAGGGTTTAGGGCAGTGCAGTGGTGTTCGGGCAGTGTAGGGGGTCGTGCTGGGGGTGGTGTTTCAGGGTTTAGGGCAGTGCAGTGGTGTTCCGGCAGTGTAGGAGGTCGTGCAGGGGGTGGTGTTTCAGGGTTTAGGGCAGTGCAGTGGTGTTCGGGCAGTGTAGGGGGTCATGCTGGGGGTGGTGTTTCAGGGTTTAGGGCAGTGCAGTGGTGTTCAGGCAGTGTAGGGGGTCGTGCTGAGGGGTGGTGTTTCAGGGTTTAGGGCAGTGCAGTGGTGTTCGGGCAGTGTAGGGCGTCGTGCAGGGGGTGGTGTTTCAGGGTTTAGGGCAGTGCAGTGGTGTTTGGGCAGTGTAGGGGGTCGTGCAGGGGGTGGTGTTTCAGGGTTTAGGGCAGTGCAATGGTGTTCGGCCAGTGTAGGTGGTCTTGCTGGGGGTGGTGTTTCAGGCTTTAGTGCAGTGGTGTTCGGGCAGTGTAGGGCGTCTTGCTGGGGGTGGTGTTTCAGGGTTTAGGGCAGTGCAGTGGTGTTCGGGCAGTGTAGGGGGTCTTGCTGGGGCTGGTGTTTCAGGGTTTAGGGCAGTGCAGTGGTGTTCGGGCAGTGTAGGGGGTCGTGCTGGGGCTGGTGTTTGAGGGTTTAGGGTAGTGCAGTGGTGTTCGGGCAGTGTAGGGGGTCGTGCTGGGGCTGGTGTTTCAGGGTTTAGGGCAGTGCAGTGGTTTTGGGCAGTGTAGGCGGTCGTGCTGGGGCTGGTGTTTCAGGGTTTAGGGCAGTGCAGTGGTGTTCGGGCAGTGTACGTGGTTGTGCTGGGGCTGGTGTTTCAGGGTTTAGGGCAGTGCAGTGGTGTTCGGGCAGTGTAGGGGGTCGTGCTGGGGTGGTGTTTCAGGGTTTAGGGCAGTGCAGTGGTGTTCGGGCAGTGTAGGGGGTCGTGCTGGGGCTGGTGTTTCATGGTTTAGGGCAGTGCAGTGGTGTTCGGGCAGTGTAGGGGTTCGTGCTGGGGGTGGTGTTTCAGGGTTTAGGGCAGTGCAGTGGTGTTCGGGCAGTGTAGGGGGTCATGCTGGGGGTGGTGTTTCAGGGTTTAGGGCAGTGCAGTGGTGTACGGGCAGTGTAGGGGTCTTGCTGGGGGTGGTGTTTCAGGGTTTAGGGCAGTGGTGTTCGGGCAGTGTAGGGGGTCTTGCTGGGGGTAGTGTTTCAGGGTTTAGGGCAGTGCAGTGGTGTTCGTGCAGTGTAGGGGGTCGTGCTGGGGGTGGTGTTTTAGGGTTTAGGGCAGTGCAGTAGTGTTCGGGCAGTGTAGGGGATCGTGCAGGGGGTGGTGTTTCAGGGTTTAGGGCAGTGCAGTGGTTTTCGGGCAGTGTAGGGGGTCGTGCTGGGGGTGGTGTTTCAGGGTTTAGGGCAGTGCAGTGGTGTTCGGGCAGTGTAGGGGGTCGTGCAGGGGGTGGTGTTTCAGGGTTTAGGGCAGTGCCGTGGTGTTCGGGCAGTGTAGGGGTTGTGCTGGGGCTGGTGTTTCAGGGTTTAGGGCAGTGCAGTGGTGTTCGGGCAGTGTAGGGGGTCTTGCTGGGGGTGGTGTTTCAGGGTTTAGGGCAGTGGTGTTCGGGCAGTGTAGGGGGTCTTGCTGGGGGGTGTTTCAGGGTTTAGGGCAGTGCAGTGGTGTTCGGGCAGTGTAGGGGGTCTTGCTGGGGGTAGTGTTTCAGGGTTTAGGGCAGTGGTGTTCGGGCAGTGTAGGGGGTCTTGCTGGGGTGATGTTTCAGGGTTTAGGGCAGTGCAGTGGTGTTCGGGCAGTGTAGGAGGTCTTGCTGGGGGTAGTGTTTCAGGGTTTAGGACAGTGCAGTGGTGTTCGGGCAGTGTAGGGGTCATGCTGGGGGTGGTGTTTCAGGGTTTAGGGCAGTGCAGTGGTGTTCGGGCAGTGTAGGGGGTCGTGAAGGGGTGGTGTTTCAGGGTTTAGGCAGTGCAGTGGTGTTCGGGCAGTGTAGGGGGTCGTGCTAGGGTATGTGTTTCAGGGTTTAGGGAAGTGCAGTGGAGTTCAGGCAGTGTAGGGGGTCGTGCAGGGGCTTGTGTTTCAGGGTTTAGGGCAGTGCAGTGGTGTTCGGGCAGTGTAGGGGGTCGTGCTGGGGGTAGTGTTTTAGGGTTTAGGGTAGTGCAGTGGTGCTTGTGTAGTGTAGGGGGTCGTGCTGGGGGTAGTGTTTTAGGGTTTAGGGTAGTGCAGTGGTGTTTGTGTAGTGTAGGGGGTCATGTTTTAGGGTAGTGCAGTGGTGTTTGGGTAGTGTAGGGGGTCGTGCTGGGGGTAGAGTTTTAGGATTTAGGTTAGTGCAGTGGTGTTTGGGTAGTGTAGGGGGTCGTGCTGGGGGTAGTGTTTTAGGGTTTAAGGTAGTGTAGTGGTGTTTGTGTAGTGTAGGGGGTCGTGCTGGGGGTAGTGTTTTAGGGTTTAGGGTAGTGCAGTGGTGCTTGTGTAGTGTAGGGGGTCGTGCTGGGGGTACTGTTTTAGGATTTAGGGTAGTGCAGTGGTGTTTGTGTAGTGTAGGGTGTCATGTTTTAGGGTAGTGCAGTGGTGTTTGGGTAGTGTAGGGGGTCGTGCTGGGGGTAGTGTTTTAGGATTTAGGTTAGTGCAGTGGTGTTGGGGTAGTGTTTTAGGGTTTAGGGTAGTGCAGTGGTGTTTGTGTAGTGTAGGGGGTCATGCTGGGGGTAGTGTTTTAGGGTTTAGGATAGTGCAGTGGTGCTTGTGTAGTATAGGGGTCGTGCTGGGGTAGTGTTTTAGGGTTTAGGGTAGTGCAGTGGTGTTTTTGTAGTGTAGGGGGTCATGTTTTAAGATGCAACGCTCCAATACCTGACCAGTCTGCACTACATAAAACTGCAAAAAAACTAAAAATAAAAAGTGTTTTGCACACTTTTGTCATTGGGCTATATGTGGGCTACATCTCGGTAATATTTGTGCTACATTTGGGCTCTTTTTTCACTGGTGGCCATCTTGGAAGACTTCTTTGTTATGAAGTTTCCTAATTTCCTCATTTACTGCAGTCTCCTCAGTAGGAAATGCTTTCAGTTTTTTACTTTGATTCCATCAAGAAGGCATTCAGATGTGTCACATATTTGCCATAAATTCAGAATGTTATTACTCTAGTTGTTCATTAGATCACTGTAGTAAAGCTACTGCTCACCAAGGAGTTAACTGGAAGTCTACTGCTGGTATTGAAAGTTATTGTTTCAGTCTGCATGTCAGAATTTTCTAATGAAATAGAAGAGGATTTGAGATCTCACTTAAAACATGCACTAAATTTTCTTTTGCAGCACTAACCATAATTTCTATGGCAAAATGAACCCCCTCATTTTGTTCCTTTTTAAATTAAATGTTTTAAGTGTTACCAGTTTATTCCAATCAAGATGGCTTCAGGTGTGCCATACTTTTGTCATAAGTAAGGCTGTTAGCACTCTAGTTGTTCTTTAGAACACTCTGGGAAGCTGCAGTAGAACACAAAGGCATCAACTGACAGGCTGCTCCTGTTGAAATATAACAGGAAGATATTTGAGATCTCACTTAAAACATGTCCTAATTTTTCTTTCTACAGCACTAACCATACTTCCTATGGCAAAATGAACCCCTTCATTTTGTTCCTTTTTAAATTAAATGTTTTAAGTGTTACCAGTTTATTCCAATCAAGATGGCTTCAGGTGTGCCATACTTTTGTCATAAGTAAGACTGTTAGCGCTCTAGTTGTTCTTTAGAACACTCTGGGAAGCTGCAGTAGAACACAAAGGCATCAACTGACAGGCTGCTCCTGTTGAAATATAACAGGAAGATATTTGAGATCACACTTGAAACATGTCCTAATTTTTCTTTCCAGAGCACTAACCATAATTTCTATGACAAGATGAACCCCATCATTTTGTTCCTTTTTAAATTAAATGTTTTAAGTGTTACCAGTTTATTCCAATCAAGATGGCTTCAGGTGTGCCATACTTTTGTCATAAGTAAGGCTGTTAGCACTCTAGTTGTTCTTTAGAACACTCTGGGAAGCTGCAGTAGAACACAAAGGAATCAACTGACAGTCTCTGCCCTTGTTGGATGTACATGTTTTACTGAGAATGTCAGACTTCATTCTCACATGACTGAGAAAGATAATGTGAATTTACAGAAAATATGCTCTCATTTTAGCTTCTGGGGCACCTTCCAAAACTGTATGGGACAAGCATGTGGAAATAGTTTTCTCTCAAACATGATTCATGATATCCCAGCAGAAGGTTTTTCACAGGGTAAAATCACCTTAGAACACACCACAATTCCTGAAATTAGTATGGTACCATCAACAAATGAATTCTAATGTAACTAAAGTCTGTTATCACCCTTTATAGTTCTCCTTTTGGTAACCCTCAAAATCTTCGATTCACTACAATGCATTTCAAAGGGGTACTATCATTTATATTGGTCCCAAGATGGCTGCCAGCAATTCCAGGATGAAGTGCTGACAGCCAATCAGATCTCACGATGACATGTGTGGTTAGGCTCCGCCCAGATATATATGTGTTTTTACTTTTGATTTTCTCAGCAACTACTGAACGGATTTACACCATTTAACAAAAAGGGTTCTTTTGAACCAAGAACTACCTCTTTGCCAAATTTGGTGTAATTCCGTTCAGCAGTTCGGGCTGTAGCCTTGCATAAAGTTTCCTATGGGAAATTGATTTTTTGACTCTTATTTTTTTAATTTCTCCGCAACTACTGAACGGATTTACACCATTTAACAAAAAGGGTTCTTTCTGAACCAAGAACTACCTCTTTGCCAAATTTGGTGTAATTCCGTTCAGCAGTTCGGGCTGTAGCCGTGTCTAAAGTTTCCTATGGGAAAATGAATGGGGAAAACACGTTTTGGGACCCCTCTTTTTTCTCGGCCCCCGCTTGACGAATCACCCTGAGACTTTCAGGGTAGGAGCGGACCGGAGCGGGCCATAAAGTTTGAAAATTTCGCGAAGATTCGTCAACCGACGCAAGAGTTATTTCAAATAGAATGTCGCGGATTTCCTATGGAAAATAGGTCCTAACTATAACTATCTACTGGCGACCGCCAGTAGATAATATATATATATATATTCACTGAAAAAACCATAGGTTTCAGGCACGTTATAGTTAGAAATTAGCATTTAAAAAACCTTAGAAATTCACTGAAAAACCATAGGTTTTAGGGAAAGTTATAGTTAGTTGGACATTGCACTCGTACAAAACACGTGAAATACCCCGTTATAGTTAGTTCAGCTAACTATAAGTCGCGCCCCCGCAATGCACTGCTGATGACGTCACATATTACATCACTCATGACATGGTCAGTGACATCACTGATGACATCACTGATGACATCTCAAATGACATCACTGATGACATCACTGATGACATCATACACCTGATAATCTGATGCACCTCCTCACACCCTAATATAACCTTTGATACACCCACTCTAAATTACAGACTGCCATTCGCAAAACCATAGACACTCCAACACCAATACCTACATACCCACTCACTGATTCTTAGGTCTACACACACATCCACTCACTCACCCGTACAGTCACTCATACTTACGGTCACTCAGTACAGGACTATCATATGCACTCATACACCTACATAGACACTCACACACCGCCACTCATCCATAGAGGTACTCACACACCTAGTCAGTCATGCAAATAATTAATCACACTGCCATTTACTCACCTATAGTTATACACACACCAGCTCACTTACTCATACAAATACTAGCACATTCTTACGCTCTTATACAATCACTGATACAAGTACACACTCATCCATATACTCACACATGTACCACTGAGATATACATTCACTCACTAACACACCCATACACACACTCACCCACCCATACAGTCCATCACAGATGCACTCTTGAACCCATGCACCCAGTGAATCACCCACTCACACATCTATGCACAGAGTCACACACACCCCACCCACACAAACACTCAGGCACCCATACAGATACTCAGACAACCAATCAATAACTCATATAGACACTCATGTAGCTATTCACAAACCCATGCAGCCACTTACACAGTAACAGACAGACGGATACAGACATTCACCCAGTTTAGTCACTAACCCATGCATTCAGTAAGATACGTTTAATCACTCACTTATAGAGTTAGTCACGCACCTACTAAATCATCCATTCAGACACTTATACACCCACTCATTCTTCAATACGCCTTTCCCTATATATATTAAACATATTTAAACTTTACAGAAACACACAGTCACTGGATGATGTCATCATTGTGGAGAAGTGTGGCTCAATGGTTAGAGCGGCAGACCCTGATGCAGAGATCTGGCCCGGGACCAGGGTTCAATTCCTGCCTCGGCAGGTCTTGGGCTCAATTTCCTCGGACCTGATAATTCTCGCCTCGGTGCCTATTCTAATCATGGGTCCCACTCTGCAACTCTGGGCAATAGCTTGCTTAATCTCCACAACGGCCCCACCAGCGCTGGGATGCCTGGCTTCACCTTGGGGGTGCCCAGGAGTGGACATTTCACAGGGAAAAGCCAGGAAGGGTTCCACAGCGGTATGCGTACAGCGCCAGGAAACCCCAGGGTATCAGTGCGCTTTACAAGTACAAATTCATTCATTCATCAGTGATGTCATCAGTGATGTCACTGACCATGTCATGAGTGATGTAATATGTGACGTCATCAGCAGTGCATTGCGGGGGCGCGAGTTATAGTTAGCTGAACTAACTATAAAGGGGGAATTTCACGGGTTTTGTACGAGGTTTTTTAAATGCTAATTTCTAACTATAACGTGCCTGAAACTTATGGTTTTTTCAGTGAATTTCAAAGGTTTTTTAAATGCTAGTTTCTAACTATGCCTACAGAGGTAGGACATGTGAAGAAAGAAGAAAAAACGCACAGAAAGAAGCAAAAGAAATGCAGAAAGAAGCAACAGAAGTCCACAAAGACGAAGAAAAGTGCAGGAAGAAGCAAAAGATGTGCAGAAAGAACCAACAGAGGAGCAGAAAGAGGCCTTGTTGCAAAATCATCCTGTGCCCACAACTTTTTCAGACGGGTACTGGTGGTAACTGACTCTGACTAACCAGAGCCAGTGCTATGCTAAAAAACCCTTAGAATACAGCGAAAACACCTACATACACTAGGGAACACTATGCGTTGGGGTACCCCTGTGATTAGCATGACCTCCTCTGTAGGTCCCTAGTACATAATAGGGCAGGGGGATTAAAACTACCTCTTAAAACGCGCTACGGGGCGCGTTTGCACAGTGGTGAAGGGAGGGGGCCTGAGGTGACGTGTGCAAACGCGTCCCGTGGCGCGTTTTAAGTTGCAGGATTAAGACCCTTGAATCCTGAGGGTCCCTGGGGCCCAACTAGCCCACCAGGTACCCACAGTTAGGCCTTAATCGGCCCTGGGGACCCCATCCCCCGGGGCATGGCCTTTATTTTATTTTTTTATTGTTTTGGAGGGGGGCTGCGTTGCCCCCCTCCTCAGGCCACTTGTTAGCCCCGGGGACCCCATCCCCCGGGGCTGGCCCTCTCCGTTGGGGACCGAGGGGGGGTCCCCAATCCCCCCACGGTCCAGCCGGCTCCCCGCGTCCCTCGGGAGCCGGCATTGCTTTTCCACATGGGGAACTGCTAAGATGCTGCTCCCCGTGTGGAAAAGCAATTTGCTTTGAATTTTGGAAGAGAGAGCAGGTTTCCTGCTCTCTCTTCCAAAAGTCATAGCAAACAGCAGTGTCCCGGGGCTGAGCACCCCGGGACACTGCAGGAGCCGGCCCTGGGGGGTGGTGGTCCCCAGGGCCATCACAGGCTCCAGGAGGGGGGCCGCGCGGCCCCCCTCCCAACAATTGCACAGTTCCGGGGAGGTGGTGGTCCCCGGGGCTTCGGGGGTCCGAAACAGACCCCCACTTTAAAATTCTTAGTGCCCCGGGGAGGTGGCAGTCCCTGGGGCATGTGTGGGGGGCTCAAGCCCCCCCACACAGGTAATTTAATTTTTTTTAAAAAGCCCCGGGGGTGGCGGTCCCCGGGGCTGCGGGAGGGCCGAGTGCCCTCCCGTACCATTTTAAAATCAAAGCCCCGGGGGGTGGCAGTCCCCGGGGCTTGGGGGGCCTTAGAGGCCCCCAAACAAATATTTTATGAACCCCCGCATGCCCCCGGGACTTGGCCCACCCGGGGGCCAAATAACAATGAAGCGCGGGAGCCCGCACTTCGTTTTTTTTTTCACGGCGGGATCCGCGCATCCTAAACGCATCCCGCCGATTTAAAAAAAAAATGCTTTTTTTGGCCCTGGGGGTCCTTGTGGGACCCCCTGAGCAGGCCTAGGGGGTCAGGGTGTTTCTACCCTGCCCCCTTTTTGCGTTTTTCGTGATTGTGTTTCTGATTTCTTGGCCTCGGTTCTACCGAGGAACAAGATGGCTGCCAACACTTCCTTGTTTGAAGTGTTGACAGCCAATTAGCATACAGCTCGTGATCGGGAGGGTGCGCGGACCCTCCGCGGCCATAGATATATATGTGTTTTTACTTTTGATTTTCTCAGCAACTGCTGAATGGATTTACACCATTTAACAAAAAGGGTTCTTTCTGAACCAAGAACTACCTCCTTGCCAAATTTGGTGTAATTCCGTTCAGCAGTTCGAGCTGTAGCCTTGCATAAAGTTTCCTATGGGAAATTGATTTTTTTGACTCTTATTTTTTTAATTTCTCCGCAACTACTGAACAGATTTACACCATTTAAAAAAAAAGGTCGCTTTCTGAACCAAGCGCTACCTTTTTGCCAAATTTGGTGTAATTCCGGTCAGCAGTTCGGGCTGTAGCCGTGTCTAAAATTTCCTATGGGAATTAACATGGAGAAAACACGTTTTGGGACCCCCCTTTTTTCTCGGCCCCTGCTTGCCGAATCACCCCGAAACTTTCAGGATACGAGCGGACCGGAGCGCCCCACGAGTTTAGAAAATTTCGCGAAGATTCATTAACCGGCGCCAAATTTATTGGAAATAGAATGTTGTGAATTTCCTATGGAAAATAGGTCCTAACTATAACTATCTACTGGCGACCGCCAGTAGATAATATATATATATATATATATATTTTTTTTTTTCTTCAAAGAGATTCCACACTGGAGGAATAAATGCGGCACACTGCAGATACCGCTGAACAGATTTACCCCAAATCTGGCTGAAAGCTAGTTCTTCTTTCAGAAAGCATTCTTTTTTGATTTGGTGTAAATCCATTAACTGGTTTTTGAGCAGGTAATGCTCAAAAACATTGTATATTTCATGCCACAGAGAACCCACTAAGTAGACAGATCTCAAGCTGAGATCTGTTTGGCTGCCACCACATCAACAATTATGTGGCAGCAGCCATTTTAGGTCTTCGGGCTAAGTGCCACGTCCTAAAAAAATGTAAAAGAGACAAAAGGGGGCAAGATAGGAATACCCTGACTCCACAGGCCCGGCTGGGGATCCCAGAGGGACCCCACCTGGGGCCAAAAATGTTTTTCTTTTTTTTTCAATTATTGCTGCAAATTTGTGGAAGATCCCCGAATCCATGGAAAGATTAATAAAAAAAACACAAAAAATACCCTTTGGGGTGGGCCAAGAGGGTGGTGGAAAACCTCATTGTGCAGAAGGGGGCAAGTGGACCTCATCCTATAGCTTCTGGGAGGCCCCAGGGTCACTATCCCCTGGGTGTCATCAAAATATGACCCCTCTCCCCTACTCTCCATGGGCTCCTGGCACCCCATCCCCCGGGGTCGTTATCAATATAAAGGGGAAGGGGCATATGCCCCTCCTCCTGGACCCTCCAAGGGCCCCAGGGACGTCAGCCCCTGGGGCTCACATCATATAAAAGAGAAGGGGGAATGCAGCCCCACTCCCGAAGCCTCAGTAAGCCCCAGGGACCCCATCCCCAGGGGCCGACATAATGAAAAAGGAAGGAGGTATCTGGTTTCCCCTCCCAAGCCTGAAAAGGCCCCGGAGTACCCATCCTCCGGGTCCGGCTCAATTTTTATGTCTCGGGGAGCCCACTCCCGGGACACAGAAATTTCTGTACCAACAGGAGCGCGGGCTGGGAAACATGTCTGCTCCCACCTGGTGGAGCATTTCTAAAGCTCCAACCAAATGGGAGCAGACATGCCTTCCCAGCCCGCAAGAACGCTGGCAGGGAAGGCATGTCTTCTCTCACTCGGCAGGAGCTTTAATAATTCTCCTGCGGATGGGAGCAGACTTTTTGTTTCCCTCCCCACACTCCTTCCCGGCAGAAGCACACACAAACAGCTGTTTCCACCGTGCAGGTACAATGCCAGCTCCCACAGCATGCGAGGACCCAGCTGGGGCCGTTTGGCCCATGAACTCCCCTGCATTCCACAAAGTATTGTTTGGTGGGTGCCCCAGGTGGTCGCCGGGGCACCCACCCTGGACATCCAAAGGCCTCAGGTATGGGGTTGTCGGGGCCTAATAAGGCTCGGGGAAGGGTGCAGCCCCTGGGGATGGGGTCCCATGGGCCTATTAATATACATGTTTTGGTCCTGGGAGATGGGATCCCTGCAAGCACTATTGGCTTGGGAAGGGGGGCCCATGGCCCCCTCTATTAGCAACAAGGGGCCCCAGCACCCCATCCCTGAAGCATAACATATTTGTTAAGGGAAGGGGTGTGCGGCCACGCCTCTGCAGCCTTAGTAAGGCCCAGGGAGCTCCTCTCTTGGGATAGCACTTAACTTTAAGGGTAGGTGGATTTGCGGTCCCCCTCTCCCAGAGCCTTAATAGGCACCAGGGACCCATCCCCAGGACCTATGAACCTACTGTGTGGGTTCCCCGGTGCTCACCCAGGGCACCCACCAAACAATACTTTGCAGCCCCAGCCAGCTTCCTGCATGCTGAAGAAGCCGGGATTGCTACCTCTCGGCTGGAGCAACTGTTTGTGCTTTCTCCCGCCAGGCAGGACAAAGTGTGTTTCCCTGCCCCCAGGAGTGGACAGGGAAACAAAAGTCTGCTCCAATCTGGTGGAGGCCGAGAAAAAAGAGGGCGCCCCTAAACGCATTTTCCCCATGCTATTTCCCATAGGAAAATTGAACAGTGATACTGCAAAAATGGTTGAACGGAATTACACCAAGTTTGGCAGAAAGCTGGATCTTGGTCCAGAAAGCCTGCTTTTTGTGATTTGATGTAAATCCGTTCAGTAGTTTTTGAGAAATTAAGGTAAAAAATGTATCTATATATTATGCTGTCGATGATCCGTCGAGGCAACAGATCTAGAGATTAGATCTGATTAGCTGCCACCAGTTCAACAAAGATGTGATGCCAGCCATTTTAGGACTCAAAGATTCAGAGTCTGATTTATATGTCGTTGGTAGGCATACTCCATCACATCATTGATGAAGTATGCTTGCTGCCAACATAATGGTCCGCCCACTGAATTTTGAAGCAGGTTGACCATAGTTTTGCCATGGTGGAGACTACTCCGTCTCCTCCGTGGCCAAACTCCTCCAACGACCTGACGGAATAAGGGCCGCTGGGGAATTTTTTATATTTCCACCTGCCCAATTTGGGTGTGTGGACATACAGCCATTTTTTACTGCCCATCACAGTCAGGTAAACCCTGGTAGTAAGTGGCATCAAAATACAAAAAATTCCTCCCTCGCCATTGTAGCATCCTGCCAGCCTAGGCACTCGCCAATAAAAACCCCACACACGGAGAGTAATTTTACATGTCTTTATTCCACTGTGTGTAAGTCAGAACTCAACATTATACGCCTGCCTTCAACTCATCCCTCCAACGCTTACGTCACAGGTCTACAGTATACAGTGGGAACCAAAAGAGTTTCAGTGTTCTTTTATTACAAGACTCTACATCTTCCGCTTTGTTAAATAAAAAGTCACAACTTTCAAAAATAGATCAATGAATAAATATATAAATAAATTCATGAATTAATACACAGGTACACAAGCAATTACAATTTTTCTATCAAGCATTGTGGCGCCTGAAACACCTGTCCTGATCGGGTCACTGGAAACCGGGATCTGACAGTCGAAGTGTCAGTGATCTGCACGGGTGAGGTGGAATTATTAGAAGATACAGAGTCATTAACAGTCTGTCTAGACCCAGTCTCTACATTGACATCGCTGTTTGGTGAGTGATGGGCCACAGGTCAAAAATGAGAGGAATCTCTCATAAAGGGTTTAACCTCAAAAGGAGCATCAGATTTCCTTCTTCTGTATTGTCTAACCAGCACTCGATCTCCTCTTGTAAAAGTGATGTCCTTTGCATGATGTCGGTCAGCATATATTTTCATCTTCTGTTTGTGACCAAAGTCTGTAGTGTGAATTTAATCCTCATGAGAGTAGCAGGGCTTTCTCCTGTCGTTGAGTGAGGGGTTGAATGGTAAGCTCGAAGAGTAGTGTTCAAAACTGCTTTGAGGTCGAGCTTCTCTAATGCAGCACACTGAACAGCTTTCTTTAGAGAAATCATAAACCGTTCTACCAAGCCATTGAACTGGGGCCAAAGAGGAGTGCTTTTTTGATGCTTTATATTGAGGTAATTTAGAAAGTCTTCAATTTCTCAACTGTTGAAAGGTTGGCCATTGTCAGACATTAATACTGCAGGTACACCCCATGTCACAAAGATGCCATCTAGTTTTTGAATGACCTTTTCAGTGTAGTGAATGAAAGGTCTTCCACCAATGGAAAATCAGAGTATCATCAACAATGACTAGAGGAGGATGTCCATTCTCTAGAGGACAAAAGAAATCAATAGCAATTCTCTCCCAAGCATGATGTGGCAAGTCTGACACGTTCAAAGTGTGCTGAATGACTTGAGATGAAAGACAAGTGCATATAAGACAAGTCTTTAATTATTTTCCGACCCTTTTGTCAAGATACGGAAACCAGACTCGGTCATGAAGAGCTCTCTTCGTGGCAACTATTCCTTGATGTCTCTCATGGGTGACATCTATTACTTGTTGTCGTAGACTCTCAGGAATAACAATTGGTGTACCTCACAGACTGAGGCCTTCTTGGGTCACTGACAGTTCATGTCTTACATTTTTGAACTTCAAATACTCATTGGTGAAAGGTCTGGAGTGCTGGTTCCATGACTGATGAACAATAATGTCTTTTAATATTAACATGTCACTATCTTGGCTCGTGGCAGTGATAATTTGTTCTTAAGACATGGCAGCTGGTGTGCTCGATTTCACAATAAAATTGGTGTATGCCCCCACTGTCTTAGATGGGGTACCAGGGTATTGTAATGGCACTCTCGAAAAATATTCAGCCCGATTCTGAGCTTTCTCTGGAGGATAAATAATTGTATAGTTACATTCCTGTAACCTCAAGCCCCAACGTTCAATTCGAGGAGGCGCTTTAGCTTTTGGATTGCCAAATATCGTTAACAGTGCTTGATGATCAGTCACTACAGTGAAAGACTTTCCGTACAAGAAAATATGGAAGTAGTCACAAGCCCAGACCACTGCCAAACCTTCTTTCTCAGGTTGCGATTAAGCACGTTTTATTTGTGACAGGCTCTTACTGGCATATGACACAACATGTCTTCGGCACTTAGCTATCCGTTTTGTTGTGCAAGGATTGCGCCCAACCAGACAGGGCTAGCATCAACTACAACCTCTGTATGTAGTTTGGGATCAAAGGCTTGCTTGATGTGTTGGAAGCTCTTCTCACACTCTCATGACCAATGAAAAGACTCGTTCTTTTTCGTTAGTTCTCTGTCCATAGCAAAGTCTTGTATATATCTTGAACAGTAACTGGCCAGTCCAGAAAGTATTGTAACATAGAAATGTCTTGTGGGGGATTTGCAGTGGACAATGCATGCACTTTTGCTGGATCAGGTTTCATTTCCCATCAGAAAAAACATGGCTGAGGAATTTCAAGCTTTTCTTGATTATTTCACATTTGTCGGCATTCAGAGGTAAGCCTGCATTGGTCAACAAATGGCATACCTGCATGAGAGCTTTGTCATGTTCTTTCTGTATGGTTCCACAAACTAATATGTCATCACTATAGTCTAATGCAATTACTACAGGCTGTATTATACGTTGAACGACGCACTGGAAGGGTTCTGCAGCAGATGATACACCAAAACTCAATTGCTTATAGCTAAATAGACCAATATGCATAGAAAAGGTTGTAATGTACCTGTATTTTTCTTCAAGCTCCAATTGGTGATATCCTTTAAGTTGATTCGAGAGAAGAACTTTGCACCATTCAGTTGAGTTATCATATCAGCCATACGCGGACCAGGATGTCTCTCTCTCTCTCTCAATGGCCTTGTTGGCCTGACGCATGTCAACGAATATGTGTAAAGCTCCTTCATTGTCTCTTTTGGGCACTACTACAAAGGGAGAAATCCATGGCGTCGGACCTGTGGAGTGTTCAATGATGTCATGTTTAAGTAACTAATTAAGTTCCTTTTCAACAGCGTCTTGCAAGTGAAACACAATTCGTCTTTATCTTTTAGCAACAGGATGAACATCCTCATTTATGTGTAACTTTACTTTGATTGCTTTGAGTTTTACTAGCCCATGAATTAATGAAGGAAATGGACTGACAATTTCATGATGAACATTCATATGTAGTTCACTGATATCAGTCCCATATCAGCCGCAGTATTAAACCTCAGCAAACAGCCAATTCAAGCTGTTCCTTGAAGTACATGAATAGGTGCTTGTACCACATTTTTCATGTATTTTATCGTGGCTACAAAGGATCCTTGACTCTTTAAAGGCATCGAAGCAGCCCATGTGTATACTTTGGTTTTTTTACTTAATAAGTTGTGGTAATGGAGACAGTTCTTGATACTTCTCCTGAAGCATATTTATCGACGCACCACTATCAATTATGAATGGTATCGAACACCCATTTATTTTTAGAGTGATCTTCGGACAATGTTGAGAATGTGTTTAGTGCTTCTTCTTGTCGATTTTTCTTCACTTTGAGTTTTTTCTCACATTTAACCAGTCCCACATGTGCCTGCCTTTCTGAGGTAAACATCGATATCGCACAGTTGTCATTGTCACTTTCACTGGAAACTGGGACTGAGGAACTCTTTGTTGATGATTTAGATGATGATAGACTTTGTTAGGTGTTGATTTGCCTCAGTTGGTGTGACTGTTTGGCCTTGTGGGAGCACGTTGAATGTCGCTGAGGTAGCGTTCAGTCAGCCATTTTGTCGTCACGCTGTGATGCACTTACTTTTCTTTTCGCCCTGCAAGTTATCACGAAATAGTTTGCTTTACCACAACCAAGGCAGGTTTGTCCAATGGCTGGAGACATTTACCTTTGTGTGGAAATGACAATCCGCATCGGTGAAACATTCATTTTTTCTGTGTAGACATCACCTTGTGTCCCACAGCAATGAACCTCGGCTTACTTTTCATCCCCATGACTGACACACTTTGGGCACCTCCGGGCTCCATGTCAGTCGCTTGACGATCAGCACGCTCTTCAGCACAAGCAGAATTGAGGACTTGTTCTAAACTCAGAGGGCCTCATTTATGAGACTCCTTGCACCTCCGGAACGTCACTTTTTTTGACGTTCCGTGGTGCAGAAGCCTGCGTGATATTTATCAGGTAGCACTAAGCCACTGTTTTTGGCTTAATGCTGCCTGATAAATATCAGTTCCTTTAAAGCAAGGTGTTCTGCGTTAAAGGGGCGTGCAATGGGTGTTGCTGGGGGCGTTCCCAGCAACATCCATGGCCTTTTGACACTGCCCCAGATTTACGAGAAATCGTAAATCTGAGGCAGCGCCAAAAGCTTACGCCTCCCCAGGGGAGGCGTAAGGGAGGCACAACGAGGAGAGATATCTTTATTTCTCCTCGTTTTCCTTTTTCTATGCGTGCTGCATTCTGCAGCGCACATAGAAAGAGGAAGAAGCCTCTTGTGATTATTTTTGTACAGAAAGATTTCCCTTCCTGTACAAAAATAATCATTCCCGCAACGCAAGCACCCTTGCACCATGGTGCAAAGGTGCCTGCGTTGGCGCACGGCAGCCCACTGTGCGCCGGCGCAGGGGAAAAGGACAGGAATGCGCCGTATCTTATAGATACGGCGCATTCCTGCCCTTTTCTTTTGCCATAGGGAAGCGCAGCAGGAAGGCCTGCTGCGCTGCCCTACAGCAAAACCTCATAAATGAGGCGCAGAGTTTCCTTCAGCATTGGTCAAAAGGAATCTGACAGATATCCGTTGATTACTCTGAGGTGGGTAGCTTCCTAATAATTAAATTAATTGAACTTACAGTGCTTCAGCAGAACATCCAGTCTCTACACAAACTCATCAATGGTCTCACCTGGTCTCTGGAGCTCTTGACTAAGTATTTATCTTTCATAATCTACATTTGGCACTGGACTAAACTTGACAGTCATGGCTGTTTTGATTTGTTCGTTCGTCACTTCACCTTCTTGTGGTATCTTTTTCACTCCTTCACCAGCCATGTTCCTAGGATACTTTATAATCTTTTTATCATCTTTTTCATCGATCACATCTATGAAATCTTCAAAAGTCTCTATCCATGCCATCCATCTAATGCCAATATTGTGTTTTTTGGCAGAATCAAATGCAGTTGGCGGTTTTAAGAATGCAGCAGCCATATATACATGGTGGACAGTAGTGGTCTCTCAGGCGCTTCAAGTGGAACTTGATTAGGCATAGCTTCTATAGCGCCTTGTGAGGTGCTGGCTGCGGGGTCAGCCTTACCAACTTTTGCCGCTTGAATCTTGCTCTTGCTCTCCATTGGCACTCTTTACTTGATGGCTGTCTGGGGAGTTGTTCTGGGCCCCTGCTTGGCAGCTTTGGTGGTGGGCTACTTCTTCTGGGAACAACACCGCATGCACAACCCCTGACCCTCTTCCTGGAGCCACTTTGCAGCACTTTGTGGCACAACGATTTAGTAATGGTTTTGATAAGTAAATAAGCCTTGTGTGCTACATGTCCATTAAAGCAAATAACATTCTGATTAATAGTCGGCTTTGTGGTTAAACATTTCTTCACAAAAACCTGGTTATTCTTTGCTCCATAGCACATTAATTTCAATTTGATTTCTACTGCAGTACTGCTGTGCGCTGCTTTTGTAACCTTGTTGTGTAATGGCGTAGTACCTTTTATTTGAGGCTGTTTCATTCAGTTCCTGGCCACTGACATGCAGACTTTCAATGTGTTGCTTTCTTTATCTTCAAGCCTTATATACAGACTGGCGTTGCGCTGAGCCTCCACCTGTGCCAGCGTCGATTGTACACTTTGACTGCAGCACACGTGGCACGCTCAAGCAGTTTGCTGGACCAGGGCGCACTCTCTGGAAGAGTGCTTTTAGTGTCCAGACTTCAGATTCCCTATCTTGTTGCCAGTTGTAGAGTCCTGCAAGCCTAGGCACTCGCCAATAAGTACACCACACATGGAGAATAACAATGCAGGCATGGCATACTCATAGCGCCTGGGCCAAAAAGAAGCTGATTTATGCACCAGCACTCCCCCTTGCGCACCACCCAGATTTATCTGTCACGCAAGATAAAGGGGCTCTGGCTATCCTGAAAAACAGCGGCCTTGCAACCATGGTGGATGTATTCGCAGGTGGTTCTTTCATCTCACTCCTGGAATTTGCTGCAGACCATCCACAACCCCCTCTCCTAATTTTCACATACCTCCGTCTTCGAGGCACTATAAAACAGCTGTGCACATCATTTCCTGTAGAGCCTGCCATCCTAAACGCCCTTCAGATCCTGCTCAGTAGCACAACACATAAACATCTTATCACCACACTTTATGCTGGCATGTTGAAGGAAAGGCATGCCGACACACAGCAGGCTCTTGACAAGTTGAACGTGGTACTATACAAGCCTCTGACTGCTAAGGAGTGGAGCTCCTGTTGTGCACTCACCAGCATGCTTACGTCAAATTACAATCCCCGCATTATCCATTTTAATTACCTCCAACAAACATATTATACTCCAATCAAACTGTTTCGCTATTGGTTGCGAATGGAAGCGACCTGCTCCAGGTGTAGAGCAGAACAGGCTGGTTTCCTACATCTAGCCTGGTCAGGCCCCCAGGTTAACCGATTTTGGCCGAGATAACACATGACCATTCAAATATGGTGTCGGAAACGGTCCCGCATACCCCACAATTGTGTCTCCTCAGTTATGTTAAGCCACTCCAACCAGCTCACAGAAGGTTTGTGGCAGTTGCACTGTTGCTCGCAAAGTAGAGAGTGGCTATGAACTGGGGGAAAAATGTATACCTCTGCTAAAACATTGGATTAAGGACATGGTTTACTGCAAGGAGCAGTTGGAGCTCTTTGCGGAGGAATTGACAATATTGGCCCATCCAAAAGACATTTGGAGCCCTCTTAGAGCCTATTTGATGTCCACTTCTGATGTGTAATAACAGGATAGTTCTGATTGTCACATTGCATTGTAATCAATGGGATAGAGTAATATAAGGGACATGTATTGTATGCTTTTATATCAGTGCTGTATTATCTTGCCATGTGCTATGTGCCTCTGGGTGTCATTTTATCTGCCTCTGCACACTGTGCAGTATATGTTTTAAATTAATAAATAAAAGGTATAATAACACATGGAGAGTAATTTTACGCGTGCAAGTCAGGACTCAACTCCCTCCAACGCTTACGTCACAGGCCTATTGTATACAGTGGGAACCATAAGAGTTCCAGTGTTCTTTTATTACAATACACTCCATCCATGGAAGATGACTCCCTTAGCAAGGGGGCATACTTTTGTTTTATTTTCAAAAGCAAACACCCATTTTGATGTTTTGTTTTTGAAAATAAAAAAAACTTTGGAAACTTTTCTGTATGGCTAGAAAAACAGACATTTGAGGTGATCAGATTCATAGTGTTTCTGGCTTTGTAGAACACTCCATATAAAGGAGCTGCTCTCTGCCTAAACTTGGGAACTACTCAGAGTTCCTTGCTTCCTGTTTTGTTGATTTAATATGCACTCTAAGCTTGAAAGGTTATTGTCATGACTTATACTTGGTGTTCCTTTGTGTCTGGGCAAAGCTATACCTCTCCGATGAGCTCTAGCTAGAGTGAAACACGTGTCAGGAATTGCTTTTATTAATTCCAGGTTGGCTTGGATGGTATTTTACCAATCCAAAGCTTTAATACTGTGCATGGAGTGGTAAAAGGCTTTTGTCATTTTTCAGCTCGGCATGGATCGCACTGTGCTAATACTATGCTTAAAGACTTTGCTGTAAAAATGTCAAAAGCCTTAGACCCTTTCTAGATCAGCATGGATGGCACTGTTCTAATCCTATGCTTAAAACACAGACATTTGTGGTGCGCAGATTCAGAATGGTGCTGGTGTTGTAGGGACTGAATATAAAGGAGCAGCTCTCACCCTAAACTTAAGAACTACCCAGAGTTTCTTGCTTCCTATTTTGCATAAATCATTCAGTACTTTGGCCTGAAAGGGAATTGTTTTGACTTATACAGGGTGCTCCCTTGTGTCTGGGCAAAGCTGTACCTCTCTAATGAGCTCTAACTAGAGCAAAACATGTGTCAGGGGTTACTTTTATTCGTTCCATGTTGGCTTGGATGGTATTTTTAAGAATCCAAAGCTGTTATATTATTCCTGGAGTGGTAAAAGGCTTTTGTCATTTTTCAGCTCAGCCTGGATAGCACTGTGCTAATCCTATGCTTAAAGACTTTGCTAAAAATGGTACAATATTTGGTCCCTTTCTAGCTCAGTGTGGATGGCACTGTGCTAATTCTATGCTTAAAACTCGGCTGGAAAACCTGACATTTTAAGGCAGGCAGAATCATAGTGTCACTGGTGTTGTGTGGTGCTCCATACAAAGGAGCTGCTCTCTGCCTAAACTTGGGAAGTACCCAGAATTCTTTGCTTCTTGTTTGGTATATATTATCTACTGGCGGTCGCCAGTAGATAGTTATAGTTAGGACCTATTTTCCATAGGAAATTCGCAACATTCTATTTCCAATACCTTTGGCGCCGGTTGACGAATCTTCGCGAAATTTTCAAAACTTATGGCCCGCTCCGGTCCGCTCCTATCTTGAAAGTTTCGGGGTGATTCGGCAAGCGGGGGCCGAGAAAAAAGGGGGGTCCCAAAACGTGTTTTCCTCATGCAATTTTCCATAGGAAACTTTAGACATGGCTACAGCTCGAACTGTTGAACGGAATTACACCAAATTTGGCAAAGAGGTAGTTCTTGGTTCAGAACGAACCCTTTTGTTAAATGGTGTAAATCCGTTCAGTAGTTGCTGAGAAAATCAAAAGTAAAAACACATATATATCTATGGCAGCGGAGGATCCGCGCACCCTCCCGATCATGAGCTGTATGCTAATTGGCTGTCAACACTCCAAACCAGGAAGTGTTGGCAGCCATCTTCTGACTCGGTAGAACCGAGTCACAAGAAAACAGTAGAAACAAGTGCGCAAAACGCAAACAGGGGGCAGGGTAGAAACACCCTGACCCCCTAGGCCTGCTTAGGGGGTCCCACAAGGACCCTCCAGGGCCCCAAAAATATATATATTTTTTTTTAAATCAGCGGGATGCGCTTAGGAAGAGCGGATCCCGCCGTGAAAAAAAAAAAACGAAGCCCGGGCTCCCGCGCTTTGTTGTTATTTGGCCCCCGGGTGGGCCAAGTCCCGGGGGCATGCGGGGGTTTATTAACATTTTTTGGGGGGGGCCTCTAAGGCCCCCCCAAGCCCCGGGGACCGCCACCCCCGGGGCTTTGATTTTAAAATGGTGTGGGAGGGCACTCGGCCCTCCCGCAGCCCCGGGGACCGCCACCCCCCGGGGCTTCTATTTTTTAAAATTTAATTACCGGTGTGGGGGGGCTTGAGCCCCCCCACATGCCTTGGGAACTGCCACCTCCCCGGGGCACTAAGAATTTTAAATTGGGGGTCCGTTTCGGACCCCCGAAGCCCCGGGGACAACCACCGCCCCGGGGCTTTGAACATGTTGGGAGGGGGGCCGCGCAGCCCCCCTCCTGGAGCCTGTGATGGCCCTGGGGACCACCAACCCCCAGGGCCGGCTCCTGCAGTGTCCCGGGGTGCCCACCCCCGGGACACTGCTGTTTGCTATGACAGATGCAAAAACAACAGTTGATGGACAGAATGTAGAACAATGTCATACATTCACCCCAGTACCGAGATCTGGGCCTAAATCCATCGTTTTTTTGCTCACCATGCCATTCCAGTTTGAACCCAGCCATATGCAAATCAGTCTTGACCCTGTGCCTCATGGGAACAGTCCAGCCCGAACTGCCAAGCCAGGTCCTCCCTGGACTGGAAACAAGCATCCTAGGACCGGTTTCGGGGTTTCACCCCTCTTCAGCCAGGATAGCTTGATTCCAGTGGCATGGAGAGCACGGGACCCACGTCTGGGCATACCCGTCCCACTCGGGGTGACAAATGCAAAAACAACAGTTGATGGACAGAATGTAGAACAATGTCATACATTCACCCCAGTACAGAGATCTGGGCCTAAATCCATCGTTTTTTTGCTCACCATGCCATTCCAGTTTGAACCCAGCCATATGCAAATCAGTCTTGACCCTGTGCCTCATGGGAACAGTCCAGCCCGAACTGCCAAGCCAGGTCCTCCTGGACTGGAAACAAGCATCCTAGGACCGGCTTCGGGTTTCACCCTCTTCAGCCAGGATAGCTTGATTCCAGTGGCATGGAGAGCACGGGACCCACGTCTGGGCATACCCGTCCCACTCGGGGTGACAAATGCAAAAACAACAGTTGATGGACAGAATGTAGAACAATGTCATACATTCACCCCAGTACAGAGATCTGGGCCTAAATCCATCGTTTTTTTGCTCACCATGCCATTCCAGTTTGAACCCAGCCATATGCAAATCAGTCTTGACCCTGTGCCTCATGGGAACAGTCCAGCCCGAACTGCCAAGCCAGGTCCTCCCTGGACTGGAAACAAGCATCCTAGGACCGGTTTCGGGTTTCACCCCTCTTCAGCCAGGATAGCTTGATTCCAGTGGCATGGAGAGCACGGGACCCACGTCTGGGCATACCCGTCCCACTCGGGGTGACAAATGCAAAAACAACAGTTGATGGACAGAATGTAGAACAATGTCATACATTCACCCCAGTACAGAGATCTGGGCCTAAATCCATCGTTTTTTTGCTCACCATGCCATTCCAGTTTGAACCCCGCCATATGCAAATCAGTCTTGACCCTGTGCCTCATGGGAACAGTCCAGCCCGAACTGCCAAGCCAGGTCCTCCCTGGACTGGAAACAAGCATCCTAGGACCGGTTTCGGGGTTTCACCCCTCTTCAGCCAGGATAGCTTGATTCCAGTGGCATGGAGAGCACGGGACCCACGTCTGGGCATACCCGTCCCACTCGGGGTGACAAATGCAAAAACAACAGTTGATGGACAGAATGTAGAACAATGTCATACATTCACCCCAATACAGAGATCTGGGCCTAAATCCATCGTTTTTTTGCTCACCATGCCATTCCAGTTTGAACCCAGCCATATGCAAATCAGTCTTGACCCTGTGCCTCATGGGAACAGTCCAGCCCGAACTGCCAAGCCAGGTCCTCCCTGGACTGGAAACAAGCATCCTAGGACCGGTTTCGGGTTTTACCCCTCTTCAGCCAGGATAGCTTGATTCCAGTGGCATGGAGAGCACGGGACCCACGTCTGGGCATACCCGTCCCACTCGGGGTGACAAATGCAAAAACAACAGTTGATGGACAGAATGTAGAACAATGTCATACATTCACCCCAGTACAGAGATCTGGGCCTAAATCCATCGTTTTTTTGCTCACCATGCCATTCCAGTTTGAACCCAGCCATATGCAAATCAGTCTTGACCCTGTGCCTCATGGGAACAGTCCAGCCCGAACTGCCAAGCCAGGTCCTCCCTGGACTGGAAACAAGCATCCTAGGACCGGTTTCGGGGTTTCACCCTCTTCAGCCAGGATAGCTTGATTCCAGTGGCATGGAGAGCACGGGACCCACGTCTGGGCATACCCGTCCCACTCGGGGTGACAAATGCAAAAACAACAGTTGATGGACAGAATGTAGAACAATGTCATACATTCACCCCAGTACAGAGTTCTGGGCCTAAATCCATCGTTTTTTTGCTCACCATGCCATTCCAGTTTGAACCCAGCCATATGCAAATCAGTCTTGACCCTGTGCCTCATGGGAACAGTCCAGCCCGAACTGCCAAGCCAGGTCCTCCCTGGACTGGAAACAAGCATCCTAGGACCGGTTTTGGGGTTTCACCCTCTTCAGCCAGGATAGCTTGATTCCAGTGGCATGGAGAGCACGGGACCCACGTCTGGGCATACCCGTCCCACTCGGGGTGACAAATGCAAAAACAACAGTTGATGGACAGAATGTAGAACAATGTCATACATTCACCCCAGTACAGAGATCTGGGCCTAAATCCATCGTTTTTGCTCACCATGCCATTCCAGTTTGAACCCAGCCATATGCAAATCAGTCTTGACCCTGTGCCTCATGGGAACAGTCCAGCCCGAACTGCCAAGCCAGGTCCTCCCTGGACTGGAAACAAGCATCCTAGGACCGGTTTCGGGGTTTCACCCCTCTTCAGCCAGGATAGCTTGATTCCAGTGGCATGGAGAGCACGGGACCCACGTCTGGGCATACCCGTCCCACTCGGGGTGACAAATGCAAAAACAACAGTTGATGGACAGAATGTAGAACAATGTCATACATTCACCCCAGTACAGAGATCTGGGCCTAAATCCATCGTTTTTGCTCACCATGCCATTCCAGTTTGAACCCAGCCATATGCAAATCAGTCTTGACCCTGTGCCTCATGGGAACAGTCCAGCCCGAACTGCCAAGCCAGGTCCTCCCTGGACTGGAAACAAGCATCCTAGGACCGGTTTCGGGGTTTCACCTCTCTTCAGCCAGGATAGCTTGATTCCAGTGGCATGGAGAGCACGGGACCCACGTCTGGGCATACCCGTCCCACTCGGGGTGACAAATGCAAAAACAACAGTTGATGGACAGAATGTAGAACAATGTCATACATTCACCCCAATACAGAGATCTGGGCCTAAATCCATCGTTTTTTGCTCACCATGCCATTCCAGTTTGAACCCAGCCATATGCAAATCAGTCTTGACCCTGTGCCTCATGGGAACAGTCCAGCCCGAACTGCCAAGCCAGGTCCTTCCTGGACTGGAAACAAGCATCCTAGGACCGGTTTCGGGGTTTCACCCCACTTCAGCCAGGATAGCTTGATTCCAGTGGCATGGAGAGCACGGGACCCACGTCTGGGCATACCCGTCCCACTCGGGGTGACAAATGCAAAAACAACAGTTGATGGACAGAATGTAGAACAATGTCATACATTCACCCCAGTACAGAGATCTGGGCCTAAATCCATCGTTTTTTTGCTCACCATGCCATTCCAGTTTGAACCCAGCCATATGCAAATCAGTCTTGACCCTGTGCCTCATGGGAACAGTCCAGCCCGAACTGCCAAGCCAGGTCCTCCCTGGACTGGAAACAAGCATCCTAGGACCGGTTTCGGGGTTTCACCCCTCTTCAGCCAGGATAGCTTGATTCCAGTGGCATGGAGAGCACGGGACCCACGTCTGGGCATACCCGTCCCACTCGGGGTGACAAATGCAAAAACAACAGTTGATGGACAGAATGTAGAACAATGTCATACATTCACCCCAGTACAGAGATCTGGGCCTAAATCCATCGTTTTTTTGCTCACCATGCCATTCCAGTTTGAACCCAGCCATATGCAAATCAGTCTTGACCCTGTGCCTCATGAGAACAGTCCAGCCCGAACTGCCAAGCCAGGTCCTCCCTGGACTGGAAACAAGCATCCTAGGACCGGTTTCGGGTTTCACCCCTCTTCAGCCAGGATAGCTTGATTCCAGTGGCATGGAGAGCACGGGACCCACGTCTGGGCATACCCGTCCCACTCGGGGTGACAAATGCAAAAACAACAGTTGATGGACAGAATGTAGAACAATGTCATACATTCACCCCAGTACAGAGATCTGGGCCTAAATCCATCGTTTTTTTGCTCACCATGCCATTCCAGTTTGAACCCAGCCATATGCAAATCAGTCTTGACCCTGTGCCTCATGGGAACAGTCCAGCCCGAACTGCCAAGCCAGGTCCTCCCTGGACTGGAAACAAGCATCCTAGGACCGGTTTCGGGGTTTCACCCCTCTTCAGCCAGGATAGCTTGATTCCAGTGGCATGGAGAGCACGGGACCCACGTCTGGGCATACCCGTCCCACTCGGGGTGACAAATGCAAAAACAACAGTTGATGGACAGAATGTAGAACAATGTCATACATTCACCCCAGTACAGAGATCTGGGCCTAAATCCATCGTTTTTGCTCACCATGCCATTCCAGTTTGAACCCAGCCATATGCAAATCAGTCTTGACCCTGTGCCTCATGGGAACAGTCCAGCCCGAACTGCCAAGCCAGGTCCTCCCTGGACTGGAAACAAGCATCCTAGGACCGGTTTCGGGGTTTCACCCCTCTTCAGCCAGGATAGCTTGATTCCAGTGGCATGGAGAGCACGGGACCCACGTCTGGGCATACCCGTCCCACTCGGGGTGACAAATGCAAAAACAACAGTTGATGGACAGAATGTAGAACAATGTCATACATTCACCCCAGTACAGAGATCTGGGCCTAAATCCATCGTTTTTTTGCTCACCGTGCCATTCCAGTTTGAACCCAGCCATATGCAAATCAGTCTTGACCCTGTGCCTCATGGGAACAGTCCAGCCCGAACTGCCAAGCCAGGTCCTCCCTGGACTGGAAACAAGCATCCTAGGACCGGTCTCGGGTTTCACCCTCTTCAGCCAGGATAGCTTGATTCCAGTGGCATGGAGAGCACGGGACCCACGTCTGGGCATACCCGTCCCACTCAGGGTGACAAATTCAAAAACAACAGTTGATGGACAGAATGTAGAACAATGTCATACATTCACCCCAGTACAGAGATCTGGGCCTAAATCCATCGTTTTTTGCTCACCATGAGCAATACGTAACTGAACGGAAGT